>OX463320.1:7746100-8275101 GCA_949820665.1 Scrobipalpa costella | reverse complement strand
TTGGATTTAGACGATGGGCTGACAAATTGCCAAAACCATTTCTTAGATAGTAAGTAAATGTTAAGTTTTGTATTGTTTTTATGTAATTAATTATGGTTTGTTTTTATTATTATTTCATTGTTTTGTCTGCCTGTTTTCTTTGTTTGTATTTTGTTTGCTTATTTTCTAAGAATAAATACATTTCTATTCTATTCTAAATTTAGCCCACCTTTCCGTACAACAATATACTTACAAATCTATCTTAAATAACCCTCAAAACATTGTCAGACGTGGCGGAACGACGTTTGTTTAGGTCGTTTACGCTCTGCCTACCCTATTAGGGATAAAGGCGTGAGTATATGTATGTTTTCGATGGACCTTGTTGTCAGTTTTTTAACTGCCTAATAGCACATCAAATACTTCTCTGACATGGCTAAAATGTATTGTCTCTTAGTAATTTATTTGCAAGCGAAGCAGTTTTTGCCTCATGTTACGTAGGTCACTTGAATAACATAGTGGGCGTTTCTCCAACATAACTTCTTCATGATGGGTTGCTGTACTAATGATACGAAGATCTGAAGACAGAATCCTGGCAAAGCTCCGTGCACTAATTAAGAACAATTTATCAACACAATTTGGTAATTAGTTGGAGATTATTTAATAAGATGCGATAACGATTAATGTAGGATTGAAATTTTGTTTTTAGTATAACGGGAATTGATGTTTAGTCTGGCTGGATCAATGATTCCACTACTAATTTTAGTAACATTTTTTTATCCCACTGTAGTTTCCACTAGTATTAAAAAAAGTGCTGTTATAGTCAGTTAAGTTTTAAATTTTTATAGGATGCAATACTATACGTAGATATTAGACGGATAGTTAATTTTATCGTATATTTTAATCCAAAAAAATATCTTTAAGACTTAAGGTTCATAGAATGTCACACAGATCCCATAAAGCCGCAAAACGAAGGCTCAAAACGTCACAACAGTTGCGCGCGCGCTTACTATGTAGGGTGCATTTGTCACAGGTGTCAGCTTCGTCGAGGTGTAAGGATATAATACTAAGTAGAACCATATAGATAACTTATCTACGCTTTTGATTCGTAGATCGTAGGTACGACTCCATTTTTATTCCATTTGACACAGAATTTTGATCAATCATAACTTTTATCCAGTTTGGTTGAGACAATGCAGGCTGACTTAAGATGATTCTGAGCTTCGGAAGGCACTCTAAGCCACCGGTCTCATTAGCTATCTCGTAAGCGTTTTATGTATGAATTCTCAGTAATATATATTCCAAAAAGCCTTATAGCAAATTCACGACAGCTGCGCTTGCGCTTACTATGTAGGATGCATTTGTCACAAATATGTCGGCTGCGTCGAGGTGTGAGGCTATGAATAAAGTACTTAGTAGTTACTAGGAACACAGATAACTAACTAGCATAAGTGCAACTTTAGTCTAGAACAATGCAGATGGAACCACCATTCGCTTGTCTGACAAGTGAGTTGATTCCGTTTTTCGGAGGGCATGTTAAGCAGTCGAAAAAGATAGCTATCTCTGATGGTAGTCATTACGCGCAAAACCATGTCAGGTTGTCAGGGGCCAAACTTACAGACTTATATAAACATGACATGACCAAATGATATATACAATACATAGGTAGATACCTAGACATGTCTAAAAAGCCACTTATCGAAGCCTACAGACATACATATAGGCATGTACAAAAGCCTCGTATCCAAGCTTCAAAAGTTTAAAAACGTCACAGCCAGCTGCGCGCGCGCTTACTATGTAGGATGCATTTGTCACTGGTATGTCGGCGTCGAGGTGTGAGGATATGAATAATGCCCTCAGAGAGAGCTATGCATGACAATCACACGATGGTAGTGCTAGGAATGTGTGTGAATTGGGAGGAATCGGATTGAATCAAGAATATTAAGGGCTTTGAAGAGGTAGTTTTGTACAGAGAAGAGATAGATTTTAGACTTTTTCGTAGCAATATTGTACAAAATCGAAATGCAACTTAATGATTTTTCCCGAGCGAATAAATTATATTCTCTTGAGGAAACATACAATGTTACTTCAGGACAACGTAAATAGCTTTTTTTTTAATGGGCGAATTTACTTTACTTTTATTCTTGACGAAAATAACGTTTCTATGCGTATAATTCTTCTTCTTCTTCTGTCGAGTGGGTATCGAGTCTATGGACCCGATGAACCCTGGTGTCAGAGTTTTTAAACCGCCTACTAGCACAACTATCAGGCCTCTGACATGGTTTTGTGTAACGACCACTATCAAAGACAGCGACCAGATTATATTAGATTATAATAATAACCTACCATTTTTTCCAACTCAGTTTTAGAATAAATGTCTTTTTATTCAAAAACAGGTTTCAAAAATTAATGATACGTTCTGGGAAATGATTTAATTTACTAAAACTACTATTTCATAATGTTGTAATATCTAAAAAATATTATAGAAACAATATCTTCGATAAAAAGACATGAAACTTTGTTTACCTTTATTTTAAAACTGAGTTGGAAATACTATGAGAGCACATCCTGTTATAAATTTGTATGACTCAAAATATTTCATCAAATAATCTGTATTTCAATATTTGTTCGGACTTAAAACCGGAAAACTCATAACAAATGTGTAACAATAGATTTTACGTACAAAACATAACAAGAAAACAATGAAATTTAAAATATCACACGGTCGGAATTTGATCCAAAAACAAATCTATACTACCTAATAAATAAAAAAATTGTATTTTTGTATGAATGAACTCAAAAACTACTAAACCGATTTCAAAAATTCTTTCGTCCAATAGAAAGCTACGTTCACCCTGAGTAACATAGGATACTTTTTACCGCGGGAAAATATCTGATTCCCACGGGAAAAATCATTAAGTAAGCCGCGGGCGACACTGCGGCGTAAAATGCTAGTATAGAATAAAAGAAATGACACATACATAATGTAGAATGAAGTCACAATAAAGGAAATTATGACATTCTTCCGTTCAAGAGATAAGAATTACGACTTGTAAGATAAAGTGTGCTATAGTATTTCTGCTCCTTGTGATATTATGATATTACGTTAATTGATTACAAATGATTTTTCTACTCAAGTTATAGGTAAGAACCCGCTAGTGTAGTGGATAGGGCCGCTGCCTCCTGAGCGGGGAGGTCGTGGTTCGAATCCCACCACGTATCAATGTGTTTTTCGGTTTTAGAATTTCATATGTACGTTTATTCATAGCTTGTATGTATATTGGTCTATACCGACTGACAACCTGTCCCTATGGACAGGTTGTCAGTCCATCGCCTAAATTACAATATACTCTAACCCTTGGATCCCTTAGCGGGTTTTTACACCATGCCCTGGAGGAAAGCATCTGGAACATTCAATGTTTCTCTCTCACTCCCAGTCGAGCATGGAAGAATATTATTTTTGTAAAATTATAAGAACTCGCGATGTCAAACGATTATTTTTACAGAAATATCAATATCGATTCTAATCGATTCGAAAGCACCGCTCGATATAATCGACTGCATCGGTGTCGCATTCATTAAAGTAGGTGCGGAACTGCATATGACAAACAAACACACAGATGACACTCGTAAAACATAGCGAGTGTGAATGTACTGTTATTACTATAATATCAAGGGTCATCCGCATACTAAGGTAGAGTGATGATAGTGGTCAAGAAGACAGAAGACTGGTATTAGCTATTTTGAAAATATTTTTTTTTAGCGTGGTGGATTCTAAATGGTATCTGAAAACGAAAAATTATGTAAGACTCCATAACTTATTTTCTTTTTTTTTTAATTTTTACAAAATGGCGTCTGATTGTCGACATATTAAATTTTGATCAAAATCATGTCTTCAGTGACACTCCCATAGTATAAACGAATTGATTGACGTATGAATTATCAAAATCGGCCCCAACGTTTGTTCTCTAAGGTCCCACAGAGGATCAAACATACATACATAGATAAGGCTGATAAACACATTACCCTCCTTTGCGTTGCGCAGTCGGGTAAAAAGTAGGCACGCTGCGACTAAAGTGTACTAAAAATGGTAAAAGTTGATCAAACGCGATAGTTGGCATCTCGCTACGAAATCGTGTCAGGACAGGAGGTATCTAACATACCTAAATTCATTTGCCTAAGACTATCGCTATCATAATGCTTTTGATACACTAGCGATACAACTGTCAATCTATCACTAGTTTTACGATCAAATTAGCAATTCAATTTCACTTTGTAAGCTAACATCTATGACCTCAGGTTGGATATCTGGTTTAGATGATCATAAGAAGGGGTTTTAAAGACCCTGGCAAAATTAAGCTTCGTTTTCTTTTTCAATAATGTAGTACCTAGATAAGCTACTTCTTCTGCAGTTGTCTCGCTAAATATATAAATGTTAATTTTCAAAAGGTTTTCATTTAATGTAAGCTCCGCTCCGCAAGAGACCTCATTTCTTCTTCTGTCGTGTGAGGATCAAATCGATCGACTCTATGAACCCTGGTGTCAGGAACTTTACGACCACCTGAGAGTGACGAAAAATGACGTACGGGATCCAAAGCCTATGGCTATGGCTTTTAGGTGAGTTTGTTTCATCGCCAGCTCTGTCTTGATCGCACACTGGTGTAAAGCTAACCCAAAGCAAGTATAAAAAACATAGAGTACCAGCTCTAACTTGATATATCCTTAGTGTAGAGGCACCAGACCACACCCTCACCCAACTGCAGATTTCACGTAGATTTAGTCGTAAAAACCACCATAAAATGCTAACCTTCATAAACATAACGAAACTGTTTGCAACTGTTGTAGTGCACCTTTCGTCAGACCAAAACTTTCGTTTCATGATCAACAGGCGGGATCGCCTGATTGTCCGAAAAGAAAACCCGTACTTCAGAGGACACGTTAACCGTCGGCCCCGGTCGCGGTCTGTGATAGTGGTCGTTACTCAAAACCATGTCAGAGGCCTAATAGCTGTGCTACTAGGCGATATGAAAACTGACACCAGGGTTCATTGGATCTTTGTTCGACTTGAGAATCCACTAGTTATGAAGAAGAATCAACAGACCTAAACATATGAGCTCCTACCAAGTTGGTATATCCTCAGCATAGAGGCACCAGACCACACCCTCACCTACGGAGGTTTCACGTAGCTGCAGTCGTAAAAACCACCATAAAACGCGCTTCAAAGATCCCATTACGTGGCTCAACACCGTTTACAATAAGGATGTACCAACATGCTTCCATGCTGAACTGGGAGCGAGAGAAAAACATACAATGTGCCAGCTGAATTTCCTCCCGGGCATGCTGTAAAAACCAACTAAGGAATCCGAGGGTTTCAGTATATTGCAATTTAGGCGATGGGTTGATAACCTGTCACTGCAGCAATATACCTACAAATCTATCTTAAATAACCCTTAAAACATTGTCAGACGTGGCGGAACGACCTTTGTCTAGGTTGCTTACGCTCTGCCCCATAAGGGATAAAGGCGTGATTATATGTATAGATGTTCGGATATTTGTATTCTGCTGGTACTAATGCTGGCTGGCTGGTATTAATGTTATTCGTATTTGTGTGTTCATTTTACATTATGAGAGATTTTTCAGATAGGGTCATGTATTTATGTAGTGAATACATATCAGTTCATCGCCTAAATACTTCTGAAGCTCTTGAGCCCTTGACTTGCTTTTACAGTATACCCGTTAAGAAATCTAGAAAATTTTGACCCACTCGGTAAGAGAAATAATTGTTTTTTTATTGTTTTAATCACTTTCAGTCTTCTCCAGGTATACCAATTAACTGGACATCTATTGCCCTGTTTCAGCGTCATTGATGCCTCGATGCTAGCTTCAAATCTTTACAGATCAAATCATCATCATTATCTTCCTAGCCTTATCCCGTATCTCATGGGACGGCTACCCAATCTATGTGATTGAACGAGAGTACTGGTTTTTACTGCTGCCATCTGACCTCCGCAACCAGACCCAATCAAGGACTAGGTCAAAGTTTTCAAGCCGCAAATACTTACAGATCAAATATTTCGAAAAATAAAAGTAAAATGATACATACATATAATCACGCCTTTATCCCTGATACCCTATCACAGGCAAAACGTAAACGACCTAAACAAAGGTCGTTCTGCCACATCTGACAAATTTTTGAGGGTTATTTAAGATAGATTAGTAGGTATAGTAGGGACAGGTTGTCACCCAAATTGCAATATATAGAAGCCCTCGGATCTTAACTGGTTTTTACAGCAGGCCCGGGAGGAGATGCAGCCGGCACATTCTATGTTTTTCTTTCGCTCCCAGTCCAGCATGGAAGTAAAATGATAGTGTGCAAAATGTTTGTCTGTACATCCCTATATTTTACGATGCGCAAGAGTGGCTGTTTACTGTCTAAAGTTATATCCTATCGCATTGCTATTAAGATACAGGCATTCGCGATCGTTCAATTTCAATTTTATACCTTTCGAGTTTAACTGTACCCCCACTCTTTTTATTTACGTATCAGATTCGGATTGCGGTTTCGAAGGTAGTTCGGGCGACTGTGGGGGCTGGGTCATGTGCAATGGGTGATACGGAAGACAAGACAATATTGCTTCCTTTAAGTCGTAAGTATGTCTTTGGTATATGTCAGTATAACAAAAAAAGCTGCCTCCGTGGTCTAGTGGTCAGAGCCATAGGCTTACGATCCGGAGGTCCTGGGTTCAATTCCCGGGGAAGGACAAAGTTGATATTTGTTAATTTATCACTTTGTAAGATTTTCCCCAGTTTGGTTAGGACATTGCAGGCTCAATCACCTGATTGTCCGGAAAAAAAAGAGGGCGTCAGAGTCCTAATAGCTATGCTACTAGGCGGTTTGAAACCTCTGACACCAGGGTTCATCGGGTCGTGGCGTGATTATATGTATGTATTAGATAGATATGTATTTTTTAGACTGAAAACAACAAGCATATTTGACAACTTGTCAAATACAGCAGAATGTACTTAGACAGTTGCATAGAAAAGAACATTTCAATACATCATTAAAACAATGTTGCCATTTGCCAACCTCATCAACTAACGCTCTTTGTAAGCAATGCTGCCAACCCCAGCAACAAATATTGTATTCAGTGTTGCCAACCCCAGAAGCTATAATACGCGTACGACACGGTTCTCAATGATCGTGGGCGGGGGCGCTGCACTTTAAGAAGAACTGTGAATACTTCCATGCTGGACTGGGAGCGAGAGAAAAACATAGAATGTGCCAGCTGCATTTCCTCCCGGGCATGCTGTAAAACCAAGCTAAGGGATCCGGGGGTATCTGTATATTGCAATTTAGGCGATGGGCTGAGAACCTGTCACTACAGCAATATACCTACAAATATATCTTAAACAACCCTCAAAACTTTGTCAGACGTGGCGGAACGACCTTTTTTTAGGTCGTTTACGCTCTACCAACCTCATTAGGGATATAGGCATGATTATAATATGTATGTATGTCAATACAGTGTCAAATTTCAAGATGGCGGCGTTAGTTCCTTTTTTCACCGCGTTCATTTAAAGCGTGGTCGTACTGTTTGTGCGTGTGGGTGGTATAATAAAAACAGCTGATTTACATTTTAGCAGCGAGGCGGGACGCATGCGCGTAGCTAATAGCTAGTGCAAGTCTGCGTAATGGTAATAGGACTAGGATTGTGTCAACTGTCTCTGAAAAACTACATGTAAACTATGCATAAAATCATCATGATAGCTAATAGATTTTCCAAGAAACATTGGTAATAGTAGTTATGTTACAAAGTAGTAACGTTAGTAGATACGTTGGGAGAGGACGACAAAAGAAAAGATGGATGGACTGCGTGAAAGATGATATGTCTAAAACAGATGTGAGTGTTGAACTGACGGCTGGCAGGGATGAATGGAAGAAGAAAACGTACTGCGCCGACCGCAAGTAAATGGGATAAGGGCAAGCGAGTGATGATGTTACAAAGTAGTAATACAAAACCGTCGATACAAGAAGAAAAGCTACAAGCGGTCCTTCGTTATAAGTATCCAACGTGCTTAGTTATAATAAACAAAGATTTTATATTTCATCTTGAGAATGTACATACATACATACTGTCACGCCTTTATCCCTAATGGAGTAGGCAGAGCGTAAACTACCTAAGCAAAGGTCATTCCGCCACGTCTGACAAAGTTTTGAGGATTATTTAAAATAGATTTGTAGGTATATTACTGTAGTGGCAGGTTGTCAGCCCTTCGCCCAAATTGCAATATACTGAAACCCTCGGATCACTTAGCTGATTTTTACAGCATGCCCGGGAGGAAATGCAGCTGGCACATTCTATGTTATTCACGCGCTCCCAGTCCAGCATGGAAGAATGTCCTACCCACAAATAAAAAGTAAAAACTGTCTACAATGCCCTCTCATAATTTCAGAAACACCCTGTTCAGCTTTGGAATGACGAGAATAATTGTCGTATTTTGTATTAGACAGCAAATTCAATAATTTATTTGATGACGTATTTATTTAACACGTGCTTCGGAAGGCACGTTAAGGTTGATATCGTTTAATACCGTAGATATTAGTCGCTAAGCCATGTCAGCGGCCAGTGCTAAGCATTGGCGGCTTGAAAACTCCGACCTAATCTAGGATTGGGTCTGGTTTATTCTGGGTTGCAGAGGTCAGATGGCAGTTGCTTTGTGTAAAACCAGTACTCTCATTCAATTCCCTATATTAGGTAGCCGCCCTCGGGAGATACGGAATAAGGCTAGGAAGATGATGATATTAGACGTATTTATTGTTTTAACGAATATTGCAATACTACAAATAATAAAAATGCTTACTATCTCTTCGAATGCTGACGGTAGCCTACGACTGACGGATAACACGTGTCTTCAAAGAAAGCATTGACACTGACGTCCGTATCAGATTACTTACGAATTGGCATCAGCGCCATTTTGTGTTGACCTCTGGGTGGAAAAATCACAGATATATTTCTTTTCCATGCTGGACTGGGAGAGATAGAAAAACATAGAATGTTCCAGCTGCCCTTCCTCCCGGGCATGCTGTTGAAGTCAGCAAAAGGGACTCGAGGGTTACAGTGTATTGTAATTTAGGCGATGGGCTGACAACCTGTCACTATAGCAATACATATTACAATTTAAATTTGCCCTCAATTTTTGTCAGACGTGGCGAAAGCGCCTTTTACGCGGCGTTATACGTTCTGCCTACCTCGTAAGGGATAAAGGCGTGATTTATGTATGTATGTATGTAGTTTTTTTTTTACTTGAAATGGGTTTGCTCTTGACTCTAGATACAAAGGTCAGGGATGACCGTGACGGAGTCGACGATGGAGCGAGCTCACCCAGAAGATGCCTGTTATGGGACTGGCAGTCTCACGCACCGATGGAACACAGCAAGCTGTTTGGCGCCGGACTCCGGTGAGGGGTGGGTTTATTATATACCATCCTTCCATGCTGGCCTGGGAGCGAGAGAAAAACGTAGAATGTGCTAGCTGCATTTCCTCCCAGGCATGCTGAAAAAAGAAGCTAAGGGATCTGAGGGTTTTTGTACATTGCAATGAAGGCGATGGGCTGACAACCTGTCACTACAGCAATATACCTTCAAATCTATCTATATTACTTCTATTATTTTATTTTTATTTGTTTAGGTCGTTTACACACTGCCTACCCCATTAGGGATAAAGGCGTGATTATATGTATGTACAAGTCAAATGACAGTATAAAAATCTCTCTAGCTCAAGCTACGCTGGTCGTCTCCTAATTTCGTAAGAATGGCAGCTCAGTAGCATGTGGTCGTGACCCGACTCGCATTACGCTGGGGTCAGGTTTGATAACCGGTGCAAGCAGTGCATTGTCAATTTTAAGTTATAATATGTTTGTTTGGTAAGAGAGAATAAGCTTTACATTTATACATACATATAATCACGCTTTTCTCCCAGGTAGGCAGAGCGTGCTTCGGAAGGCACGTTAAGCCGTTGGTCCCGGTTAATATCGTTTAATACCGTAGATATTAGTCGTTAAGCTATTTCAGAGGCCAGTGCTAAGCGTTGGCGGCTTGAAAATCTCTGACCTAATCTAGGATTGGGTCTGGTTTCCCTACTGGGTTGCGGAGGTCAGATGACAGTCGCTCTGTGTAAAAACCAGTATCCTCGTTCAATCCCCTAGATTAGGAAGCCGACCCCGTCAGATACGGGATAAGGCTAGGGAGATGATGATGAGGGTAGGCAGAGCGTAAACTACCTAAACAAAGGTCGTTCCGCCACGTCTGACAAAGATTTAAGGGTTATTTAGATTTAAAGGTATAATTTCTGTAGTGATAGGTTGTCAGCCCATCGCCTAGATTGCAATATATTGAAACCCTCGAATCCCTTAGCTGGTTTTTACAGCATGCCCGGGAGGAAATGCAGCTGGCACGTACTATGTTTTTCTCTCGCTCCCAGTCTAGCATGGAAGTATAATATATAGTATAAGCTTTAGATACAAATATTTGGCTGAATGACGAATGTCTTTGCCGTTCTTCTAAAAAAGTAAAACCAGCCAGCATTCTATAAATGAGCATGAAAAAAAGAACATTTAGACGAATGACGCATTCCAAATATAAACACACCTATCATTTAAATTATTCATCAAGTTGGTACACAGCAAATAGTAAAGGCGCGAAAAGCATCAAGTGAGTGCTTATAATAAGTAAATAGCTTTGTGTATACATTTACTTAGTTATGTAC
Source organism: Scrobipalpa costella (assembly GCA_949820665.1). Taxonomy (NCBI): domain Eukaryota; kingdom Metazoa; phylum Arthropoda; class Insecta; order Lepidoptera; family Gelechiidae; genus Scrobipalpa; species Scrobipalpa costella. Next base: position 8,264,359 of record OX463320.1, on the reverse strand, counting down.
CTACAAACTTGGGTGGAATTATGTAATATAAGAGGACAGTACGTCTCGTCTAGTCTATTGGTGTTTGACTAGGGGGAAATTTTCTCAATTACACTTACATGAAATCGATTAATTTAGTTTTTATTTAAAACTTCGATCACGATTAAACTGCATCATGACCTTTTAGGTACTTGTTTAGCATTAGTAGTAAAACGGTCTTTTATGATTCAAACTATCATTAGCTTACTTAAATACTTAATATCCTATTAAATGTTAGGTATACTCTAAGCATAATAAAACGATATCGACAGTTACAAAACGCTACATATTTTCCTAACAAAAACACCGACGCGTAGCTACCGCGCATGCGAATAGAAGAAATAGTAGTACCGCCTTCTATCGCCATTGGTTAATATGCTATTCTTTGCCATTGGTAGCCGATCTTCACGCATGGTGAGGTTGGTAGACCTGTATCGGTGTTGGAGGTAATTAAAATGTTTAACTTTACCGGACTTTTTGCGTCTAGTCTAGTCGTTTGGCGGGAAAACTAGTGTTGTGACAAGATGGCGTCTATGATTGATTGGAAAAGCTTGATTGAAAGGAAATAAAAGGAAAATGACTATTAATTTGGTGTATTTATTACCGACTTAAAGTACCTGTATAACCCAAAGTATAGTACACTAGTAAATGAATTAAGATTTGATAGATTGAATTAAATTAATGTTAAGTAAGTAAATGGTTATTACAATCATTAAACTAATTGGTTTAAGTTACATTAAGTTTAAGTGTTTCGCAAATTTATAATGTAGTTGGAATTGATACCTAGAACGTAGAATACTAAAATCACAATATAGTTTTCATTGATTTAATAAAATAATGGTGTTTTCAGGATTATCTGTGAACTCAAAATCTAGCTCTTTTCGTACCACGGCAAACTTGGGTACCAAAGAACTCTACTTAAGTATACTTAGCTTAGGTATTACATAACTATACACATAGTGTGTAAAAAAATGCTGACCATATTTTATGGTGTTGTTTTTTGGCCCTCCCATACAAATTGACTCGAGCCGCTGACACCGTTTGTATGGGGGGAAGACAATTTTTTTCTTATTTTGACCTATGTTCCTTGAAGAAAGTTGTTCAGTTATGGGTAGAATCACACCCTAAAATATGATCCGCATTTTTTTCTACTCCCGGTATATGTAGTTATGTTTCCTATTTAAACATTGTAATTGCTAAACATTTTGACATGAAGATATTTCAACTAGGTATTGTTATTGTAAACGGTCTTGTATGTTTAAAGTTTTTCAAACAAAGGGCTATAAATATAGTTTTATGGTATCCCATGGAACAATGGTGTCCAGTCCTTTTTCTATTTCTTACCTTGTCCTTGTGGTCCGTTAGAATATCGTTTTGGGTCAGGTAGTTTGAATGGATGTATTTTTTTTTTCTTAGTCATAGACAAAGTGTAAAGAAAAGTTTTTTCCTTCATATTATGACGTGTTTGTTTTACGGCATATATACGATAAAAGATCTTGGAATAAAATGTTACTTCTTTGATGAAACTTTATAATTATAAAACTAAAATGTGCATCGTAGATTACCGATCATACGACATTATTTTGTTCTGTCTAACTAAACATAACCTTTCATGATAACTTTATTATAAAATCAACACTGCAATAGCCTCCATAATTGATTAATTTGAACATAATATAACAAATTACATTCATCATAATCATTTATAACCTCAAAATTACAACAAACGCGCGTCCCGCCATTTCGCGCCATTTGTTAGCGACCGATTAAGCAGTAGCGTCAATTATGGTCTGCATGATATAACACGACCGATTCTATAACGCAGCTAGTTAGAACATTATGTATGGAGACTAGGGTTTTGCAATTGAGCCGGTTAATGCGATTGTTAATACTGGCCGGTTAGAAGCGTCTTTGTTTTTGTTTCAATTTGCAACGAATGACTTTTGTATCGTCTATGAATTTAAGGTCGTCACAGAACTTACGATTTAATATTTATTGCTTCAATAAATTATCGATGTAATTTTTGAATCTTAAATGGGTCATTGACATTACCTGACACGTATACAACACGCCTAAAAGTGCAAGATATTTTAGCTCTTTTATTAACGACCGTATTTTACGCGAAGCATCGAAAATACACAATTATCATCAACAAATAACAAGGAATCTTCTGCATTTTTGAATAAGGTTCCAAGTTCCAAGGTTTTTCTCGTAGAGCATAAGAAGGGAACCGGTTATAAGTAGTTTTTTCTTTTTTTTGGAACGAGATGTGCGTGAGCTCGTTGGGGAACCGATTAAACATTCGGTGCTGGTCTCAGGTATGCAGCCTGTCTTCGCCTAAGTAATTGTTGAGAAAAAAATGTTGCACTCGGTAGCCTGTGTTTGACTATACCTTGTTTCCTTTGACTATTAAAAAAATACAGGTATTCTACGGACCCCGTGTCTTTGCTTATTAAAAAATAATCTTATGTACCTATGCCGTGTTTCTGGTTAATTTTAATTTGTCAATTCAAAGGTTATCGTAGCGGGAAAAAATAATCAGGCATTATAGAAATTGTTTCCTTGACTAATACGGGATGTCAACTGGTTTAACGGTATTTCCTCAATAAACTGTTAGACGACAAATAAAGTTTAATTAAACTTAAACTTCTTGCAATTCTAGTTGGTCCAATTTCACTGAATTTGATAAAACATATAAAAGAAAACATAGTATAAATAAGTGATATTTTTTTGTAACATAAGTTTAGAAATTAGCAACATAAGTTAAACATCACTTTTCAGTTTACTAACTAGACTCAACACGAAAGAAAAATAAGTTTTGAAGTCTTAACCACAGTGTAAATAAAACAGCACAAACTATATGATAATAATAATTAGTTTGCGATGATCGTGCGCATAAGCCCATGTGGTATCACACTTAATACATCAACGGTTTAAAACCATCATTTAAGTGTCACATTCACGCGAATAACGTTATTATTAGCTAGTTCCAAGAATAATCGTTATCATCCATCTTAAGCAACTTGATATTATGATATTACTGTTTGGACGAATTGACATGTCAGGTGAATCAACTTTGGTAATTATAGTAACAGATATTTTTGGCATAGCATGGTTACCTACTGAAGCGCAAAAGAAAAATCAGTGAAGTGTAAATATTTAGTTTAAAATGCATGCTAAATTCCTTCCTTTCTCCAAATCATTACATACGAACAATGACAAAACAGGCAGAACAACATGCCTTGGCCGAAAAAAAAATAAAAAAACTTGGCGCGGGACCGAAACCGTAATTTTTCATAATTCGAACGCGATGATTTTCGTATTTCGAACTCTATACTTTTCTACTTACAGCTGCTAATGGCCAGCGTATTTTTGGACCATAGACATTTTTTCTGTCTTTTTCTTCGCTTTTTTCGATGCAGTGTTTCTAGGAAACACTCATTACGCGTTTGGCAGAACGAAATTTATTACGATATGGTCGAATGATGAGATGGTTTCGTCTGTTTGCAATGCTTCTTCCTAATTAGATATTATACACAATGGGGCGTAGACAGCTTTATTTAATTAGGTTAGGTTAGTATTCAGCTATTTTTGGTTTTCGTAGGATCCGCTTACAATGAAATGCATAGTTTGCCATTTACGCTCTGCCTTCCCCGTAAGGAATAAATGCGTGACTTTATGTATGTTTAGATTTATTGGTATTCTATGTCTGTTAAGTCTCAGTCCAAGCAAGAATTCATGCTACAATTAATTCAAATCGCCAAATGCCAGATTACACAAGATTGTATCTCAGTAATTGTACTTAATTCAAGGTTGAGGGTTGAGCCTATAGATCCGAATTCCACATGGAGTATATCATTGTATGACATAACCTATGGCGGCAACAAAGGCTGATTTGAATACGTGCAAGTAATCATAAGGATTATCATTTAGGGCTGGGTTGTGTTAGAAAGTTCGTGTCGCATTGTATTGTACTTACTACACATTTGTTTTGTCTCTATGTAAGAGTATGTTCTTAAAATATTTGCTATACTTGTAAGTTTGTGCGAATAGAGGTTCTGTTTTTGAAAATTAGATTATGTTTACCTTTTTTTTTACGAAATTTCTCGACTGAAAATGCTAGGAATATTAGGTAGGTCTAGCTGCATAAATTATTACGATCACAACCAAATTCTTTGTTCTGCTTTTGGAGAAGTTATGATTAAAATATTTGAAAGCATTTAATATTAACCATAATGTCATTCCCAACATAAAACAATGCCATTGTCATTTGTTTAAAATTACCAACGAAACTCGCTGTCAACTCGAATCAATTCAAATTCCGAACTAAACTATCCGTTGACGGCGCGACGATACGAATTCCGTCGGTCTGTTCGAAATTTGAAATGGCGATTGAAGATGGTAACAGTCGTCGTAAACGTACAGGCTTGTCTCCGGTTTAGTGTTATGGAGGACTATTATTTTAATGGTGAAACGGAACGCGTTATGGCTGTCTCTTAATAACTTTGCGCGTTGTTAGAAGGGTTTATTTTCTTTTGCATATGCAACGGTCGTACCTAATGTTTTTCGCGCATTGTGTTGATTACTCTTTCTGTCTTATGGTTTAGTCTTTGTTTACTATCGCTAATAACAGTATAGAATACACAAAACCAACAATGCCTAACAGTAAACTAACAACATTAGACAAGACATATCGCGTGGAACGGAGTCTTAAAGCGCGAAAAACAGAAGCCTATAAGTTTTTATGAAACATTAGTTGCGCTGCGTATTTTGAAAACATATACATACCTACGCTAACGCGAAAAACAGAAGCCTATATAATTTTATGAAACATTAGTTGCGCTGCGTATTTTGAAAACGCATTGGGTATGCGCAGTGCGCGCCGCGGACAACACGAGCGTATTAACATTCCCGCCTCTCCGGAAAGTTCTCATAGCGCACTTATACCAAGTCCTTAAAGTGTTGCCAGCTTGAATAAAACGCGTATTTAAAAAAGAAACAATATTTTCAGTGAATTCCTATTATAAACAATAATTTATATCATAGGTAAAAGCGTTCTCATTGCGCACATAAGCGTATATTGCTTGCAGTTTTGCCTTTCCAGCTTTAAAAATGGAATGTATTTATAAAATAGGTGCTAAATTATAATTTAAATGCTTATTGAATTAAAGAAAATATTATAAGTGCCTAAAAGCGAGAAATCGGAACAGAACCTAATAAATTCTATGATGCAACGAATACTTCTTAAATCAATTAGGTATATCTTAGTAGTCTTGTTCATAGTTCAATATACTTACAGTAAAGATTACATACATAAAATCACGTCTTTATCCCTTACGGGGTAGGCAGAGCGTAAAACGCCTCGTAAAAGGCGCTTTCGCCACGTCTGACAAGATTGAGGGCAATTATAGGTTGTGATGTGTACTGCTGTAGTGACAGGTTGTCAGCCCATCGCCTAAATTACAATATACTGTAACCCTCGAATCCCTTTTGCTGACTTCCACACAATCCACAGCATGCCCGGGACGAAGGGCAGCTGGAACATTCTATGTTTTTCTATCTCTCCCAGTCCAGCATGGAAGTTCAAAGCTGGCAATACCACAAGGTATTTTATTTACCTTCTTTGGACAGTGTTGTCTTTTGTCCTACCTTCAGACTTCAATGAATGAGTGTACAAGTAATGGGGGACTATCTAACACAGTTTGTACCTACTACCTACTTACTTTGCTACTGTCTTAAATACATACATACATATAATCACGCCTTTATCCCTAATGGGGTAGGCAGGGCGTAAACGACCTAAACAAAGGTCGTTCCGCCACGTCTGACAAACTTTTGAGGGTTATTTAAGATAGATTTGTAGGTATACTGCTGTAGTGATAGGTTGTCAGCCCATCGCCTAAATTACAATATACCAATACCCTCTTACTTGTTACACCGTGTACAAAACGACATATAGTCAACGTCAAAACGTCTTAAATAAGTATTTGAAATATTGTTAAGAAAAAAAATACCTTTTTTATTTGGACTTGTTATGTATCCTAAATTCTGCGTTCTTATTTCGGTTTAGATTGTTGTCAAAAAATATCACTGTAGTAAATCTACTGTTAAGATTTTAATCAAATTAAATCTTGTTCCTTATTTTTTGTCTTTTGTAAACCATTAACCTAACCTGACAATATCAATTTATAAACATTCAAATTAGCTTTTAATAAAATAATAAACACAAACTTTTTTAATTAGTCCAATAAAGCTCACAGAGCGTAGGAAACGCGATCGTATGAATAATTCAGTCGAGATAACGACCAAAATAAGACGATTGTTCGCTTCTCAGAACGCCGTGTAGTTTGGTCTCTTCTTTCAACTTTTTATTATTTATTCTGTGGCGTTTTTGTACAGCTACGCGCGTATTATTATTTTCGTCATGTTGGTAGTCCACATGTTCTGCGATAGACAAAGGCAAACCTATAATGAGGTCCGCCGTCTGTAAACGTACTAACTAAACGCAATATATTTAGAAAATAATTTATTTTCGGCAAAGAATTCAAATTAATTCACCACGGCAGAATGTGTCCAAAAAATTAATACCACTGCCAAGTGAAAAAATATAATTTGAATATCGTCGTTAAAATCAACTTTTATTTCGAATTTCGAACGCACCTCATGACCCTGCTTGTCGCATTTTACTGCGAGTCATAAAAAGCGAAAAGAATTTAAAATAAAATATAAAAAACATAACATAACATAAAACATGTTAGATTTTAAAGAAAATAAAGGCTCCAACGAAATAAATGTCCGTTTTTTGTTTCTTCCTCCTTGTTTTTTGTGATATCTACATTATAATAAAATAACATACAGGTTGAAATTAGACTAGTATTTACAATACCTACTTAATTATAAAACTAACGCACGTTGGCCGTTGCAATAATTATTTAAAACATAACCAGTAGCGGAATAGAATAAAACATAAAGGATGTTTTTCCACGGAAATAATTAAACAGGGTCTTATAATTTGCATTTACTGTGGACGATAAAACCTATGATTTGTATCTGAACGTGTGAACGTGCGAATAATATGGATTGGTATATTTAAGTCGTAATTATTGTATGTTGAAATAGGCACTATAAGTTTTGCCGGATATGCACGAATAGGTGTTAAATAATGGTCATTTAAGGTCGAATGTTATTCGTTTTAGGTTTATTAGTTGTGGCTGATATTCTACTCTTTTAAATTAATACTAAAATGCCTACTATTTGCTACAATAACGTGAAGATTTCTTAATAGTTTGATATTATTCATGGTTTATATTAATTTACACAATAATTTTCTTTTATTGTCCAAATAAAATAAAATTTAGAGTAAACAATGGTGACTTCTTATTAAAATTAAAGTAAAAGCTAAAATAAAAGGAAGGAATAGGCATTAGGCAACTAACGCAAGTTCAACAAATTATTTAATCGTTTCTTGACAGATGTTTAAAAAATAATATATTTTTACTATTTCCTTCATAGGTGTAATAGACCTAGCTATTTATATTTAATAAAGAACCCAAGTTTTTACGAAAGCAGGTGCGTTTATGCACATTTGAAGGGCTATCCAGTTATTTATTAGGGTCCGTCCGTAACAAAAAAACAAAATGGCATTACAATTATGAACTATGTCCTTCTTTGTCATCATTTAATGTGTATCGTGTTTCAGTAAATGAAGACTTCACTTAATTAGTTTTAAAAAGGAATTATTGGGAATATCTTCGTCGTTTTAAATGTTATTGCGTCGAACGGACCGTTTCCTAGAATTGTTGTGTGTTTTTTGTCGTAGTGTTGGTAACCTTTGTCGTTGCAACAGCTTTTAGCTATTTTAGTGCAAATGAGTGTGGCAGGAACAAGAAATAAGTTCTTGTAGTCGAGTTGCAAAGATCGGTACTATACTATTTATTTCAGTGTATTTCTAGTCAATAAGGTGCTAGGTAAGTCCGTATTATAAGTGTATTCTTTTATAACTAGGAATAATATTATAGGTTAAGTTAGGAGACAAAACGAAATTGTAGGTATTCATTCACAGCCCAAACGGAATGGGGAGTGGTTAGGTATGAGGCGTAAATTTTTTTTATACCTACAGTTTAAGACCCTGTTTTCTTCTGAATTTACCAATATTCCTAATTTAAATCACCGGAAAGAAACCATTTTTGCTAAAGTTGGCGTTTTCCGTTCTTGCGGTTTTTTTTTAAAATTTAGATTATTAATAGGTATAAAACTTTAACTGACAAGCGTAAAATCACAGTTTGCGTGGTGTGTAAAACGCGTTTAATTTTACTGTCGTGATGTAGGCAGCTATAGCATGCAAATTACCATACAGCCTGCCAGTATTTTTTTATTCTTAGTAACAAGACCATTTTAAGTTTGCCAGCCAGTATCACCCCAAGATCCGTTTAAAAACTTGGTCCAAGTTGAGTTGCCGGCGCGACGGGCGGTCAAGTGGACGATGCAAAGTTCACGCCAGCCGGCCGCTTACCGCCACCGATAACGCATTAATTACTTCATAATTTAACCGACACACTTCCAACACGCTGATAACAACACCCGACGGCACCAAATGACTATTAAAACCACAACAAGTTTACACCGGCGATTTGAAACGTGCGAATCGCGACTTCTGCCGCCGTCACCGATCACAAAAATAACATAAACGGATCTTGGTAGCAAAACTGCAGGCCAGCGACCCCTTTAAACACTGATGGGCCATAATTAATCGGTCGGCACATACCTAAACACGAGCATGGCGGTCCACGCGCCGACTTCCAAAACACGTTCAAAATGCACTAGCCGTCAAACACAACACGCACGTTACATTCTTGTTATCACACACTGTTGTCGCTTGTTGCACTCGCGCACGTAATGTGGTACACTGGTCATTATTTTGTTTATCGGCCGGTAGTTTTCGGTAACGTAGTGAGCGTGGATCGGCTCGACACAACACCCGCGCGATGGTACGGGCTCCGCGAGCAACTGCACACTACAATGGTGGCGCGAGCGAGCCGAGACGCACACATAGACGCGCGCGCACACTAGCGCGCGCTTCGTGCACCGACGCGACGGCCGGTACAAAAAACGAACGATTGGTATGCAGACGTTCGGTTTGGAGCAGGTCCTAGCTTGATGCTGTTTTCGTCTGCGGTCCAGGGTTCCCGGAATTCGATCCCGGTTCTCCACGTTTTTAGCTCTTTTTCTTCGACGCGGGACGGGAGCGACGTTGGTTTTAGATTTTTAATTATGGAACTTGACTGCAAAAATATTAATGATCGTGCATTGATAGTTTTCGGGAAAGGCGAACTGATCATTATTTATCTTGATTGATAGAATAAACTAATTTGAGGCGAAAATTAAAAACCTATTTCCCACAGAAGATTATATACCTACTCCATATCCACACCTGCTTGCTTACTATAGAGAGAGAGGTAGCTAGGTAGGTAGTGTAGGTAGGTAAGATACATAGGTATCTCTTTGTTAGCAGGCAGAGATATAGGTAGGTATTTATAGGTAGAGGGCCCTAGAAATTGTTTTTATCTTGCTTGCATAAAGAATAGACGTTCTAATTAATAATATTTGTCGGTATAGGTAATGAGTAGGTACCTGTAGCACCTGTAGGTAAGTATGATGAGATGAGATGCCCCACCTACGATAATTTATGAACGGTACCTAAACTTAAATTAGGGTATGAGGTTCCATATAGGTAGGTACAACATTACCTACTTATGTGTACCTAAGTCAAAAATATTATTTATCTTCTGTTATACCCGAGATAATTTGTGAGTAGGTTTATGTAGGTATTTATTTATATATAAACGTATATATTCTTTATTGCATAAAAACACAAGAAATGAAGTTTACAGAAAGGTATGCAAGGGCGAACTTATCTCTATGAAGAAATCTCTTCCATTTAACCCACTCTGGCTGATGAGAGAATGAGAAACATTTTAAGGGCAAGACAAAATTTGTCTTGCCCTTAAAATGTTTCTCATTCTATTTGCATTGTATTTAATACAATGCAACGTAAACTAAAAGTAAACAGATATACATACTTTAAATTACATGAAGTAGAACTATTAAATGGAAAAATAATAAATCAATAAGATTAAATCAAACAATACATACAAATCTAATAATTATATATCGTACATAAACTACAAAACATAAATACATACATTAAACTTGTTCAGATAAGACGTGCTCTTTTAATATTTTTTTTTTAAAACCTTAATAGACGGAGTTACTTAATCGATTTTGGAAGTTTATTCCATAGCTGATCAGCTTGTACAGAAAAAGAGTTAGAAAAAAAAATGTTTTTGCACTAGGGCACTTCAGCACCTCAGTAATGCATATATATATTAAGTCGATTTTAACTTTCAACAGAACAACCTTCTATTCTATTCCATACTAAAACGAGTATAATCTAGACTTGCATCAAATATACCTATATCAATACTTTTATTATTACATTATGCAAGTACATTGTAATTTTTAATCATACATTTTGATGTTTTAATAAATGATATCAATGTAATTTTCATACAATAATTTCCCAGATTTTCGACAAAACCGCTTAAGTGGCAACATTAAAAACAAAAGAACGGCAGTCAGCGAACCTTGAGTGGGCAGCGATACGATTCGAGCCTGCGCCCGAGTACGCGCCATGTTGCCGACGGCTAAAACGAGACGGCGCTCTACAAACAATATGGCTGTCTCCCTCACACGCTTGTTAGCGTTATTGCGTGCCCGTAACTATACTCGTCAGCGACTTTACCACACACCCACACTCACGCATTGTTATCTTACACAAAATTTATAACGAGCAAGTCAGATTTCGTCTCGGACACTCCTAAATTCTTTGCGGAAGGATTCGTTTCTTTTTTTAAGTTTTCGGGCCCCGAGGCCGAATAAAATTATAACCGTTGCTAAAAAGTTTTGAATAGTTTGTTTCTGTTTGCTTAGCGGGGTTCGCGCCGTCAATTTGGCAGCATTGCGTGCTTTTGGCGGGGCGTTGATTAAAAAGTTGTGAATGGGTGATAGTTCGAATGAATGAAACAAATTATTAGGTAGGTGGGTGTAGGTAGCTATATTATTGCATGATATTGTATTGGATAAGCATTCGTTATCATGTCCAATCTACATTGCCATTTGTTTTATCTTTTCCCTAGATTTATTTTGCGAAGTATACTATAAATAAACGCAGTCACACCTTTATCTCTTACGGGGTAAGCTGAACGTCGTCGTCACCTTAGAAAAATAGACGTATGTATAATTTCCGACAAATATATATATTTTTTTGTTATGTTTATAATAACCGAAGTGGCTCGTAACTTTTTGTCTAGCTGTTATCTGTACCAAACAATAATTTTAGATGAATCTAGGTAACAAAGGACAAGAACAAAACAAAAAAAAATGCCTGTTTCACCTATTCTACATTAAGTTATAGGGCTTGAAAGTAAAAAAAAATAAAATACAAAATCTGTGGGGTAATAATAAATAATTTGGACTAGGTAAATAGCAGACGACCTCACCTATCTGCCATTTTCATATGTTCAACGTTCTGCCGGATACCCTGTATCATATTCATACAAACATATAATCACGCCTTTATCCCTAATGGGGTAGGCAGAGCGTAACGACCTGAACAAAGGTCGTTCCGCCACGTCTGACAAAGTGTCGAGGGTTATTTAAGATAGATTTGTAGGTATATTACTGTAGAGACAGGTTGTCAGCCAATCGCCTAAATTGCAATATACAAACCCTCGGATCCCTTAGCTGGTTTCTAAAGCATGCTCGGTAGGAAATGCAGCTGGCACATTCTATGTTTTTGTCTCGCTCCCAGGCCAACATGGAAGAATTGTATAATATTCTAAAGTAAATCTCTAAAATTATTGTACCATTTTTTGATAGTACTTTCACCATTAGTTAAGACAAGACATGATTATTTCCATGCTGGACTGGGAGCGAGAGAAAAACATCGAATGTGCCAGCTGCATTTCCTCCCGGGCATGCTGTAAAAACCAGCTAAGGGATCCGAGGGTTTCTGTATATTGCAATTTAGGCGACAGGCTGACAACCTGTCACTACAGCAATATACCTACAAATCTATCTTAAACAACCCTCAAAACTTTGTCAGACGTGGCGGAACGACCTTTGTTTAGATCGTTTCCGCTCTGCCTACCCCATTAGGGATAAAGGCGTGATTATATGTATGTATGTATGTACATGATTATAATTATAACAGATCATTGTTTTTATGAAGTACCTATAGTTTCCAGCTATAGGTACACTTCCCTCGAAAAAAACACAAAAAATATTCTTCGAACGCTTATACGGAATGTAAGGGACAGCGTCTCGCAAACTGATAAGGGTTGCTCAGTCAACGAAACTAAACAACTATCTATTATCAGGATTTTTTTTCAGGAATAGAAAATAAATATTGGTGTTCCATACAAATTGTCTGATCGAGGTGGTCATTTTGTCATCATCATCTCCCTAGCCTTATCCCGTATTTCACGGGGTCGGCTTCCTAATCTAGGGGATTCAACGAGGGTACTGGTTTTTACACAGAGCGACTGCCATCTGACCCCCGCAACCCAGAAGGGAAACCAGACCCAATCCTAGATTAGGTTAGAGTTTTCAAGCCGCCAATGCTTAGCACTGGCCTCTAATATGGCTTAACGACTAATATCTACGGTATTAATCGATATTAACCGGGGCAAACGGCTTAACGTGCCTTCCGAAGCACGGAAAAAGCACCGAATAAACGTACATATGAAATTCGAAAACCGAAAAACACATTGGTACGTGGTGGGATTCGAACCGCGACCTCCAGCTCAGGAGGCAGCGGCCCTATCCACTACACCATCGGGCTTCTTGGAATCGGAATGGGAAGGTATTTTTTTTATCCCCTTATATAAAGAATTTCCCGGTGAAAGTTATTCAGTTTTGTTGACTGAGCACCACCACCCCTATCAGCTTGTGGGACGCTGTCCCTTACACCAACACCTATAATAGTAGGTGTAGCTCACATACATACATACATACAATCACGCCTTTATCCCTTACGGGGTAGGCAGAACGTAAAACGCCTCCTAAAAGGCGCTTTCGCCACGTCTGACATAAATTAAGGGCAATTTTAGATTGTAATGTGTATTGCTGTAGTGACAGGTTGTCAGCCCATCGCCTAAATTACAATACACTGTAACCCTCGAATCCCTTTTGCTGACTTCTACAGCATGCCCGGGAGGAAGGGCAACTGGAACATTCTATGTTTTTCTTTCTCTCCCAGTCCAGTATGGAAGATAGCTTACAACTGGTATATTTACTTCCAGACTTCTAGCTAGACCACAAGAACATCAATAATTTTTAGGGTATAGGTATGGCTAGCTATGGTCGATTCAGAGTTTCAGACACTGAAATGGAGCGTATCTATCTTCTCTTTTCTTCTTCTTCGGTCGTGTGGGCATCGAGTAAATCGACCCGATGAACACTAATGTCAGAGTTTTTAAACCGCCTAATAGCACAGCTAATATGCCTCTGACATGATTTTTTGTGTAACGAAACAACCACTATCAAAGACAGTGAAACCTACAGTAGGGTGTTTACTTTTTTCAAAGTTTTGATTTTCTTATAGGATCACTCGCTTTCCGAGTCTGATCACAAAGATATCTGTTCCAAATTTTGAGAAGATTGGTTGATATTTAGAGATTGCGCATTTTGATCACTTTTCTAAATATAATTTGTAACTTTTCATTACATAGCTTTAATTTATCAAATCTAATGTATTGTAATTTAGGCGATGGGCTGACAACCTGTCACTACAGCAATACACATTACAATTTAAAATTGCTCTCACTTTTTGTCAGACGTGGCGAAAGCGCCTTTTAGAAGGCGTTTTACGCTCTGCCTACCCCGTAAGGGATAAAGGCGTGATTTTATGTATGTATGTATGTATGTATGTAAAATTTGGAATATAATATGTTTATTTTTTTCAAAATTGACACATATGTATTTTTTTATTGGTGGAAACTTAATTGGCTTGTGTGTTATTTATATTAGTTTATGTTAGGGTCAATATTATTGTTAAATGTTAGTTTAGAAAATACGAATTTTTCAAAAACTAAATATATTAAAATACCAAATTTAAAATAGTACCAGATAACCACCTGGCGGTCTCATCGGAGACTTCATGACTTTCCCGTGGGAAAAGGTTGTTTTCCCGCGGTAAAAATTGGCCTTAGTAAGAGTTTGCCCACCCATCTTTCGCCAATATCATCGCTAAGAGCATATTTGATTCCCATGGGAATGAGAATATTTACCGCAGTAAATAGTAAACTATTTCTTTTCCCAGCTTGTTATATATCATACATACATACATCTTCTTCTGTCGAGTGGGTATCGAGTCTATCGACCCGATGAACCCTGGTGTCAGAGTTAAACCGCCTAATAGCACAACTATCAGGCCTCTGACATGGTTTGAGTAACGACCACTATCAAAGACAGCGACCGGGACCGACGGCTTAACATGCCCTCCGAAGCACGAAAATCTTTTTCTTTTTCGGACAATCAGGTGATTCAGCCTGCAATGTACAAATATCTAAAATGAAAGATTTTTTAAAATCGTCCAAGTAGATTTTGAGTTTTTTATCCAGAACCTACAATTAAGTTTCCCTTTCTAACTCAAGTATAATACTGCTGTGGACTAATACAAAACGCAATTATTAAGGATTTTTATAAAACAAGTGTCAACATTTATTAAAAACAAGTAAGAACATAGTCAACATTGTAGAATGCAGTCTCTTCTTTTGATCATTTATTTAAACGAATTTTTGGAAATGATCGACTTTATCATCACTACATAGTATAAAACAAAGTCGCTTTCTCTGTCCCTATATCCGTCTTGTCTTGTCTTGTCTTGTCTAGCCGTTAATGTTCCACTGCTGGGCAAAGGCCTATATCCGTATGTATGCATAAATCTTTAAAACTACACAACGGATTTTGATGCAGTTTCTTTTCATGGATACACCTAGAGCATACCTGGTGTAATACAGGTAAATTTTTACCACGTAAAAGTGTCACGTTCCCAAGGGAATCGTGATTATGCAGCGAGTGACCGGAAAATTATCACGCGACTTTATCTCTCTAATCACTACGTAGTATAAAACAAAGTCGCTTTCTCTGTCCCTATATCCCTATGTATGCTTAGATCTTTAAAACTACGCAACGGATTTTGATGCGGTTTCTGGATAGAGTGATTCAAGAGGAAGGTTTATATGTATAATACATGCATAATATAGTAGAGAAACACTGATGATTTCCGTGCGAAGCCGGGGTGGGCCGCTAGTAGTATAAAAAACAAAGTCGCTTTCTCTGTCCCTATATCCCTATGTACGCATAAATCTTTAAATGCGGTTTCTTTTAATGGATAGACTGATTCAAGAGGAAGGTTTATATGTATAATACATACATAATATAGTAGAGAAACACTGATAATTTCCGTGCGAAGCCGGAGCGAGCCGCTAGGCCTTCGTTATTTGTAAGTACTTAACAGTTCGTTAAATGTTTCATTAAAACAACTTCTCGTTCTGCTTAATCATTGACTATACCTTTAAAATACTTTCAATTTAGAAACTAGCATACACCAAGAGCATACCTGGTGTAATACAGGACAATTATTACCATGCTGGACTGGGAGAGATATAAAAACATAGAATGTTCCAGCTGCCCTTCCTCCCGGGCATGCTGTAGAAGTCAGCAAAAGGGACTCGAGGGTTACAGTGTATCGTAATTTAGGCGATGGGCTGACAACCTGTCACTATAGCAATACACTTTTCAATCTAAAATTGCCCTCAATTTTTGTCAGACTTGGCGAAACCGCCTTTTACGAGGCGTTTATAGCTCTGCCTACCCCGTAAGGGATAAAGGCGTGATTTTATGTATGTATGTTCCCAAGGGAATCGTGATTATGCAGCGAGTGACCGGATAATTATCACGCGACTACTTCTTAAGTGCACCGATCTCTCTAATCACTACATTGTATAAAACAAAGTCGCTTTCTCTGTCCCTATATCCCTATGTATGCTTAGATCTTTAAAACTACGCAACGAATTTTAATGCGGTCTTTTAATGCATAGAGTAATTCAAGAGGAATGCAGAATATAGTAGAGAACACACAGATGATTTCCGTGCGAAGCCGGGGCGGGTCGCTAGTGCTATCTGAAACGATGGATAACAAACCGGGAAAGGATAAAGTTCACTTTTTACCTTGGGAAAAGTGCCACTCCCGCGGGAATCAAATATTCCCTTACCACACGGCCATGCTTAAAACTGTGAATCGCATGGAACATACTTTACGTACATACATACATATGATCACGCCTTTATCCCTAATGGGGTAGGCAGAGCATAAACGATCTAAACAATGGTCGTTACACCACGTCTGACAATATTTTGAGGGTTATTTAGATATATTTGTATGTATATATTTACATATAATCATTAATCACACTTTAGCTGCTTTTTACCGAGGGAAAACCACGTATCCCTTTGGAAAAACTCATAAGGACACGAATGCGAACACTAGGTAGTAAGGTTTGGTATCATAATTTATGAATGTTTTGAAAAAATATAGAGAGTACATAAGTATATTACATATATATAATAACATACATATAAATCATGCCTTTATCCCTAATGGGGTAGGCAGAGCGTAAACGACCTAACGAAGGTCGTTCCGCCAGGTTTGTCAAAGTTTCGAGGGTTATTTAAGATAGATTTATAGGTATATTGTGACAGGTTGTCAACCTATCGCCTATATTGCAATATACAGAAACCCTCGAATCTTTTTTCTTCCAGACAATCAGACCAGACTAGAAGTTTTAACAAGTCTAGAATTTCAACTTGTGTTCCCCTGGGAATCGAACCCAGGACCTCCGGATCGTAAGCCAAATGGATTCTGACCACTAGACCACGGAGGCAGTTATCTACTAGTTAGTACTGTTTTATGTTGGTTGGGGGATGTAGAGCATGGCAGGCTTCCATGCTGGCCCGGCAACGAGAGAAAAACATAGAATGTGCCAGCTGCATTTCCTCCCGGGCATGCTGTAAACCAGCTAAAGGATCCAAAGGAATTTTGTATACTGCAATTTAGGCGATAGGCTGACAACCTGTTACTACAGCAATATAACTACAAATCTATTTTAATTAACCCTCAAAACTTTGTCAGATGTGGCGGACCGACGAGACGTTTCTTTAGGTAGTTTACGCTCTGACTACCCTATTATGGATAAAGGCGTGATTATATGTATGTATGGGATGTAGATCTGACTGAACTACTCTACATTTTAAAGAATTAAAATGCTAATTCCGAGATTAGAAATATAATCATGTAGGTAGTTGGTTACACCACTCAAACCATGTCAGGGGCATAATTAACTGCTAAGCGGTTTGAAAAACTCTGACACCAGGGTTCATCGGTTCGTGCGACTCGATAATCTACTTGCTAAGAAGAAGTTAGGTACAGAATGCAATCATCATCACCTACTATTACTTAATCTAGGGCATTGAACTGGTTGGGTGCTGGTTATAACACAGAGCGACTGCCATCTGACCACCGCAACCCAGAAGGGAAACCAGACCCAATCCTAGATTAGGTCAGAGTTTTCAAGCCGCCCATGCTACAGAATGATCCCTTAAACCTGACATTGTGTGTTTGTGGAGACAACTCCTTTTTAAAGCTGTTGATGCTCTGCCTGCCCTGTAGCGGATGTATGCGTGTAATCTTTTCAGTTCTTTTTTTATGCTTGTTGATCATTTTTACATAAATACATATAATCCCTCTGTTATCCCTAATGGGGTAGGCAGAGCGTAAACGACCTAAATAAAGGTCCAGCATGTAAGAATCCCAGTCAGCATAATTTTTGAGATGCTTTACAAAATGTGTTTGGGAAACTTTTTCATAAGGCGTCCAATCCAATCCTACACTTGTTTTTCAAAATTGAAAACTTTTTGCGATCGTGACGCCATCTAGACCATCCACACATTTAACAATTCTACCACGTGCACTGAGCGGTAACCAAAACGTTCTCTATCTAACTGATAGATGGCGGTACTTTGCTAAAGCGTCGCCATCTCTGTGATTTGTTCGGAACTAGTACCATTTTAGTGAACCGTCTGTGTGAAGTATCAAGTGAAACTGCTTAGTTTTTATAGATGTCACTGTGCTTAGAAAATATTTTGATAATCAAGCGTGAAAGGCTCTATTTTATTTTTTGCCAACAGTAGAGTCAGTCTTCCATGCTGGACTGGGATTCTACCATGCAGGACTGGGAGCGGGAGAAAAACATAGAATGTGCCAGCTGCATTTACTCCCGGGCATGCTGTAAAATCAGCTAAGGGATCCAAGGGTTTTAGTATATTACAATTTAGGCGATGGGCTGACAACCTGGTTGTCACTAAAGCAATATACCCTACAAATCTATCTTAAATAAGGAATAACTCTCAAAACTTTGTCAGACGTGGCGGAACAACCTTTGTTTAAGTCGTTTAAGCTCTGCCTACCCCATTAGGGATAAAGGTGTAACTGTATGTATATGTAGAGTCACTGGCGCCGATTCTATTGCAAACACAATTTAACTTATTTTAGTTTGGCTCGGTCTTTTTCTATGATTATAATCCTTTCAAAGTGATGTTACACACCTAAAATAAGACGGTCTATCACAAGTCTGTCTTATTTAAAGCAATATACGTCACTTTGACAGGATTATAATCAGCTGTACATGCACTTCTGGACAATGATCAGCTTAGGTGTTACCAAGGGTGTTGCTGTCTCTATTTTATTCAAATCATTGAAAGGGACAGTACCAAACTAAATACGTTAATTTCTGGCTGCAACAGGAGCTTTTCAGAAACCTTTCATGCGACTGAATATTCTTGCTTCTGACTCTAGTCTAGGTTAGGTATGCCATGGTGAGCTAGACATAAGCAACGAAGAAGGGAACTTACCCATCAAAGGTATTGGCATTCCCAAATCTTCTTCTTCTTCTGTCGAGTGGGTATCGAGTCTATCGACCCAATGAACCCTGGTGTCAGAGTTTTTAAACCGCCTAGTAGCACAACTATCAGGCCCCTGACATGGTTTGAGTAACGACCACTATCAAAGATAGCGACCGGGACCGACGGCTTAACGTGCCCTCCGAAGCACGAAATCTTTTTCTTTTTCGGACAATCAGGTGATTCAGCCTGCAATGTCCTAACCAAACTTGGGAAAAATTCACAAAGTGACAAATTCTCAAATATCAACTTTGTGTTTCCCCCCTGGGAATCGAACCCAGGACCTCCGGATCGGGAGTCTATGGAACCAAATAAGGTCGGCGTATGTACGGCGCTGGACCTGTAGAAGTTTTGATTTAATAATTGTGAACTTGTGTTTAAATTTTGGCTATAAACGTAATTAATTCATCTTGGCATATTTATTTTAAGTATTAATAAATTTGTGATGTAAGTGTAATAACGTTTACCTTAAAATGTACATCTTGGATGAAAGACTGGCTTCCCATAGCACGGGGAAACCTAGTTTGGGGGTCAGATAAACATTTTTTTTTTAACTGAAATTTCCGCTGCGCTGCGTTGGCTTTTTCTAAGCCTAGGAAACTTACTGCCGTATTTGTAATAAGCGGTCATGAGTGACAGCGAGTTTGAGTTCGTATCAGAAATGTCATTTCAGTACAAACTGGCCTGTCAAATCCATACTTAATATTGCTCTCAAGTTTGAGATCGCTTCATAATAACGAGCCTTAGGCAGTAGAGTAGGAAAGTTGAGGTGTTTGTTTTCTTGATAACAAGCAAATTGGTACATACATACATATAATCACGCCTTTATCCCTAATGGGGTAGGCAGAGCGTAAACGACCTAAATAAAGGTTTTTTCGTCAAATCTGCCAAAGCGTTTTGAGGGTTATTTAAGATAGAATTGTAGTTAAGTTGCTGTAGTGACAGGTTGTCAGCCCATCGCCTAAAATGCAATATAATGAAACCCTCGGATCCCTTCGCTGGGGAAATGCAGCTGGCACATTCTATGTTATTCTATCGCTCCCAGTCCGGCATGGAAGTAACAAATTGGTCCTGGCAGTTATTATGAAAGCCACATGTACCTACTTACATGCTGTCTAAGTTACTTTATTTTCTTCGTCTATTGAGTCTTTTGCCGCTCCCCATGTATGCCAGCCAGCCAGGGTTTGCCAAATAGGTTTTTTACATGGTTTGTAATGAGGTTCTTCCATGCCGGCCTGGGAGCAAGAGAAAAACATAGAATGTGCCGGCTGTATTTCCTCCCGAGCATGCTGTAAAAACCAGCTAAGGGATCCGAGGGTTTCGGTATATTGTGATTTAGGCGATGGGCTGACAACCTGTCACTACAGCAATATACCTACAAATCTATCTTGAATAACCCTCAAAACTTTGTTAGACGTGGCGGAATGACCTTAGTTTAGGTCGTTTGCGCTCTGCCTACCCCATTAGGGATATTGGCGTGATTTTATGTATGTTTGTATGTATGTAATGAGGACCACAGTAGAGAGTCTGTGCAGACTGACACACTAGCAGCAAGACACGTAGTGAATGTACCTTATCGGTACCTACTCCATTAATAAAAAATAATACATATATATAATCACGCCTTTATATATATATTCCTTATTGCATTAAAATACAAGAAATGAAGTTTCCAGAAAGGTATGCAAGGGCGAACTTATTTCGTTTAGTTTATAGAATGAGAAACATTTTAAACCTAAGCCTTATTCCTAATGGGGTAGGCAGAGCGTAAACGACGTAAACAAAGGTCGTTCCGCCACGTCTGACAAAGTTTTGAGGGTTATTTAAGATAGATTTTTTTTTCTATATTGCTGTAGTGACAGGTCAGCCCATGCATTAAATTGCAATGTACAGAAACCCTTGGATTCCTTAGCAGATTTTTACAGCATGCCTGTGAGGAAATGCAGATGGCACATTCTATGGTTTTCTTTCGCTCCCAGTCCAGCGAAATAAAAAAATACATAGAAAAACCATAGAATCTTCAATCAAGCTGTTTTAGATATTGTAAAAGCCAGTGAAGGAAGACGAGGTTTTCAGTGTAGATTTTTTTGTCTAAAAGTGACCCTGAAAACTTGTCAGACGAAGCAATAACGCCCTGTAACGAGGCCATTGAGTCTCTGCCTACCCTTTACATATATACATATAATCACGCCTTTATCCCTTATAGGGTAGGCAGAGTAAACAAAGATCGTTTCGCCACGTCTGACAACGTTTTGAGGGTTATTTAAGATAGATTTGTAGATATGACTGATAGTTCAACTCCTAGTCGGCGCGGCGCTCGTGGCTCAAGTGGCCGATTTCCGCCTTGAACTTCCGTGCCCACTTAGGGCACGTGAGTACACCTTGCTCATAATAGTATTAAATGGCAGCAGACTGGCGGGACTTCAGCTCATCGCGTTTCGTGTCGAGGTCATCTTTACGTTGTTCCTCAAAATCGCTGACTCGCTTCTGAGATAGAGATAGAGAGATAGAGATAAATTTATTAATAATTGTAAATTACAAGTCAAAAAATTTTAAGCACTGAAGTATCACATTAATAATCATTTAAATTGTATTGATTTATTATTATTAAAATGAATAAAATCATTATAACTATAGAATGCCTGTTCGACAAGCCAACGCTTAAGCCGTGATTTAAAGCTATTTAAGCTTGGTGCCTGCTTGATTACATCGATCTGTACTAGCCTGCTATTCTGTGTCAGCCTGTCGCCTAAACTGCAACCGTTTGCAGGCGTGACAACATGGCAGAGACACTGTGCTGTGCAGACTGACACACAAGCAGTGAATGTAGCTTATCGGTACCTGCTCTATTGGTCGCGAGCGTCCGCGACCGCGACTGAAAGTGAAGTCTGGGTGCAGGGGTACCGAACATTCGGCGATACATACATACATACATATAATCACGCCTTTATCCCTAATGGGGTAGGCTGAGCGTAAACGACCTGAACAAAGGCCGTTCCGCCACGTCTGACAAAGTCTTGAGGGGCGGTCAAGAAAGATTTAGACGTATATTGATGTAGGGACAGGTTGTCAGCCCATCGCCTAAATTACAATATACTGAAACCCTCAGATCCCTTAGCTGGTTTTTACAGCATGCTCGGGAGGAAATGCAGCTGGTACATTCTATGTATTTCTCTCAACACCAGTCCAGCATGGAAGATAACATTCGGCGATAGTTATAAAATATGCTTTGGATTTTTCTAATTTTTATTTTAGTCATTCGTTATTTTATTAATTTATTTATTTATTGTTTATCAGGCAACTGAGGCCCATATTAAATACATACAATGCTATACATTGCTGCAATTCGTAGAAGGCAAGACTTAACTAAATCTTGACTAAAATTATTGCTGTCTTTTACTGTTCGCCCATGTTAGAAAATGACAGGTATAGACCTATTTTATTTAAGTCGTGATTTTTCAACTACGAATTGGTACCAATATAAACTTAAATTTAATGAAAACTACTATAAAAAATCCTGGAAGTGAGAGAAAAACATATAATGTGCCAGCTGCATTTCCTCCCAGGCATGCGGTAAAAAACAGCTAAGGGATGCGAGGGTTTCAGTGTATTATAATATAATGTAGGCGATGGGCTGACAACCTGTCACTACAGCAATATACCTACAAATCTACCTCAAATAACCCTCAAAACTTTGTCAGACGTGGCGAAACGACCTTTGTTTAGGTAGTTGACGCTCTGCCTACCCCATTAGGGATAAAGGCGTGAATCTATGTATGTAAATTATGTATTATAAATTACATATATTTAAATCGTATTTTTTATCACTGATACTCATACAACATATACACGTTGAAATCCACTTTAATGTAGAAAAGCGTTTATTTTTACAAGAAGAGTCATTCTCCTGCAGCATTGAAATGTTCAAAATGGAATGGATTATATTAAGAACACTTAAACTCTCAATGGATTTATATTTAAATTCCAGGGGACGAATCGAACCCGAAATATAATGAATGCACTGTTTAGAACTCAAATATTGTATTTCCTCTTATGTTTTTCAGGCTACAGAGCTAGAGATCCCGATGGTGTAGTGGATAGGGCCGCTGCCTCCTGAGCTCCCGCTCCCGGTCGTGGTTCGAATCCCACAATGTACCAATGTGTTTTTCGGTTTTCGATATTCATATGTACGTTTATTATCCTCGGAAGGCACGTTAAGCCGTTGGTCCCGGTTAATATCGTTTAATACCGTAGATATTAGTCGTTAAGCCATATCAGAGGCCGGTGCTAAGCATTCGCGGCTTGAATACTCTGACCTAATCTAGGATTGGGTCTGGTTTCCCTTCTGGGTTGCGGAGGTCAGATGGCAGTCGCTCTGTGTAAAAACCAGTACCTTCGTTCAATCCCCTGGATTAGGTAGCCAACCTCGTAAGATAAGGGATAAGGCTAGGGAGATGATGATGTTTTTCAGGCTACACGATCCGGTATGTTCTAGCGTCATGGTTTTACGGTGTATCCTGACGGCAGAGTAGGTTTTGAAATATGCAATCATCGTCCGTAATGCCTTAGAGTATCGTTCAAATCAGCGTGCGTTCGGCGTTGCAGTTATGTCCGTGGCCGAAAAAATGACAAAAATAAGCGAAAAACGCACAAAAAACCTAATTCCATAAAAACTACGAGTCGGTTAAAAAGCTATGTTGTGATTTTAGATAATCATAATACGGATAATTTCCCGAAGGAACCGTGAAAGCGCTTCTAATCGTTTAGTTAGGTGTAATATCAAATTTGCTAATTAAAAACAGCTTTTCTTCCCGATTTTTTTAGCATACTCATTTATGAACTAGAATATTTTTAAATGTTGCAATTTCAGGCCAAGAATTAGTTTTTAGATGTATTTTTTGAAGAATTTTCCATTGATTCGTTCAGGAGAAATATGCTCTTAAAAACACTACGATGAATATCAAAGTTAGTGGCTGAAATGGCCATAAAGGATGGAAACTTCAACGTGCCTACCAAAGCAAACAATCATGCGAATTTGTGTGATCCCTTGGAAATCGAACCCAGGATCTCTGAATAAAGAGCTAGAGCTACTACTAGAGGATGTTGGTTGTTGTAGTTCCGTCGATGCACCAAAGGTTCCGCACCACTGTCTCCAACAAGAAGGTGAGAGAGGCGTTCGCTACCGCGGCGAACGCAGCGACCCGTCTCAGTCCACCGCCGCCTGCGCAAGCGCCGCCCGCGGACGTTCAAATTCAAACTTCGAACAGCCAACTGGCAGCCGCGACGATGAAAGAAAACTTTTAAAAAGAAGAACAGAAACAGAAAAAATAGGAATCGATTTTCGAATCTCTCTGTGGATTTTTGTGCAGTGTGTTTAATTACTAAACTTTTTAATATCTGAAGTTGCTACTATGCTTCAGTAGTACTTTAAAGTGTTTCAAAAGTGATGCTGCAGCCAAGATCAGGGTGTTTTGGTGCCAAAATGGCGAGGGACTTTCAAAAAGGATGGTTGGTGTGTTGCCTACTGCTGTGCACCACTTTAGTATCATGTCAAGGTGAGTGACATTTTCAGACACGTAGCGAAATGTCAAGACGTTTTTTGGCACTGTTAATAAGTTTGCAAAAGAAATCGCTATTATGATAGGTCATATTAGTTTGACCTTTTTTATCAATATCAAAGATCTTAGCTGTATAAAAAATAGTATAATTTTTCAAACAAGATTTACATAGCGTGGTTATATTGCGATTAAATGAGTTTTCCTGTAAGGATGAAATATAATTTCGATACAAAAACTAGACTTTATTACTTCTGGACGACTTAACTTTTTATGGTGAAAGAATTTTGGAAATCGGTCCCGTAGTTTTTGAGCTTTTTACAAATTAAAGTACAAGTAACTTCTGCTTTCTTTTCTTTTTCTTCTTACAATTTTCATATTTTGTCCAAAAACTTGTTTCTTCCATGCTGACCTGGGAGCGAGAGAATAACATAGAATGTGCCAGCTGCATTTCCTCCCGGGCATGCTGTAAAAAACAGCTAAGGGATCTGAGGGTTTCAGTATATTGTAATTTAGGCGATGGGCTGACAACCTGTCACTACAGCAATATACCTACAAATCGATCTTAAAATAACCCTCAAAACTTTGTCAGACGTGGCGGAACGACCTTTGTTTAGGTCGTTTACGCTCTGCCTACCCCATTAGGGATAAAGGCGTGATTATATGTATGTATGTATGTTGTCCAAAAACATATTCGATGCTAAAAATATATGGGTATTAATGTATGAAATGTGTGAAAAACCTTACATTTTCATAGAAAAAGCTCATCATTACGCTCGCCATACAAAAGTCATCAACGCGAGACATCTGTTCTTAAACTTCACAATTATTTTTTAAAAGCCTTGTGATGTTGTTTCTGATATTTGTTTGTATATCAATTTAAATGTAGGTTTTAATATTAATTTCTAATAATTAATAATTTCACTACAAAAAAACCCCATTAAGAGTTACTAATCGTATGCAATACTTAATTTTGCATAACTCATACCAAGTCTCTTGCATAAGATAGCAGTGTTTTTAATGTCAAGGATAAATTCTATACTTTCGAAGCAACTTAATGCGTTGCCTAAACGAGAAACATGTTTGAAATCATTAAGCCTTTTTTAAACTCTAAACAAGCATTTTATTAAATATTTAAATATATTTCGTTTGAATGCTTCTTTCGCAAAAAAAGTTTTTAAACCTAGGTCTTACCTAAATATGAATTAACTCAAATTCAACATTCTTATTTTCA
Organism: Scrobipalpa costella; assembly: GCA_949820665.1. Lineage (NCBI taxonomy): Eukaryota > Metazoa > Arthropoda > Insecta > Lepidoptera > Gelechiidae > Scrobipalpa > Scrobipalpa costella. Next base: position 8,238,472 of record OX463320.1, on the reverse strand, counting down.
AAAGCAATCGTAAATTAAATTACATGTTAAACTATTTGATTACAATTACTTTCTCAAACATTTAAATCACATACATACATACATATAATCACGCCTTTATCCCTAATGGGGTAGACATAGCGAAAACGACCTGAACAAAGGTCGTTCCGCTACGTTTGACAAAGTTTTGAAGACATTTAGGATAGAATCGTGGGTATGTTGCTGTAGTTGTCAGCCCGTCGCCTAAATTGCAATACACCGAAACCCTCGAATCCCTTAACTGGCTTACATCTTAAACTATTTGATTAATATTACTTTCTCGAACTTTAAATTACTGTTCACTCAATTATAGCTTACTAGTTCTATTAAGTTATCTACATCATGGAACTCCAAAATTTACTTTTGTGATGTCTACTAAAAAACTTTCTCTTTAAACAAAAGACGGAGGTTCCCACGCGTCAACCTTGCTCCGAAAATACTAAATAAGTAGATTTGTACACAAGTTTAGTTATAAATATTAGAAAAGGCTAAGGTTGTTTTTCATTAATATTCTGCCTAAAATTAATGTTGTGTGAAATTAATTCCGAAATTGATTGATACCTTCGTGTTTAATCGTCCTATCTATTACATTTAGAATTGACTGATCACTTTACGTATATTATCTTTTCATGAAAGAATTCTACTACCTGTCATGGGAGAAAAGTATTTGAATATCTTAATATTAATTTTAAAAAAGCTTACTTAGTATTGAGAAGACTGCTGAAGCCAACTGCTCTCCATATTGCTGAAGTCAAAGTATAATAATATATTTGTTGCGATAAACTCTACATTAGAACTTTACCGCAAGACTTATATGGATTTAGTCTTTCTTTTTATACTTTCTCCCTTTGCTAACATATGAGATATAGAGTAAACACTGCTGCACCTTTCTGGATCCATGATCATGTTTCATTACATCCGTGGGAAACCAGAGAGATACCATTTTGACCCGATACCACCCATTACCATTAACCTAACGATACTCCCAACATTTTTAATCTATCATACTACATCTATTTTCTTCCATGCTGGCCTGGGAGCGAGAGAAAAACATAGAATGTGCCAGCTGCATTTCCTCCCGGGCATGCTGTAAAAACCAGCTATGGGATCCGAGGGTTTCAGTATATTGTAATTTAGGCGATGGGCTGACAACCTGTCACTACAGCAATATACTTACAAATCTATCTTAAATAACCCTCAAAACTTTGTCAGACGTGGCGGAACGACCTTTGTTTGGGTCGTTTACGCTCTGCCTACCCCATTAGGGATAAAGACGTGATTATATGTATGTATGTATGTATACTACATCTACACACTTATATATATAGTATAATATATCTAGTGTCCAATATATCCGATGACATTTACCCGTTTGACCGCGCACCATCTTATGCAAGGTATTTCAACATGCAGTATGCCCAGGCGCAGGCGAATATGCGCTATTCGCTTGAGACATATTCCGTAATGGTCATATAACTTAGCCAAGTTTATAAAGGAATGTTTCGACATTTTCTAGGCTTTAGGTAAATAGGCTTTTGAGAGTATCTTTGATAATATCTTTCGGGCCAATGTAGCGTATGTTTTATGAGCAATCTTCAAAATTAGAGCGGCGATGAAAAACATAGAGTACCAGCTATTTCTTTATCCGGGCCAACTTTGACATTTTTTTAAAAGACCGTCGGCATTACAAACTATGTCAGAGGCTTATTAGATGGTTCAAAAACTCAGACACTAGGGATCATCGGGCCGATCGAATCGAACCCCACACGAAATAAAGAAGAACCGAAGGGCTTCGGTCTACTGCAATTTTAAGCGTTTTGCTGACAACCCGTCACTATGATAATGCATCACAAAGCTAACCAAACGTCGTGAAAACGGTAGGAATCGAATAAAATAGACTTAAGTATGTATTTTGTATATTTGTTGATATATTTCAAAATTAGGTTAAACATTCAAATAAAACTATACTGTGTTATTTCTGAAATTATAGTTTGCCGTTATATCGTCAAGGCAGTGGACACAATAAAAATATAATATTATTCAATAACAGTTACTCCAAAGTGGAACACCGTGACAGACAGACACACCGACTATATTATACTATTGTTGATAGTAATAATCAAGTTTAATGACTATATCGGATATCAATACAGATTTTTTACAATTGCAATAATTATAAATTGTTTCGGAGAAAATAATTTCGATTGTGGCAGTCTATCTAACAGCCCAATTTGATTTCGTGGGTATTCAGTAGTGACAGGATGTCAGCCCGTTGCAATATTATGGAAACCTCGACTACCTCTACTGGTTTTTCAGTTTGCCCTGGAAGGAAAGTTGTGTAGTATCCTGGTCCAACATGGAAGTACACCAGTTTCAGTCGTTCATGGAATAAACTACTTACATGAGAATTTAAAAAGTGAAACATTTTGTATGGGAACACGATTGGTAAAAAAATATGTTTAGTTTCATGGTTCTAATCAACCTGTCACTACAGCAATATACCTATAAATCTATCTTAAATAACCCTCAAAACTTTGTCAGACGTGGCGGAGCAACCTTTGTTTGGGTCGATTACGCTCTGCCTACCCCATTGGGGATGAAGGCGTGATTATATGTATATGTATGTATGTCTACTCAAGCCCTTTTTTTAGTAAACAAGCTCTCTTTATTTTTTTTCGGTGATGTTCCCTTGCAAAACGGTCTAGTATAGTTACTAAGCCAATGAAGTCAAGCCAACCACAAAAATGTTGCCAACCGCTAATTATAGCTAACGATAAAGATAATCGATCACATTCCAATTAGGTTTATTAGTCTACACTAAATCGCCTTTACGATCGGATATAAGTAGGACGGACTTGGCTGTTTTATGTGTGACAGTATGGGGTCTTAATGTAGGAGTTTTTAAGCTATAAATAAAAAAATATGAATTTAATTTAACCCACACAAGACACTTTATTACACTCTACATTTTAGTTAGAGAAAAACATAGAATATGCCAGCTGCATTTTCTCCCGTGCATGCTGTAAAAACCAGCTAAAGGATCCGAGGGTTTGAGTAAGTATATTGTAATTTAGGCTATGGGCTGACAAACTGTCACTATAGCAGTATACCTACAAATCTATCTTAAATAACCCTCAAAACTATGTCAGACGTGGCGGACCGACCATTGTTTAGGTCGTTTTCGCTCTGCCTACCCCATGTATAAACCAAATAGATAAAGGCGTGAATATTACTTAAATATTTTACGAGCAAGTAAACGCATAATTCTATCCAGTCTTGTTAGAAATATGACCTAAATAAGTACATACATACATACATATAATCACGCCTTTATCCCTGATGGGGTAGGCAGAGTGTATACGACCTAAACGAAAGGTCGTTCCGCCACGACTGACAAAGTTTTGAGGGTTATTTAAGATAGACTTGTAGGTATATTGCTGTAGTGACAGGTTGTCAGCCCATCGCCTAAATTACAATGTACAGAAACCCTCGGATCCCTTAGTTGATTTTTACAGCATGCCCGGGAGGAAATGTAGCTGAAACATTCTAAGTTTTTCTTTCGCTCCCAGTCCAGCATGGAAGCAAGCCTAAATAAGTATAACTGTAATGCGAGTGATTCAGACTGAATACCCGAAATAATCTATATTAATTATGTAATGCATACTTATATATTTTTTTCCTTCGAAATGTGATGTTTTAAAGTAACCTATGAGTTAATTTACTTCCATGCTGGACTGGGAGAGATAGAAATACATAGAATGTTCCAGCTGCCCTTCCTCCCGGGCATGCTGTTGAAGTCAGCAAAAGGGACTCGAGGGTTACAGTGTATTGTAATTTAGGCGATGGGCTGACAACCTGTCACTATAGCAATACATATTACAATCTAAAATTGCTCTCAATTTTTGTCAGACGTGGCGAAAGCGCTTTTTGCGAGGCGTTAAACGCTCTGTCTACCCCGTAAGGGATTAAGGCGTGATTTATGTATGTATGTATGTATGAGTTAATCGAACTAATACCGTTTGTCAAAATCCATCCAGTCGTTTTAGCATGAATGAGTGACAAACGAATTTATATCCATACTAAGGCTCGTATTGATAAAGCGATCTTAGGATTGTGTGCAATATTAAGTACGGATTGACAAGCCATTTTGTACTGAAATGAAATATCTGATATGAACTCAAAATAACATATATACATACATACTTAAAATCACGCCTTTATCCCTTACGGGGTAGGCAGACGCCTCGTAAAAGGCGCTTTCGCCACGTCTGACAAAATTTGAGGGCAATTTTAGATTGTAATGTGTATTGCTATAGTGACAGGTTGTCAGCCCATCGCCTAAATTACAATACACTGTAACTCTCGAGTCCCTTTTGCTGACTTCTACAGCATGCCCGGGAGGAAGGGCAGCTGGAACATTCTATGTTTTTCTATCTCTCTCAGTCCAGCATGGAAGAAATGTTGAACAATACGTCATTTTATAGGCTCGATGACTTTATGATCACCTCTTGGAATCCAACTAATTTTACAAGATCAATAATCGATTAATCATCAACTTTTCCCCGCGATCTCCACACGCGGATGTCAAAGAGCAAACACTTTTACCAGTTTCGAAAACTAGTTGATTCTCGCTATCACTGGGGCCACACCTTGGCGGGAAACCTGTCCGTCAGTGGGTCAGTGAGTACCCACCTGGTATACGGATGTCTACGCGCCTGGTATTTAGAAAAATCTGTTATTTTTTTTAATGAGGCAAGGTTGTAAAGGACGATGAAAGACTAACAATGAATGACTTGTATTTGTTAATGAAATTTTTAGAATTATGGAGAATAGAAGAAGATATGAAGGAGATGTACATACATATAGTCACACCTTTATCCCTAATGTGGTAGGCAGAGCGTAAACGTCCTAAATAAAGGTCGTTACGCCACGTTTGACCAAGTTTTGAGGGTTATATAGATTTGTAAGTATGTTGCTGTAGTAACAGGCTGTCAGCCCATCGCTTAAATTGCAATACACTGAATACACTGAAACCCTCGGATCCCTTAGCAGATTTTTACTGCATTCCCTGGAGGACATGCAGCTGACACATTCTATGTTTTTCTCTCACTCCCGTCCAGCATGGAAGATAACTAAAATGTACAGTTTTATAAAGGCTCTTGCGTGGGTTAATTTAAATTCTTTTTTTTTAATTTATAGCTTAAAACTCCTACAATAACCCCATATCGCTCCCAGTCCAGCATGGAAGAAAGAAAGAAGATGTATGATTGTGTTCAAAATGAACTGCAAAGATCGAAAATTTAAAATACAAAAATAAACACACGGATTGTAGTCCAGTCCATGGAAAGTTTTATTGTTTTATCTTCCAAGAAATAATTTCAATTTGTTTAAATTCTTACGGGAAACATACATTAGCCAACAGAAACACAGTCACGTTTATACAAATCGTGTCAAAAGTGTTAAAACTAATAACTTTAACAACCATACAATTTATACCAAAACATTTCCCGTTGTTAAACTTAATTTAATGAAGCGTTAAATTGAGTAATTCTGACGTGTAATTTAATGCTTGAACTAAATAGTTAACATTGCAAAATGTTTTCAAAGATAGTAGATAGTTTACAGTTTGTAGATAATCTACATTAATGGATTTTGCATAAATTATAATTGCACATATAATCACGCATTTATCCCTAATCGGGTAGGCAGAGCGTAAACGACCTTAACAAAGGTCGTTCCGCCACGGCTGACAAATGAGGGTTATTTCAGATACATTCTGTATATTGCTATAGTGACAGGGTGTCAGCCCATCACCTAAATTACTACGTATATTGAAACCCTCGAATCCCTTAGCTGATTGTTACAGCATGCCTGAGCATATATTATGTATTAGTTTATTTTACAAATATCTATGTAGTAGCTTGTACTTAATTTATGTATTATATGTTATGTAATGTATTTAGGATACCTATTTGACTAGGTTTGCACTATCCCGCTTACCGCTACACTTTTTTCTTTCACCCAAAGGTTGCCTGGAAGAAATTGCTACCTTAGCAATAAGGCCGCCTATGTTGTACTTATTTTTTGTTATCTTTTGTGTTGTATGTTGTATTATTAAGTGCAATAAAGTATTTTTATGTTTATGTCTATGTTTATGATGCAGCTGGCATATTCTGTTTTTTTTTTTTTTTTTTTTTATATATATAGGCGAGCATTTGTCCGCCATCTCACCTGGTGGAAAGTGACGATGCGGACTATGTTGAAACATACTCACCTATGTAGTGCCTATTCACTCTCGCCTTGAAAAGGCCCAGGTTATATTGTTCCGGAAACAGATCCGCCGGCAGGGAGTTCCACTCCTTAGCCGTTCGCATTAAGAATGTGGAAGCGAACCGCTTCGTGCGAATTTGTGGTATATCCACGACATAAGGGTGGAACCCCTGTCCACGCCTCGTGCTCCGGAGATGGAAAGGGGAGGGGGGTATAAGGTCATGAAGTGCTAACGCGCACTCCCCGAAATGTATCCTGTAAAATACCGACATGCACGCCACTCTGCGACGGTGCTCAAGGTTCTGTAGTTTTGCCTCAACCAGTGCTGAGTCTCCAATGAGCTTCTTAGCGCGTTTCTCGATTGAGTCTAAGGCAGCCAGCTGGTATTTAGCTGAACCGTCCCAAAGGTGGCAGCAGTACTCCATACACGATCGGACTTGAGCTGTGTACAACTGCAATAGCTGTCCCGGTGTGAAGTATCGCCTCACCTTCGAGAGGATACCAAGTTTTTTGGCAGCTGTTGTGGCCAGAGACTCAATGTAACGTCCAAAGTTCAAGTCGGACGTAAGGCTCATACCAAGAAGTTCAAGATGGTCAGAAATCGGTACGGATACATCCCGGAAAGTTGGAGCCAGGTTAAAAGGACTCCGTTTTGTCGAGAATAGACACGCCTGGGTTTTGGATGCGTTGAACTTGACGAGATTGGCATCGCCCCACTCGGATATCACCCTTAGCGATGAGTTCAGACGATCCACCATGGACTCCCGACAAGACTGGATTGTTTCACTGTTGGCCCTTGCACTGGACAGATATCTGTCAACAACCGTGCTGTCATCAGCGTACCCAAAGGTATCGGGTGTAAACATGTCGTTGATATGCAGCAGGAATAAGGTTGCAGACAGGACAGAACCCTGAGGAACTCCGGCATCAATAGCCTGTTGTCCGGAGGAGCAGCCTTCTAAGACCACTTGAATGGATCGTTCGCTCAAGAAGTCCGAAATCCAGTTGCAAAGGCCAGCAGGTAACCCGTAGGCGGGAAGCTTGCCAGTAAGGCTAGCGTGCCAGACCCTGTCAAAGGCCTTGGAGATATCCAGAGACACGGCAAGTGCTTCACCATGTCTCTCGATAGCCTCGCTCCATAAGTGAGTGGCATGCACGAGGAGGTCCCCCGTCGATCGCCCTCGGCGGAAGCCGTATTGGTGATCGTTAAGGAGATCATTATCCTCAAGGTATGCCAGGAGCCGATTATTCAGTACACGCTCCATAATCTTGCAGAGTATAGAGGTTACCGATATGGGTCTATAGTTGACAGGGTCTGCTCGACTACCTTTTTTGGGTACAGGTTGCACATTTGCAAGCTTCCACGATTTGGGAACAACACCAGTCTCAAGTGAGAGGCGGTACAGGCGTGTCAACACCGGAGACAACTCAGGCGCACAGTTACGCAGGACGATTGCAGGGATACCGTCAGGGCCACTTGCTTTATTCACGTCTAGATTTCGCATGGTTTTAAGGACCTCTTTTTGCCGGATGCGTACGGCTGCCATAGAGCAGTCGACACGAGGTAACGGAGGTGGTATTTTACCTGCGGCATCAAGACGCGAACTTTCCGCAAAATAGGAGGCAAAAAGATTGGCTTTCTCCTCCGCAGTATGAGCAAGCGACCCATCAGGTCTCTGCAGAGGCGGTAAAGATGGCTGGCAGAAATTTGTTTCCACTGCTTTCGCAAGCGACCAGAATGCTTTACTGCCAGCCGGATAGGAAGCAAGCTTAGCGCCTACTCGGCCTATGTGGGCGAATCGAGCCCCGCGTAATTCCTTTTTGCTTAACTTGGTGGCTTTGTTATAGTTTTTCTTCAGATCGCGAGTATTCGGAGCTTTGCGTGCACGAGCATCAGCCCAAGCAAGGAATGCCGACTGTTTCTGCGATTCCGCGCAGTTACAGTCAGCATTAAACCACGGGCGAGCTTTGCTACCGGTAGGAACATCAGAGAACGGTATGAAATACTCCATACCCTGACGTATGACTTCTGTAATAGCATCCGCGCAGCTCGACGATTCGGCTGAAGAAAAACAGTCCTGCCAAGGATACGAAGCAAAGAAGTGGCGCATCTCATCCCATTCTGCTGACCTGTATCGCCACACCCGTCTTTTACCACAAGGGCCCTGATCGGGTGGTGAATACACTGATACAGATTTCACCAGACAGTGATCTGAGGTGCCCAATGGGGCAGAAACAGACACAGAGTATCGGTCTGGATCGGTAGTCAGCAGAAGGTCTAAGCAGTTGGCTGTATGAGACTCAATATCCGGGACCCTTGTTGCACAGCTGACAAGCTGGGAGAGATTTAGCGACAATGCAAATTTGCGCGCCTCTCGCCCAGCATGATCGGTCACTAGGTATGGGAACAACCACTCTTTATGATGAGCGTTGAAATCCCCCAGGATGACTAGCTGCGCTGCCGGGTATCTCTGGAGAGCTTCATCAGCACCTTCACTGAGGTGTTCAAACAGTTTGGTTGTCTCCGTGTCTCCACTATGCGAGCGATAGACGCAAGCATACACAATTTGAGCTACACCAGTATCGACCAGTACCCACAATACGGAAAAACTTGGTGCCTCAAGGTTCTTGAGACGCTTGATGCAAATGTCATCGCGAACGTACACACAGACTCCGGCACGAGGTAGAAACCTGTGTTCTAGTGTGTAGCCGGGATAGCTGAGGTACGCCGCGTCAGCCGGACAATTGATCTGCGTCTCAGTGAGGAACAGCAGATGCGGTTTTTCAGTCTCAAGATGGTGATGGACGGGGTTGAGATTTGAGTGCAAGCCTCGAATATTTGAGAGGTGCACTTTTTGCTATCACTACCAGACCAGCATGGAAATACTTAAACTAACTTCAACTTACTGAGTATAATATTAACTGATCTAATTTTCACCATGACATGATCAACCGAGAATCGAACCGACGATAGATGAGGTAGCAAGATCGCAGATAGACGTCTTATTCTACATACATACATACATAAAATCACGCCTTTATCCCTTACGGGGTAGGCAGAGCCTCAAACGCCTCGTAAAAGGCGCTTTCGCCACGTCTGACAAAAATTGAGGGCAATTTTAGATTGTAATGTGTATTGCTATAGTGATAAGTTGTCAGCCCATCGCCTAAATTACAATAACCCTCCAGTCCCTTTTGCTGACTTCTACAGCATGCCCGGGAGGAAGGGCAGCTGGAACATTATATGTTTTTCTATCTCTCCCAGTCCAGCATGGAAGATATATGTCTTATTCTAATCTGTATTTGATGGCGCAGCTCAATTTACCATGGGAACATTAAACTAGTAAGACATTCAAATCTAAAGACTATTACACCATAGAGTCCAAAATCGTTAACATATAATGTATTTTTATGAGGTGTAAAAAAATTCCGTTTGTTTCATTTTCTCTATAATCATTCAAGTAATACATACATACATATAATCACGCCTTTATCCCTAATGGGGTAGGCAGAGCGTAAACAACCTAAATAAAGGTCGTTTCGCCACGTCTGACAATGTTTAGAGGGCTATTTAAGATAGATTTGTAGGTATATTGCTGTGGTGACAGGTTGTCAGCCCATCGCCTAAATTACAATATACTGAAACCCTCGGATCCCTTAGCTGGTTTTTACAGCATGCTCGGGAGGATATGCAGCTGGCACATTCTATGTTTTTCTCTCGCTCCCAAGCCAGCATGGAAGAAAAGTAAGTAAGCATTCAAGTAATAGCAATAACGATATAACATACGAAAAAGTTCATCAACCTTTTTCAAATATTTTGATTGGCATATTTTTTTTTTGGTAGAAGATATTTCTTTGAGATACCCAGTGCTAAAAGTTTATTAAATCTCCTGGTCAAATAAACATACATATATATAGTCACGTTTTTATCCCTCATGGGGTAGGCAGAGCGCAAACTACCTAAACAAAGGTCGTTCCGTCACATCTGACAAAGATTTGAGGGTTTTTTTAAGATAAATTTGTAAGTATATTGCTGTAGTGACAGGTTGTCAGCTCATCGCCTAAATTGCAATATACTGATACCCTCGGATCCCTTAGCTGGTTTTACAGCATGCCAGGAAGGAAATGCAGCTGGCACATTCTATGTTTTTATCTCGCTCCCAGTCCAGCATGGAAGAAAGGTTTTTAAAGATTGTAATTGTAAAATCGACCCATAAGACTTATGATGATGGTTGTAGAATCTTCAATGTAGATTGGTGGTTATAAATTAACGTTCTTCCATGCTGGACTGGGAGAGATAGAAAAACATAGAATGTTCCAGCTGCCCTTCCTCCCGGGCATGCTGTTGAAGTCAGTAAAAGGGACTCGAGGGTTACAGTGTATTGTAATTTAGGCGATGGGCTGACAACCTGTCACTAAAGCAATACATATTACAATCTAAAATTGCCCTCAATTTTTGTCAGACGTGGCGAAAGCGCCTTTTACGAGGCGTTAAACGCTCTGCCTACCCCGTAAGGGATAAAGGCGTGATTTGTGTATGTGTGTATGTATGTATGTATGTCGTAACTTCTTCAATCTATTTGAGTAACCTGCAAGTTACCTAAAGACGCTCGCCATCACACGTTAGTGTGTCCGAAGCTTTAGCTTGTACTTTCACAACTTGAATGAAAGGTCAAGGGTGTGTATATGTGCGTGTGTCCATGTGTTTATGTAGTAATCTCTTTGCTGATTGGTTGAATCCACTATACTTTACTACGAGATTTACTGTATTTAAGAACACCTTGTTGGTATCAAGAATCATTAAACATCATGTTTGTATGATCTCACAGTAAAATGGGTAAATAAACAATGAATAAAGCTAAAACGCTTTTTTTTACTTAAACAAATAAATGAAGATAAAAAATAAAAAGCAATTAATTTTTGGTTGCAAATTGTAGGCAATTAGCCATCATAGGGATTAAGTTTACCATTTGCTTTGTACATATTAGTTGTAATAATAAATTATAGTTTTATTTACTCGTTAATTTAATTATCAATCAATCCAAGATAGCAAACGATGACATCATATAATCACTATTTTCATAGAACAATTCGCTTATAACGTTTCTTGTAGAGTTACGAATTTGACTAGTTGAAACTAGTGAACTCTTGCGTATGTGTGTGAGTGTTATTTCTATATGTGTGTGTACGTGTGTATCTCGCACGTGCCTACGTCTTCCCAAACCAATGATATCGACTTTCTAATTTTCGACCGAGTGTTTTAAGATCATAGGAGCATGCCCATCGGCCAAATTGTGATTCATTACTTCGCTAACAAGATAATTTCGGAAATTGACTCGTGTTCTGTAACAAAGAGCAACGGCTGATCATTAGCTGGAGACTTGACCCAGTTTTAACAAGGAAAATTTGAAGCGATTTATCGATTTTACACTGATATAAATTTTTTACTGTTATTATGAATTACTGGATTTTGCACATAGTTTATTACTTTAGGGAATTTCAGTATATCGCATACATACATCACGCCTTTATCCCTAATGGGGTTGGCAGAGCGTGAACGACCAAACAAAGGTCGTTCCGCCACGTCTGACAAAGTTTTCAGAGTTGTTTAAGATAGATTTGTAGGTATATTTTTGCAGTGACAGGTTGTCAGCCTATTGCCTAAATTGCAATGTACAGAAACCCTTGGATCCCTTAACTGGTTTTTACAGCATGCTCGGGAGGAAATTCAGCTGGCACATTCTATGTTTTTCTCTCCCAGTCCAGCATGGAAGTAAAAGACTGTTCTTGTAAAGGTTATGGTAATAATAATTTATAATTTTGAATAGTGAACGTTCAATGTACTTTTGCGACCTCAATTTAAGCCTTGGTCGTTTATTGACCCGAGGAACATAAAATTTAAATTTTATCACATTTAGTCAAGCAAGAATATATCTAGGCATTTCCCGATTACCTTCTAAATTAAGTAAAAAAAAATAGTGACTAAATAAGGTATGAGGAAGCAGAATTTATCAAAATTTGAAGATAAAATTTCTAGAGCGGAAATAAATTTAATTATAACTTACGGTTATGAAAGAGAATTGATTTTGGTATTTTAATTGCCAGGTACCTACCGGAAGCGAATATTTAAATCGTTTTCAGGAAATGGACAGTTTTGTACAACTTATAAGATAAGATAAAAATAATTTATATTATATAAGACATATGAATACAACACAACAGGTAACACAAAGACAAGTACAACATAGGCAGTTTAAGGTAGCAATTTCTTCGAGGCAACCTTTGGGTGAAAGAAAAATGCGTAATGGGAAGCGGGTTAGTGCAACCCTACCCAAATAAATTAAATAAATAAACTTCTTAAGTATATTATATATAATACACAGACTAAAGTACACATTCATAAATAAATAATTATAAAGTAATCTGATATATAATTAACTTAAGTTATTAAAGCTGGGACATTTTTGTGGTGAACATAACTTGAGTTCCCCTAAATTATTTTCAGACAAAAGACGAAGAAAAGGGCTATATTTGATAAATTTATGTTTTAGTTTGTTACTACATCCTAAGCTATTACAATAACCAACATACTAATTAAATTGCGAAAATCTAAACAATAAAATTGATACTTACTCTAACCTTTCAATTCAACGCATGATAAAAAAAATCACTCATTGTCTAAATGACATAACATAACCAGCCATTATGTCACAATAGTTAGTAATATGACTTACTGCCTCCGTGGTCTAGTTGTCAGAGCCATGGGATTACGATCCAGAGGTCCTGGGTTCGATTACCACACATAAGTTGATATTTGTAAATTTATCACGTTGTGAGGTTTCTCCCAGTTTGGTTAGGACATTGCAGGCACAATCACCTGATTGTCCGAAAAGAAAAAAGATTCCGTGCTTCGGAGGGCACGTTAAGCCAGTCCCGGTCGCTATCTGTGATAGTGGTCGTTACTTAAAACCATGTCAGAGGCCTAATAGCTGTGCTACTAGGCGGTTTGAAAAGTCTGACACCAGGATTATAATGATAAAAAACTTTTCTGTTTTTGTATGAGTTTCCGATATTTCAACGTACACCAGGGTTCATCGGGTCGTTTGACTCCAGAATCCACTCGCTAAGAAGAAGAATATGACTTATGTCCATACACAGGTTCCATACATAGAAGACAATAAAGAGACACTTACAGATAATATCCGAGACGAAAGGAATAATAGAAAATATTTAAATGGTTACTGAGCTTTTATTACTGAAGAAGCTTTACGATCACTACATAGTATAAAACAAAGTCGCTTTCTCTGTCCCTATATCCCTATGTATGCATAAATCTTTAAAACTACGCAACGTATTTTGATGCGGTTTCTTTTAATGGATAGAGTGTTTCAAGAGGAATGTTTATATATATAATACATGCATACTATAGTAGAGAAACACTGATAGTTTCCGTGCGAAGCCGGGGTCGGTCGCTAGTTTATATATATTTGAATGACAATGAAACTTAGTCATGTATTACTTCTTTGTATTATTTTATAATACGTACATACATATAATCACGCCTTTATCCCGAATGGGGTAGGCAGAGCGTAAACGACCAAAGAAAAGGTCGTTCCGCCACGTCTGACAAGTTTGGACGCCTATTCTAGACTAAAGTGTGTATCGCTATATTGACAGGTTTTCAGCTCATCGCCTAAATTGCAATACACTGAAGCTCTCGAATCCCTTAGCTGACTTTTACATCATGCCCTGGAGGAGATGCAGGCTGGCTCATTCTATGTTTATCTATCTGGCATGTAAAAAACGTAATACGTACCAACTTAAGTATTGACACTGCTTCAAAGTGCGATTATTAAATCCCCAATGAAATTTTAAGGGCTTGTTTGAACATGAAACTGAAAACCTTTCTCTATGGAACATAGGTCGAAATATAAATAAAAAAAAAATGTACTTGCTGTATAAATTTTCACATTTTTAACCTATGTTTTATTTCAAGTTAATAGTTTCATGGTCTAAACAAATCATTAAATTTCTTTAGTAAAAGAAAATTTCCGCTATATAAAAGTTTACTTGCTAAACTTCTCTTCCAATTACATAATTATCCAAAAACCCACATGTTGCAAATTGCTTAACTTTCGTTACATACATAAATATAATCACGCCATTATCCCTAATGGGGTAGGCAGAACGTAAACAACCTAAACAAAGGTCTTTCCGTCATGTCTGACAAAGGTATGAGGGCCATTTAAGATAGATTTATAGGTACATTGCTGTAGTGACAAGTTGTCAGCCCATCGCCTAATTGCAATATACTGAAACCCTCGGATCCCTTAGCTGGTTTTTACAGCATGCCCGGGAGGAAATGCAGCTGGCACATTCTATGTTTTTCTTTCGCTCCCAGTCCAGCATGGAAGAACTTTCGTTATCAGAACAACAACTACTTAAATCGCTATCTTTTCTAACCTCAGAAGTTGTTGGACCATATTTGTATGACAATGTATGACAAGGTAGTGAAACTTGCTAATACAATTTACACGCTTACCGTTTAAGGAATAGTATACAATGGACATTGTCTACAAATTATGTGGCTATATATCAAACAAACATATCTTATCTATATAACTTCCATGCTGGCCTGGGAGCGAGAGAAAAACTTAGAATGTGCCAGCTGCATTTCCCGGGAGGAAAAAATTACTAAAAAATATATACAGATCTAAATTGTAGAATACTGATTGAATGGATTATATTAAAAAAACATTCAAGCGAATTGAGAACCTTGTTTAGCTAGAAAGAGTATATTTTAGGAATTTACGACGAATTTATGCTGGACTGGGAGCGAGAGAAAAACATAGAATGTGCCAGCTGCATTTCCTCCCGGGTATGCTGTAAAAACCAGCTAAGGGATCCGAGGGATTCAGTGTATTGCAATTTAGGCGATGGGCTGACAACCTGTCACTACAGCAATACACCTACGAATATATCTTAAATAACCCTCAAATCTTTGTCAGACGTGGCGGAACGACCTTTGTTTTGGTCGTTTACGCTCTGCCTACCCCATTAGGGATAAAGGCGTGATTATATGTATGTATGTATGCATATCTTATCTACACATAGTTGTAGTTTAATTTGATGAAATGTTACATTGGGGACATAAAAATACCAAATACGTGATGATAAGAAACCAGCTTCCGCGCGCGGGCTAGCAGATCCCGCTCCTACGCGCGTAGAAGCGTTTCCAGTATGTTCGACACTGCGTGATTTTCTCCTCAGCTGGCCTTGGAACGAGAGAAAAACATAAAATGCGCCAGCTGCACTTCCTCCTGGGCATGCTGTTAAAATCAGCTAAGGGATCCGAGGGTTTCAGTATATTGTAATTTAGGCGATGGGCTGAGAAACTGTCCAGGCGTATGACGTCACGGGCCCAGCTAGTACGTACTATATCTTTGATATCAAGTATCACATACGTATAAGGTATAATTATTTATTAAAGCTCCTATTTATAAAGCCATCTCAAGATTGAGAGCAATTTTAAGCTTGGATTTGACAGGCTATATTGTACTGAAATTACATTTCTGATACAAACTTAAACTTGCTGTCATTCTTGAGAGCTGACCATAAATACGGGCCTTAATGTCACATGTTCACGTTATCATGTAATAAAATTATTTCCTGTATCAAAATCAATCAATGAATAATATAAAAAATAATTTAAAATACACATGCAAGGTTCCACTGATATGACCTACATACAAGTGCATACCGGAACTACTTGTTTAATTAATTCGAACAGACAGACAGACAAACCTGAACTTTCTATGCAAACATTGATTTCATGTCGACCTTGCCTTGTTTAGATGTGATTAAGGCCATGTGCATTTTTTTGTGTATTTATTGAGAGCAAGTAGTTTTATATTAATGTCAAATCTATTTAAAATCACCTTAATTGTAAGCGCTGTTTAAAACTGAATTTATTGCTATATATAATAAATCTCTAGAAGGGTTGAGTCTGCACATTGAATATTTTTACAAAAAACTAAATGCAGCAGGCATTATTAACGATATATAGAGCAAAACGTTTTTTATTTTTTTGAATTTTTGTCTGTCTGTCTGTCTGTCTGTATGTTACCACATCACGCCAAAACTACTGAACCGATTTCGATCGTAAAAAATATAATTGACAAAGCTTTATCTTATCTAGCGTAATGCTGGGCTTCAAAAATACCGTCTAATGTTATTCCGTGAGTTTTATAAAATACTGGGGTCCTCAGGAACTTTTACTAAGGGTTATGAGCCTTTATAAAGCTATCTCAAGACTGAGAGTAATATTAAGTATGGATTTGATTTCCAGTCTGTACTGAAATTACATTTCTGATACGAACTCAAGCTCGCTATCACTCATGAGAGCTGATTATAAATACGGCCCCAAGTGAAGTGACCAATAGTTAAATGTATGAGAAGGTTGGTATATGCTTATAATAAATAACGAATCAAAAAATATCGTGATCGTAATATGAGAAAAAAAAACCCTACACAACCTATTTGGCAGTGTACCTATCTGCCAGCTAGGCAGAAGGTCCTGGGTTCGATTCCGGGACATTTGAATGATGAATTTAAATGTCTGTTTTTGGGTGTGGGTGTTCCTTGTGGTTGTTACTATGTATGTATGCCCATGGCACCCCGATACAGGGAATCCTGAGTGGGGGCTTTAAGTGTGATCGTGTGTTTAAAAAAAAAACAAAACACATTGAACTTAAACTGAAACTTTTTATGTCGCTACTACAATCAAAGCTGTGTCTTTATGCAGAAATTTACTACGTTCTTAACCCAAATAATTCCTATGAAAATGGTGCCAAAACTCCAAATCTAATTACCTAATTAATGCACAACGAGTCCAACTAGGTATAAATGACTTCAACGCAATTTGCTCGCGATTTATAGCTATTTATTGCCAATTACTAATTGGGTCTTGATTATTTTGTTAAGCAAGGTTTGTGCATACCTATTGGCGACCACAGGAATTAGCTTTATTGTAATGAATGACGTAAAAATGTTGCCTTGTTTGAGAATGAGTCCAGTCCAGGAATTAAGTCGGGTATGGCTCACATATTTAGGCCCGTAACTATAATCCGCACTTAAGATTGACAGCCAGTTTGAGTTCGTATATCAGAAATGTCATTTCAGTACAAAATGGCTTGTCAGATCCATCCTTAATATTGCTCTCAAGTTTGATATCGCGTCATAAATACGAACCTTAGGAAAGTCGATGATACCTTTTCTCTGGATTAATTCCTCAAAGATAAGTTTTGATAGTTAGTGACTCAAAATGTAAACACTTAATAGGTGATCCGTTTTTTTTCTTTTGTAGCCTATAAATCGTCCAATCGTTTTACATGCAAAAAAATTACATACATACATATAATCACGCCTTTATCCGTAGTGGGGTAGGCAGAGCGTAAACGACCTAGACAAAGGTCATTTCGCCACATCTGACAAAGTTTTGAGGGTTATTTAAGATAGGTTTGTAGGTATATTGCTGTAGTGACAGGTTGTCAGCCCATCGCCTACATTGCAATATACTGAAACCCTTAGCTGACTTTTACAGCATGCCCGGGAGGAAATGCAGCTGGCGCATTCTATGTTTTTCTCGCACTCCCAGTCCGGCATGAAAATTTAAATCATCATAATTCGCTTGCTCATCTATTTCGGGACAGCGCTGTATGTTTTCTTCTTCTATTCATCCCTGTCAGCCGTCATTACCTTTGAATACATACACACACACAAATCACGCCTTTATCCCTTACGGCGTAGGCAGAGCGTTTAACGCCTCGTAAAAGGCGCTTACGCCACGTCTGACAAGAATTGAGGGCAATTTTAGATTGTAATATGTATTGCTATAGTGACAGGTTGTCAGCCCATCGCCTAAATTACAATACACTGTAACCCTCGTTCTATGTTTTTCTATCTCTCCCAGTCCAGCATGGAAGCAACCTTTGAATCAGTGAACGAAAATCTTTTGGTCCATATTTCCGCCTCTTTTCAGCGAGTGGGTTTCGACTCTAAAAACGACCCGATGACCCTAGGTCAGTTAGTAACTAAACAATTAGTAACAACCTCTGACATGGTTCTTCCGCTAAGGTTGTGTCTGATCTGCATTCGTTTCAATTCAACTCCACATGTCACCAAGTTTCACCGTTCCAACAGCCCCACACACAAATCACATTGAACCTGCAATACATCACGTTACTTTACAAACAATAGCGCAACAGATCAGCCATTATCGTGCAACGTATCGGCGCGGGCGCAAGATCGCTGCAACTGGCGTCGATTCGGAGGCGTTGCCCTACTGTCATCGGTCGGATGATTATGATGGACGCGTACTAACTTAAATAAGTATGGCAGTTTATACCGACTTATTTTTATCCCGTTATCTAGAAATTTACTTCCATGCTGGCCTGAAAGCGAGAGAAATACATAGAATGTGCCAGCTGCATTTCCTCCCAGGAATGTTGTAAAAACCAGCTAAGGGAATCGAGGGTTTCAAATCTACATTAAACAACCCTCAAAACTTCGTCAGACGTGGCGAAACGATCTTTGTTTAGGTCGTTAACGCTCTGCCTACCGCATTAGGGATAAAGGCGTGGTTATATGTATAAACTTACTTCCATGCTAGACTGGGAGCGAGAGAAAAACATAGAATGTGCCAGCTGCATTTCCTCCTGGGCATGCTGTAAAAACCAGCTAAGGGATCTGAGGGTTTCAGTATGTCACTACAGCAATATACGTACAAAATACAAATCCATCTTGAATAACCCTCAAAACTTTGTCAGACGTGGCGGAGCGACCTTTGTTTAGGTCGTTTACGCTCTGCCTACCCCATAAAGGATAAAGGCGTGATTATATGTATGTATGTATGTATATGTATAAATAAAATAAATTCCACTTCAAGTTACATCCGAATCGGCACCTTTGATCACTGCAACTGTCGCGGGTTGCATTCTGCGCGGATTCTGTGTCACTTCTCACGGTACTGTCTCAAGACACGGTCTGCTGATCAAGATGGAGTTTACTTGATTATAAATTAACTGCTGCTCTGGCCTAGTCGTCTGGGCCTTAGGTTCGATTACCACGCTGGACTTACAAAGTTTGAGCATTCTATTGTTTTGTAAGATTGTTGCCAGTTTGGTAAGCACAATTCAAGTTGTATCACCAAGAAAGATGGTTCTGGTTGCAGACACCACGTCAGTTTATTAAGCGGTTTAAAAACTCAGCTGCCAGGGTTTATTGGGTCATTCATCAATTCTACTGAGTGAGACACTCGATAGAAAAAGGTCTTGTCTAAAGCGACACGGTCTACTAAGCTAGTTGTGCTGATTATAAAGTAAATTTAGGCTCGTATTTATATTGCGATCTCAACATTAAGAGCGATGTTAAGTATGCATTTGACAGGCCGTTTTATACTGAAATGACATTTCTAATACGAACTCAAACTCGCTGTCACTTATGAGTACTAATTATAAATACGGCCCTTAGTTATCTTACGAAATACTTTGCAAATCATGATCCCTTTCAATATCACTTCGGGACCTTTTACTCGATAGCATATTCAACAGACTAATATAGAGAAGAATCTATCTTGCAAAATACATACATACATATAATAAGGCCTTTATCTCTAATGGGGTAGGCAGAGCGTTTACGACCCAAAACAAAGGTCGTTTCGCCACGTCTGACAAAGTTTTGAGGGTTATTTAAGATAGATTTGTAGGTATATATTCATCATCTCCCTAGCCTTATCCCGTATCTCACGGGGTTGGCTTCCTAATCTAGGGGATTGAACGAGGGTACTGGTTTTTACACAGAGCGACTGCCATCTGACCTCCGCAACTCAGAAGGGAAACCAGACCCAATCCTAGATTAGGTCAGAGTTTTCAAGCCGCCAATGCTTAGCTCTGGCCTCTGATATGGCTTAACGACTAATATCTACGGTATTAAACGATATTAACCGGGACCAACGGCTTAACGTGCCTTCCGAAGCACGGAAAAAGCACCGAATAAACGTACATATGAAATTCGAAAACCGAAAAGCACATTGGTACGTGGTGGGGTTCGAACCACGACCTCCCGCTCAGGAGGCAGCGGCCCTATCCACTACACCATCGGGCTCTTAGTAGGTATTTGTAGGTATATATTATAGCAAAATATTCGCTACTTATTGTCTTTAAAACAAGGTTAAACCGATATGTTTTCTATGAAATACGGGCTCAACTTTGTCATATACTACCGCTACCAAAAGTAGGACAAGTCGTCAAAACCTCTTTTCCCTCCATTGCTTGTGACACGTAGGAACTCTTTGTAGCTGCAATTAAAGAAAATTCAAAAGGTCAGGAGAAGGAGAATAGTTACTCGTTGTTGCAGAAATACATACATACATAAATCATACCTTTATCCCTAATGGGGTAGGCAGACCGCAAACGATCTAAACAAAGGTCCTCCCGCCACGTCTGACAAAGTTTTGAGGGTTATTTAAGATATAAATTTAGGTATATTGTGTCAGCCCATTGCCTAAATTGCAATATACAGTAAACCTCGGATACCTTAGTTAGTTTTTACAGTATGCCCGGGAGGAAATTCAGCTGGCACGTTCTATGATTTTCTCTCGCACCCAGTCCAGCATGGAAGAAGCGTGTTTGTTTTTTGTGTTATTGTAAATCCAAGGGTCGCATATCTGGGAATTCCGTCGAACCATGTAAGGCGGACAACAGACCCAATACGTCACCTGGAATATCTGATTCAAAATTTGAACTAATAACGAAAATTCGACGCAACTACTGTAAATATAAAATTACAACTTCTTCTTGTCGTGTCGATCGTTTAGGCGTTTTTATATTAATTTCGACCAGTACTCTGTCAAACGCACTGCGACTGTTGGCCTAGTTCTCTATTTAATTTCCATTTCCCATCATTATATATGTAAGCTCTCCTAGTTTTCAGTTTGACTTAGTTAAGGTCGTTTACAATTGAAAGGCTTCCAACCAGCTCGCCAACATTTACCCAAAGCTTCTAAAGCCCACAGTTCGTCTGTTTGTCCGCACACAAGGAGTGTGGGAGCGGCGGAGTGAAAGTGAATGCCACCTGCGCGTGCGCCGGTGAAACGCGGCCCTTGCCAATTTGGCCGCCGAAATGTGATAACAGCTATGTGATGGTATGCTCGCTTTCATATTATAAGCAAGCGTGCGCTTCAATGGAGCAATTGAAATACGTACTTTGTATCAGGGACCGACGGGAATATCGAATGCTGACCTCCAAACTTCAAAATGAAGATGGCAGCTCATGAGGATGAGGCACTTCCCGGGCATCACTACATAGAATAAAACAAAGTCGCTTTTTCTGTCCCTATATCCCTATGTATGCATAAATCTTTAAAACTACGCAACGGATTTTGATGCGGTTTCTTTTAATAGATAGAGTGATTAAAGAGGAAAGTTTATATGTATAATACATGCATAATAGAGTAGAGAAACACTGATAATTTTCATGCGATGCCGGGGCGGGTCGATAGTATTGTATAAATCAGTAAATAGGTCACTACAGCAAAATCAAATTGGTAAAATCGTAGCATTTTGAGGAATAGACGTTTTGCCTTGACATTGACAATCATGATCTAAATACACTTGGACAAAAAAAAAGTTCACTATACGTACAGTATAGGTACAATGTATAACAACTTTTTTAGATCAAAGTTCTACGGAGACATCAAGAAGGCGGATTTGCTGACCAAACGTTAAAATCCAAATACATACATACATACATAAATCACGCCTTTATCCCTTACGGGGTAGGCAGAGCGTTTAACGCCTCTTAAAAGGCGCTGACAAAAATTGAGGGCAATTTTAGATTGTAATATGTATTGCTTTAGTGACAGGTTGTCAGCCCATCGCCTAAATTACAATACACTGTAACCCTCGAGTCCCTTTTGCTGACTTCAACAGCATGACCGGGAGGAAGGGCAGCTGGAACATTCTATGTTTTTTTTATCTCTCCCAGTCCAGCATGGAAGAAATCCAAATGTCAGACTAAAAATGGCATCAGGAAATTGTTATCAAATAATCGCTTACCACGATCTACAACTAACTATTACAAAGCATTGCACTATAGTTCATTAAATTACTTACAAAACATTCATCTTCCATGCTAAAATGACCCTTATTTCTATAGCAATAAGGGTTTGGAAACACGTGGTCGTATCGCGTGCTATTATACTTCTTGTTGTATAATATTATTCAATTGGAATATTTTATCACGATCTTAGACGTTGTTACACGCACAGACAAACTAAGCAGGAATTGATATAAGTTGTTCGTCTGAAGACTTTCTAGATACATTTAAGTGGTTTTCATCAGTAGATTATATCTGTCTTCTTACATGCTGGGTTCAGAGCGATTAAAAATATAGAATGTACATCTCTATCCGGGCCTTTTGTAAAAGCCAGCACAAGGAACTGAAGGTTTCAGCGTATTGCAATTCAATTTAGCCTTTGTCGCTCGTAAAGTTATACCAGGTGTAAGGGACAGCGTCCCGCGAACTGATAAGGGTTGCTCAGTCAATGACACTTAACAAGTAACTATCAGCAGGTATTTTTTCTTAAAGTAAAAAAAAAATTAGCTTTTTGATACAAAATACCCACCTCGATTAGACAATTTGTATAGAAAAGCCAATATTATTTTCACCTCCCGAAAGAATTTCGTGTTAGAGATTGTTCAGTGTCGTTGACTGAGCAACCCCTATCAGTTTGCAGGACGCTGTCCCTTACACCCTTATGAGCAACTTTGTAACGTACCTATAATAAAGACCAAGATCAGATGTACTTGATATTTATTCGTCTGTCAAAAAACAAAATGCCACCAACAAATCTTTACCACACAAGTAATAAATAAATTAAGATGTAAAAGTCTCTTTTGGTTATGGTAATTTATTAACAAGGTATTTTTTATTATTTTCAGGTAATATTTGCTGACTTTTACACAAACCTGCGGAGTTGAATCTGGTAAAATTTTATGGTCAAAATGGCCTTATGTTGTCATATAAATACTACCTAGAATTTTGGTTGCAATGGTCCTTGGAGTGTTTCGATGTGTTTTGCATATATCTGTGATTGAGCAAATCAGTGGAATATTTTATATTTGAGGATCTAAAGGGGGACTTACGAAATTAATTGTAATGATCATAATATTGCAGACATTTTAATTTAAAAGAAGTTGTTTAAAAGATGTTGTCATTACTTCCATGCTGGCCTGGAAGCGAGAGAAAAACATAGAATGTGCCAGATGCATTTCCTGCCGGGCATGCTGTAAAAACCAGCTGAGGGATACGAGGGTTTCAGTATATTGTAATTGAGGCGATGGCCTGACAACCTGTCACTACAGCAATATACCTACTAATCTATCTTACGAACGTGGAACGACCTTTGTTTAGGTCGTTTACGCTCTGCCTACCCCATTAGGGATAAAGGCGTGATTATATGTATGTATGTATTGTCATATACCTTTGATCATCTTGTATGAATGAAGGTTGGGATAATATTGCAAACATTATTATTTTGTTATTTGTTTTATTGGTACATCTACTTGACTACGTACTTAATCGAGCAATGTTTTCTCTCTCAATGGTTGTGTGAAAGAGATGGATAAATAAATCCCTTTGCCAATGATTTTTTGCCTCTAATAGGTTTGTCGAGTCGATGTTCTATGTCAGATTTTATGATACAAAAGCATTTTCTATTCCCATCACGCATCCACACACAACCGTACCATTTATTGTCTACTATTTGTTGACATCAATACTCAATTAGAACCATTCGTTCATTTTCGTTCATTCAAAGGTATATGTAGTAACAAGCTCAGATAACTTTTTAAACACATCGATTTGAAGGCGCCTCCGGCAGATGACGAAACTGCTTTCACCGCGAGAAAGTCATCAGCGGCCATCTTGTTTTTTTTTTACTTTTTCTTTGACGAGGACTTGGAGCCTTTTTTATTTATTTTTGAATTCCGAAGCCGAGAGGCGTAATTTGAAACCGATATGGAAGATCGATCTATTTCTATGGGAACTTGTAAAGGTTATAATTAATTTCGGAAAAGAAAGTTTATAATCTCTAGCCCATCTAGTTCTTCCATGCTGGATTAACAAAAATTTGAATAACAGTAAAAACCAGTCTTTTACTTAGTGATTTTTCGAAACACCAGTAGAAAAAGCTAAGGGCTTAAGTAGTTATGTAGTTTACTAAAGGCTTACAACCTGTCACTATAGCAATACACATTACAGAAAAATATTCATATAACAGCATGATCCTCAGAGGTCAAGATCGTAACATTAAATTTCATTTCTACTTTTCAAGTGATTCAAGTATTTAAATCCGCAAGACGGGCAAAGGGTAGACTTTCAGGTCAATGTCAAATAAATGTTACGTAAAATGTCACTGTTCATTATTACAATACGACTGTACATTTATTATTGACAACTGTAAGCCGGATTTCGCGATATCATACAACTACTGAAAAACTTTGGTATAACAGCTTTTAAAACAGATAAGTTAAACTAGGGCACTCGACATTTTTTTTGTATTCAATTAAAATACTCTAAAACAACTAATTCTTACATGCTGGACTGGGAGAAAAAGAAAAACGTAGAATGTTCCGGCTGCCCTTCTTCCCGGGCATGCTGTAGAAGTCAGCAAAAGGGACTCGAGGGTTGCAGTGTATTGTAATTTAGGCGATGGGCTGGCAACCTGTACAATTTAAAATTGCTCTCAATTTTTGTCAGACGTGGCGGAAGCGCCTTTTACGAGGCGTTTAACGCTCTGCCTACCCCGTAAGGTATAAAGGCGTGATTTTATGTATGTATGAAACAACTAAAACGATTTCAATAAAAGTTTGATATAACTTCTTCTTAGCGAGTGGATTCTCAAGTCGAACAACCCGATGAACAAATAATATCCAGAAACAATCTAAAATTCTAAAACCCCTTTTACCTATATTTAGTTAGCACAAAATTAAATATGATATCATAACTTCAGTTACAAATACCTATGTATTACTAAAAAAATAAATTGTATACATTAACGTCAAAATTGTGTAACAGTAATAATTTTAAAGATCTAAAATTCTATTCAAATGTAATACTTTTCAGAAGAAATTCTAATTACATTTAATGTAACCGTCATAATCTTTCGGCTTTGCGTAATAATAGGTTTTTAAGTATAATTTTATACGTAACAGTGTTTATATTTTGTATGGAGTGCAGAAAGCTTGAAAAAAATATGTAGAATTATGTCATTTTATGTCTACATACATACATAAATCACGCCTTTATACCTTACGGGGTAGGCAGAGCGTTTAACGCCTCGTAAAAGGCGCTTTCGCCTCGTCTGACAAAAATTGAGGGCAGTTTTAGATTGTAATATGTATTGCATTTTATGTCTAGTACGGTTTTAGCGAGCAATCATTTATTCTAGGTTGTGTTCCAAAACAATTTAACTTAGGTATAAATAGATTTTTATTTTATAGACTTTGTCAGAATAGATATAACTGTGTATTCTAGTAAATACCGTAAAAGTTACTTTTTTTTAGACATAACCTAAAAATTACTATTATTTTCCAAAGCTTTCTGCATAGAACTAACCTTTCTCTATCTATCTTTTAATTTGAAGCAAGTTGTAGAAAAGGATTCTCTAACCTTCAGATTCCATTTGATTTCACTATCTCTTTCCCATTAGAAGATTCCCTTCTCCAATCACCTTAATTGCGTGTGTAAAAGGCAACTAGTTACTATTAAATAGTGATGGTACTATTAGTATCGATAGATTGCTTATTGCTGGAGATACTACTTTTACTCGTGCTTAGAAAAGTTTATTAAAATATTGTCAGTTTTGTTTGTAGTGTTTTGTATAATAACACTTTTTGCTCCCACTTTTGCACTTTATGGCCCATAATTATAAACGGCACTTGAGCGAGTGCCGCGTGCAGCGAGTTTGAGTTCATATCAGAAATGTCATTTCAATACAAGATGAACTGTCAAATCTATACTCAATATTGCTATCAATATTGAGATCGCCTTATAAATATGACCCTATGTGTACCGGTCTAAAGGACGTGGGAGTGAGTGAAATTACTGCATTGACATTTGCTACAACATTTACTGCAACGCGTTTTGCTTTCCCTCTAGAATAATATGGCCCCTAAGCTTTATAACTAGGTTACGAGTTTCTGTATGATTGTTTGCCACTATTTTATATACCGGGCGTAAAAAGAACTGACCCAACTTTACTGTGTGTAAGTTGTGAAACTGAGCAACTTCCCCCAATAGGTTGAAATAGGAAAAATAGGAGCTGCTGGAGTCCTTTTGTAAGAGATATATACATATAATCACGCCTTTATCCCTTATGGGGTAGGCAGAGCGTAAACGACCTAAACAAAGATCGTTCCGCGACGTCTAATAAAGTTTCGATGTTTATTTAAGATAGATTTGTAGTAGTAGTATATTGCTGTAATGACAGGTTGTCAGCTTATCGCCTAAATTGCAATATACAGAAACCGTTGGATCCCTTAGCTGGTTTTTACAGCATGCCCGGGAGGAAATGCAGCTGGCACATTCTATGTTTTTCTCTCGCTCCCAGTCCAGCATGGAAGTCAGAGATACCCATTTTTTTATATTTCGACCCATGTTACTTGGGGAAAGTTGATCACTTTTCATGGTAGAGTATTTATTTATCAATTTAACAATTTACTGTACACAAAACACCATAAAAACTTTGACTTTGACTTGACTGAAATTACATTTCTGATACGAACTCAAACTAGCTGTCAGTCTTAAGTGTGGATTATCAATACGGGCCTTAGTTTCTAGAAGAAGTAAAGTTAGGTCCTGTTATTTTGCCATCTATCGATAGTCTATCGGCAAATGCCGCTAGATGGACATCACTACAGCGAAGATGCGGCGGAAGGTCCAAGGAAAGTCTTTAGAGAGTGGCCTCCTTACAAACTGCATACTGCAACTTCATATTGCAACCAGAACTGCATTTCTTGCCCGTATTTATAATCAGCACTTGATAATGACATTTGATTTAACTTCCTCCGTGGTCTTGTGGCTAGTGCCATGGACTCCTGATCCGGAGGTCCTGGGTTCGATTCCCAGGGGGGAAACACAAAGTTGATATTTGAGAATTTATCACTTTGTGAATTTTTCCCCAGTTTGGTAAGGACATTGCAGGCTGAATCACCTGATTGTCCGAAAAGGATAAAGATTTCGTGCTTCGGAGGGCACGTTAAGCCGTCGGTCCCGGTCGCTGTCTTTGATAGTGGTCGTTACTCAAACCACGTCAGAGGCCTGATAGTTGTGCTACTAGGCGGTTTAAAATCTCTGACACCAGGGTTCATCGGGTCGATAGACTCGATACCCACTCGACAGAAGAATAATGACATTTGATCTGCATTTCCACCCGGGCATGCTGCAGAAACCAGCTAAGGGATCCGAGGTTTTCAGTATATTGTAATTTAGGCGATGGGCTGACAACCTGGCACTACAGCAATATACCTACAAATCTATTTTAAATAACTCTCAAAACTTTGTCAGACGTGGTGGCACGACATTCATTTAGGTCGTTTATGCTCTGCTTACTCCATTAGGGATAAAGGCGTGATTATATGTATGTATGTATGATACTGCAATCGAGTTTGAGTTCGTATCAGAAATTTTATTTCAGTACATATGACCTCTCACAACCATACTTAATGTTGCTTTCAATCTTGAGAACGCTTTATTACGACCCTTATATACAGTCGTGAGTTAATTCTCTGTAAAGCTCTGGTAAAGAATCTTTTGACTCTAAGCCAGAATTGCACGAAACATTGATTACCATTGAGTGAGCTAACATAGTCATATCTATACATATAATAAATCTCTAGAAGCGTCGTGTTTGTACATTGAATATTTTTACAAAAAAATAATTGTAGCAGGCATTAAGACCAAAAACATTTTTTTATAAAAATTTTGTCTGTCTGTCTGTTTGTATGTTACCACATAACACCAAAACTACTGAACCGATTTCGATGGATCTTTTTTTATTCGTTTGTGTGTTACCCAGGTTGCAACTTAGAATAACTAAAATCACGCTATCTGACTTAGGGGGTAGGCAGGAAATTAAACTCTGATCGTTTATAACCGATCTTAAAGGGACTTTTTATTTACTGAGATTTTTTAACTACCTGGTGTCCAGCCTTGGTTAGAAATAATCACGCAAACCATTCTAATATTGAGTAAGTACCCCAGTTTGTATGGAAAACATACAGTGTCAAAAATACTGAAAATGCCTCTCCGCGCGTAATTTGTGTCGGATTTCACTACTCCCGCAGACCCTTAAGTAATACTTAAGTATAACTACACCTTTCAACAAGATTTCATTTATAATACCAGTATAAATTTCGTGCCTTACAGATAATTCTAGAACACTAAAGATATAATTAAATCAGAGAAGGTAATGTTACGGACAAAGCCCGGTATGGATTGATTTAAAAATTGCCTAGCCTACTTAGCAAGGCCTTTCAAGGTGATACGATTTGTTCAATGGCCAGTAATGTACTAAGACAAGGTTTCAAATGAATGTGGGCGGGGCGCTGCTTTGTATGGAAAACTCTCTTGAGTTAATCGACCCGATGAAACATGGTGCCAGACCAGGTTTTTAAACTGTACAACTAGGCATCTGATAGGGTTTATGCAACGACCAATAACGACCGGAACTGATGGCTTCCTTCAATGCACGGAATTCTCTTCCGTCAATCAAGTGATTCAGCGTGCATTGTCCTAACCAAACTGGGTAAAATCTCACAAAATTATAGACTGACAAATATCATGTTTTTTCCGCCTGGGAATCGAAGCCAGGACCCCCGGATCGGGAGCCCATTACACTACGGAGGCTGTTATGCTGGCGGCGTTAGTTTTGTTTTTCTGCGCATTCACTTAAATCCTTGTCGTGGAGTACGGTCTTATTATGTCTTTACATTTACTTTTATTTTGTGTAGAACATAAAAAGTTAAAAGTAATATGTTTTCAAGGATCATTTTAACGTAGAATGAACTGGGTCTTTGTCAAATTAAAACAAATTTTCTTTTAATAAATATATAAACATTTTGACATACAAGATCTTTTCTTAACTATAAAAACTAGTAGAGAAATGAAAGAAGTAAGTATAGAGTCTATCTCCCGGGGTTCGGCTACCTAATCTAGGGGATTGAACGAGGATACTTGTTTTTACACAGAGTGTCTGTCATCTGACCTCCGCAACCCAGAAGGAAACTAGACCCAATATTAGGTCAGAGTTTTCAAGCCGCCAATGCTTAGCACTGGCTTTTGACATGGCTTGACGACTAATATCTACGGCACGAAGCACGGAAAAAGCGCCGAATAAACGTAGGTACATATGAAATTCGAAAACCGAAAAACATATTGGGACGTGGTGGGATTCGAACCACGACCTCCCGCTTAGGAGGCAGCGGCCCTGTCCACTAAACCATTGGGCTCATTAAAATATTATAGAGTATAGTATGTAAAATAAATGTCAACTAAGTCCCGTATTTATAAAGCGATCTCAAGATTGAGAGCAGTATTAAGTATGGATTTGACAGGTCATAATGTATTGAAATGACATTTCTGATACGAACTCAAACTTGCTGTCAGTCTTAAGTGCCGATTACAAATACGGGCCTAAATATATAAAATTTGCAAACCACAAAATACTTCTCCAACCATCAAAACATCATCATATATGTACCATTTTTTGCACCTATGTAGGTTAAATCATACTTCTTCAAGAGATAGCCATCTCAAGAACGTATTAAGTGACCATTACCGGTGACTTTCATGTCATGTGTGGTCCACTGGTGACCAAGTTTCTCCTTGATTGGAGTCTTTATAATGTTAAACTACCTCCGTGGTCAAGTGGTCTGAGCCTTGGGTCCTGGGTTCGATTCCCACGGGGGAACACAATGTTGATATTTGTCAATTTATCACTTTGTGACATTTTCCCTAGTTTGGTTGGGTCCGGCACCAATCGGCCTGCGTCGACAAGCCCGCCCGTGTAGGACAATGCAGGCTGAATCATTGATTTTCTGTAAGAAATAAAAGATTTCTTGTATCGCAGGGTAGGTTTTACTACAAACCCCGGGGCTTTAAGGGTACACTTGAAATATAAGTTTATTTTTATTTTTCATGCTGGCCTGGGAGCGAGAGAAAAACATAAAATGTGCCAGCTGCATTTCCTCCAGGGCATGCTGTAAAAACTAGTTAAGTGATCCGAGAGATTCAGTGTATTGCGATTTAGGCGATGGGCTGACTACCTATCACTACAGCAATATACCTACAAACCTATCTTAAAATAACCCTCATAACCTTGTCAGACGTGGCGGAACGACTTTTGTTTAGGTCGTTTACGCTCTTCCTACCCTATTAGGGATAGAGGTGTGATTATATGTATGTATGTATGTTTTTTTTATTAGTACTGCATTACAAACCTAAAGTCCGGTAGGTAGGTACAGAAACCCTATACTGTACCTGTATTGCGCGTAGCCTAGATAAATCACTCTAGAGTCTAGGTTTAGTCTCAAGGAGGTCTACTCTTACATAAGACCGCGTAACTACCAACATTTACCGATATCGGTTGGTGCAATGTGCAACATTTAAGACCATAATTGTTATCTAATACGAATAGGTCTTGCTAAATAGTTTGTATGTAGACACGAAATCGGTCAAGCTGGGTCAGTATGAATGTCAGGCATTATAACTTGTTACCTGTGTTTGATGTAATCTCTATTGTTCTTAAACATGCTTAAAAATACATACACACACATAATCACGCCCTTACCCCTAATGGGGTAGGCAGAGCGCAAACAACCTAAATGTCTGACAAAGTTTTGAGGGTTATTTAAAATAGATTTGTAGGTATATTGCTGTAGTGACAGGTGGTCAGCCCATCACCTAAATTACATTATACTGAAACCCTCGGATCCCTTAGCTGGTTTTTACAGCATGGATGGAGGAGTGCAGCTGGCACATTCTATGTTTCATACTGGCTCCCAGGCCAGCATGGAAGCATGTTTCAAAATTATATACCTTTTATTGTATTATAAGTTACGATGGCTTTAGCATGACTGGGAAATACGAAGCTGGCACAATCTTAGTTTTTACATCGCCCCCAGTCTAACATGGAAGTTTAGCGGCTTCAAAATCTTGTTACCATAATTGTTATCTAATACGAATAGGTCTTGCTAAATTGTTTGTATGTTAGATAGAAATCACACAATTACATGACACGCATTGTATATAGATTTGATCAATACTTTTTTGTAGCTGTGGTAAGTGGCCAACTTTTTTTTTATTTTTTTATTTATAAATCAAAACATAATAACAAGATGCTTATAAAACTAAAATGCATCAATAAACTCTAATTGGAAATCAACTGACCTGGCAAAAGCTTAATCTAAGATTGGGTCTGTTTTCCCTTCTGGGTTGCGGAGGTCAGATCTGTGTATAAACCTAACTATTAGATTATGAAGCCAACCCTGTGACATTCGGGAAAAGGCTATGATGCTACAAAGTTAAAAACTAAATATTTTTTAAATATTTCAATAGATTTTTAAAACCAATTGATCACACTTTTCCTATCACAATGAGTCCAGCCTTAGATATTTAGCTTAACAAACAACCGGACATATCACGCACCAGTTAAGCCAGGAAAGCAGACCACTGACCCCATTGGCGTAATGTTGTATTAGGGGGTGTCGGAAAGAGGGGGGGTTGAGGTCGATGACCTGCGTTATGGACAGCTGACTCAAGGGAGTGCCAAGACAATTTTAAAGGGGGAACATTTGTATGGAAAGACGGACACTCCAAAAGATCGAACAGTCAAAGTTTATTTTGTATGTTTCGCAGCTTTTTTTTACTGGCTGTTTGGTGTAATTTTGTATTGAGTGGTGCGGACAGAGGGGGTTGAGGTCAATAACCTGCGTTATGGACAGCTAACTTAAGGAAGTGCCAAGACGATTTTAAAGCTTGAACAATTACTATGGAAACCCCATCAAACAGTCAAAGTTAATTTCGTATATTTCGCGATGTTGTAATGTTATTAAGGAGTGTCGGGAAGAGGGGGGTAGAGGTTAATGACCTGCGTTATGGACAGCTGACTCAAGGAAGTCAAGTGCCAATACAAGTCGATTGTAAGGAAGGGGGACTAAATTGTAAGGGAACCCAATAAAAGGACAGGTTGATTTAGTATAATTGGCGTCGTTTTTACAATCATACGTATAAAAGACTTTTTTGCTTGGAGCGATAAATATAGAGTGTGTCAGCCGCTTTTCTTCTCTCGCATACGCAATCCGGTAGGGAAAACAGAGCTCGATGCTATCTATTGAATTTTCGGCGAAAGAGAGAGCAGTCTCCCGTACTATCAAATGAGTCTACCACTAATTTTAAGCCAGACTCATCACCATAAAAAGCTGTGATGCCCTTGGCTGGGGTGCACTGATAGGAGACAAATCCAACCTTACCCAGAAGTACTTCCGTACCGCAACAATACTTCATAGAATAACATAGAATGTACCAGCTGTTTTTCCACCCGGGCGTGCTGGAAAAACCAGTTTCTGGTATACTGCAATTTAGGCGATGGGCTGACAACCTGTCACTACAGCAATATACCTACAAATCCATCTTAAATAACCTTCAAAACTTTGTCAGACGTGGCGGAACGACCTTTGTTTAGGTCGATCACGCTCTGCCTATCCCATTATTGATAAAGGCGTGATTATATGTATGTATGTAAGTATATGGATTAAGTCATTACCTACGAAATTTTCGGTACCAAGAAAAACTGCACAACTTATTATTCATGACATGATAATTGAATTATGACCAGTTGCACCAGGTTAAGACTTGTCCAAATCGATTTGTTTTTGAGTCAATTATAACACCACTAATCCATCCAATTAGAATTGTTAAGCAGCTTAACCTAGTAGATTAACAGACCTGTTCTACAGGGTTTTGTAAAGAGAGTAAAAACAATAGAAGATATAAGGTTTGGTAAAAAGTTAAGTGCTACGAACTTGGTTTTTAGGAATGATAGTTATTTTGTAATACTGGTCTAGATTTTAGCCATTGTTTTGTAATTAATAATACAAATTAAAATAATGATTTAGCTCACAAAATTATCAAAAAAGTTTAAGGGCCACCTGCCACAAAGATTCAAAATATTCTTATTTCCCTTTTAAAATAATGATATTGAGATAGAGATTGAGATGATTAAATTGGCTGTTTATAGTCCGGGTTTATTTTTTAACCTAAGCAGTTAGAAATAGCGGTTAAAATTCAGAGTATATGCAAAATACAAAAACAAAAATTTGCGTTCAGAAATGAGGCCAAGAATACGATACCTGCTTTCTTAATATCGTTTTTAGCACAACCAGACGATAAATTAATTAACCATGAAAACATCCCAGACACGGAATCCCAAACTCTCGGTTTCTACATCAATCGCCGTCGAAATGTGTAAGAAGTTGCATCTTAGATGCGCAAGCGCAACATGTGGGGCTTTAATAAAACTAGAGTTTACTAAACAATGGTACAATTCGATGTACATTGCGGGGGCAGCTAGTCATCAATCGAGTGAGTTTATTCGGCGGACGATCTGAAGAACCCTGGTTTCAGAGCAGAGCACCTAAAGTTGTGGTAGATAAAGGTCTCTGAAATGGTTTGCGTAACGTCCCGTATCTTACACGGGACCGACATGGCGCCGATTATTTTTCTTGACAGGTGACACAGCTTAAATTGTCCTAAACTGGGAAATCAGGTGTTTCAATTTCCATCAGATCAAATTGGGGAAAATTTCGCAAAGATATACAGTGACAAATTCCAAATTTCTGTTCGCCTGCGGAAATCGTATCTACGACCTCCGCTCTCCTTAATATTCTAAACGCCTACCAACTGCGCTATGTACATCGAATTACACTTAGTAAATGATAATTCTATGAAACGGCTCCGTGGTCGTGAAACCCATCCACCGTGGCGATATGTTACATAGTGCTTATAATATTATACTCTAATTAGATAACTTAGCTCACATACTAAGTTACATAGACGTATATTTATTCATGCTGCGCTGGAGAGTAAAATGGAATGTAAGAATCTGCAACGTCTCTTTCTGCGCATGCAACTTGGAATGTTATATTGGTTGCATTGCAGTTTAGGCGATTGACTTAACTTGCAATATCTAGTTGCAATCTCATCATCATCATCCTAGCCTTATCCCGTATTTATCGGGGTCGGCTACCTAATCTAGGTGATTGAACGAGGGTACTGGTTTTAACACAGAGCGACTGCCATCTGACCTCCGCAACCCAGAAGGGAAACCAGACCCAATCCTAGATTAGGTCAGAGTTTTCAAGCCGCCAAAGCTAAGCACTGGCCTCTGATATGGCTTAACGACTAATATCTACGGTATTAAACGATATTAACCGGGACCAACGGCTTAACGTGCCTTCCGAAGCACGGAAAAAGCGCCGAATAAACGTACATATGAAATTCGAAAATCGAAAAACACATTGGTACGTGGTGGGGTTCGAACCACGACCTCCCGCTCAGGAGGCAGCGGCCCTATCCACTACACCATCGGGCACCTCATCTAGTTGCAATCTATCACCTTAATAAACATGGTAATTTCTGGTAAGACTTAAAATATAATAAAAGTAACTATGTCTCACACCAACAAGTCCAGTCTTTAAGTGAAAGGCTTTGACAACTTAGCAGGAGAGAATCCATATAATTTGTAGGTACTTATCAAAATTTCTTGCAAGTATTACAATAATTTCGTAATTATTGAAATTGGATATCATAGGGCAATGAAATGTTTTGAGGGCATTAGCTTAATTATTTCGCCAATTTATTAATTAACACTATGACATAAACTAACTAACGACTTTAATAAATAAATATTGCAACAATCTTATAGCGATAGTTTCCTCATAATTTCAATATGACAACCTTCTGTTTTAAAATGGCAATAAAATGAATATGCAAACATTTAATTTACGATTCGACATTTGTATGAAATATATGCCTAAAATAAGCAAGATTTAGTCATAGCATTGATTGCATAATGTTTACATTCATAAAAGACGTTTTAATTTGGCAAATTATCACACCTACCATCGTAGAATGTCCACTTTTAACCACTTATAAAATATTACATTCACTGTTACAAATTAGTACATACATACATATAAACACGCCTTTATCCCTAATGGGGTAGGCAGAGCGTAAACGACCTAAACAAAGGTCGTTCCGCCACGTCTGACAAAGTTTTGAGGGTAATTTGAGATAGTTTTATAGGTATATTGCTGTAGTGATAGGTTGTCAGCCCATCACCTAAAATATACTTTATAAAAAAAAAAAAACTACTATTATTATATCTTTATTTCATTTCTAACTATCCTATCGTTCTATTGCTAGTTATAATATTTTAGTGCGTGTCTGTAAATATGCTAACGTCTTCAAAAGAGGCTTTAAGAACCGTAAAATGCACCGTGAATGCAATGACCATACGACTGTCATAGATGCTTATCTGCACGAGACAAACCTATAGCTTCAAACTTCTTGATCATGCGCCTATTTCCTTAACAGGGTTTCGTAGAGTAGATCGTCCTTTGTAATATTTTTACCCGATTACGGTGAAGCAAAAAGGATTATCATCATATCATATGTTACACTCGTCACCGCCACGTCTGACATAGTTTTGAGGGTTAATTAAGAAAGATTTGTAGGTATATTGTTGTAGTGACAGGTTGTCAGCCCATCGCCTAAATTACAATATACTGAAACCATCGGATAAAGGCGTATGTATGTATGAAACCCTCGGATCCCTTACAAATCTCGCTTAAATAACCCTCAAAACTTTATCAGACGTGGCGGATCGACCTTTGTTTAGGTAGTTTACGCTCTCCCTACCCCATTAGGGACAAAGGCGTGATTATATGTATGTGTTTTAACACCCATACTTGTGGCCAGGGTAAAGCTATCTTTAGGGCAGATATTTTTTGTATAAAATACCTACTAATGCTTGATAGTCTGTGGAAATTCAGCTAGATTTAAAGGCTTTTGAAAGCTATTACAGCTTCCCTAGATATATGTAAATTTCCTCCTCATCATCATGACCATGTAGCCCTTCACAGTTGTCTTCCCTACAAGGCATAATGTTGCAGATACAGAACTATATATAAATACATTAATAATATGCTTCCATGGTGGACTGGGAACGATAGAACAACATTTAATGTGCTAGCTGCATCTCCTCCCGGGCATGTTGTAAAAAACAGCTAAGGGATTCAAGGGTTTCAGTATATTATTATTTAAGCGATGGGCTGACAATCTATCACTACAGCAATATCTATCTTAAACTATCCTTAAAACTTGTCAGACGTGGCGAATCGACTTATGTTTAGGTCGTTGACGCTCTGCCTACTCCAGTAGGGATAAAAGCGTTATGTATGTATCTATGCAATAATATGCGCGTGCGACTGTCCGTTAGTCGATCCGTTAAAGTCCGCTAGTCTGTCTTAAGTTAGAAGAGCGGTACTATCCTGGTATGTATCTAAATCGTTTTGCTATAAATGGTTGTGCATTTTATAGAGAGAACCCGATGGTGTAGTGGATAGGGCCGCTGCCTCCTGGTTCGAACCCCACCAGTCACCACGTACCAATGTGTTTTTCGGTTTTCGAATTTCATATGTACGTTTATTCGGTGCTTTTTCCGTGCTTCGGAAGGCACGTTAAGCCGTTGGTCCCGGTTAATATCGTTTAATACCGTAGATATTAGTCGTTAAGCCATATCAGAGGCCAGTGCTAAGCATTGGCGGCTTAAAAACTCTGACCTAATCTAGGATTGGGTCTGGTTTCCCTTCTGGGTTGCGGAGGTCAGATGGCAGTCGCTCTGTGTAAAAACCAGTACCCTCGTTCAATCCCCTAGATTAGGAAGCCGACCCCGTGAGATACGGGATAAGGCTAGGGAGATGTATGTGGTTGTGCATTTTATAGGTGCTAAAATATTTCATCTTTTGTAGCCTATCTTTTAGCAGTAGTTTCTTCCTGGATGCTGTTAAGTCAGTAAAAGAACCCAAATTGCATACATACATACATATAATCATGCCTTTATCTCTAATAGGGTAGGCAGATCGTAAACGACCTAAACAAAGGTCGTTTCGCCAAGTCTGACAAAGTTTTGAGGGTTATTTAAGATAGATTTGTACGTATATTGCTTTAGTGAAAGGTTGTCAGCCCATCGCCTAAATTACAATATACTTAAACCCTCAGATCCCTTAGCTGGTTTTTACAGCCTGCGGGAGGAGAAACAGCTGACACATTCTATGTTTTTCTCTCACTCCCAGTCCAGCGTGGAAGATTTAACCCAAATTACATTTAAAGTATAACCTTTGTAGTAAAGTATTGTGCCCGCTTGCATAAGTATATTTTTACGACATATAATTTGAACCGATTTGTCATAGTATGATTTATATGTCATATAGGTTCAAATTATATTTCGACAACTATACCAACCCCCGTCCTATCTCTGCTATGACTCTATGGGCCGTATTTATAATCAGCTCTCAAGAGTGACAGCGAGTTTGTATCAGAAATGTTATTTCAGTTTAAAACGAGCTGTCGTATCCAAACTTAATATTGCTCTCAATTTTGAGATCGACTCTATGCTGGACTGGGAGAGATAGAAAAACATAGAATGTTCCAGCTGCCCTTCCTCCCGGGCATGCTGTAGAAGTCAGCAAAAGGGACTAGAGGGTTACAGTGTATTGTAATTTAGGCGATGGGCTGACAACCTGTCACTATAGCAATACACATTACAATCTAAAATTGCCCTCAATTTTTGTCAGATGTGGCGAAAGCGCCTTTTATGAGGCGTTTAACGCTCTGCCTACCCCGTAAGGGATAAAGGCGTGATTTTATGTATGTATGTATGTATTTTGAGATCGCATTATAAATACGAGCCTTAATTTACCTCTTCCTACAATATTTTGTTCGGATTTATGTCAGAAATTGCACGTTTTGGTACATTCGCTTGTCTGTTGTTTTTTATTAGGTTGCAAGTGTGATCATTTGCAGAACTTTCTTAGACACTTATTTATTTTGCTTAAACTATTCTGTGGTTTACATTATGGTACCTCAAGAACACCTGACAACCTGTCACTACAGCAATAATAAATCTATCTTAAATAACCCTCAAAACTTTGTCAGACGTGGCGAAACGACCTTTGTTTAGGTAGTTTACGCTCTGCCTACCCCATTAGGGATAAAGGCGTGATTATATGTATGTATGTAAGATTTTGTACGAAACTCGCCTGGAGAAATATAATTGACGAAATATTATTATTTTGAGCTGATTTGTCTCGTATGATTTGCATGTCATATTGGTTCAAATTATATTTCGACAACTATACCAGCCCCCGTCCAATTTCTGCTATGACTCTATATTTACCAATTCCTACAATTTTTGATCGCATTTATGTCAGAAAATTTATGTTTTGGTATATTCGCTTATGTTTGCTGTTTCTTCCATGCTGGACTGGGAGAGATAGAAAATCATAGAATGTTCCAGCTGCCCTTCCTCCCTGGCATGCTGTTGAAGTCAGCAAAAGGGACTCGAGGGTTACAGTGTATTGTAATTTAGGCGATGGGCTGACAACCTGTCACTAAAGCAATACATATTACAATCTAAAATTGCCCTCAATTTTTGTCAGACGTGGCGAAAGCGCCTTTTACGAGGCGTTAAACGCTGTGCCTACCCCGTAAGGGATAAAGGCGTGATTTATGTATGTATGTATGTTTGCTGTTTTTATTAGCCTGCTTTGTAAGTGTGATCATTTGCAGAACTTTCTTAGACACTTATTTATTTTGCTTATTTTATTCTGTGGTTAACATTATGGTAGCTCAAGAACACATTCTAGCTACTGTCACGATCTTGTCATTATCCGTTGTAGTCAGGTTTGCAAGGTCATCTCTCTGACACCAGGGAGGAAAATTGTAACGTTAATGTTGACTTTCTAGGAGGATTAAAGCCCGCCATTATAGTCAGCTCTTGAGACTGGCAGCAAGTTTGAGTTCGTATCAGAAGTGTTATTTCAGTATAAAACGACCAGCCAAATCCAAACTTAATATTACTCTCAATTTTGAGATCGCATTATAAATACGAGCTTTAATTTACCTCTTCCAACAATATTTTGATCGCATTTATGTCAGAAATTGTACGTTTCGGCATATTCGCTTGTCTGTTTGTATGTTTTTTATTAGGTTGCAAGTGTGATTTTTTGCAGAACTTTCATAGGGCCGTATTTATAATCAGCTCTCATGCGTGACAGCGAGTTTGAGTTGGTATCAGAAATATATTTTTTGCCTTTTTTGAGAATAAATAAATCTTTAAACCTTAGGCCCGTATTTAAAGAGCGATCTCAGGATTGAGAGCTGTACCAAGTATGGATTTGACAGGTCATAATGTAACGAAATTACATGTCTGATACCAACTCAAACTCGCTGTCAGTCTCAAGTGCTGATTACAAATACGGGCCTAAGATCAGTGTAGTTAGTACCTACTCAACACAGAGCAGGAGTCGTATTTTTGAATCGCTCGAAAACCAATGCGCATACGAAAGAGCAGCATTCGCATGTGATTTTCATACAATTTACCATGCGAATGTTAGTTTTTCGTATACGAAATCGATTCGAGTGATTCAAAATAAAGGTTCCAGATTTATAAAACAGATCGGAAACTCATAAAACACTCCTATAACACTTCGATTTATTCATCATTTACCATAAACACGATCCAATTTCCTTGAGAAAACCTCATCACAGCATTCTGCACACCCACCAGTAAAAGTAGCTATTAGTAGTCGTAAGTATATAGCGATAATATACTGGGTGTTAATTTAATAACGTGCTATAGCTCAGGGGGTGTTTGAGTATCGTAAAATTATTACATAAATAAATAATAAACGAAAAAGAAAAACACTCACTTACTTCGCTGGCTAGTAATCTGCACTCTAAAAATTTCTACCTAAGCAATAAGGCTGCCTTCTGTATACATGACTGTGTCCTATAATTTCAGTGCGTTTTCCTACTTTACCTGTGTTTTTTTTTTAATTATATTTTATAAGAATATGAAATAAATAATACTTTTTACGAAGGAACCAATTTTATTTGATAAATAAAATGGTTCCTTCATAAAAAATATCTGATTGAAGACGCCATTTTGTTAAATTCAGAAAGAAAAAAAACGTGTAGTATTCTTTTACATATTTTATGTGATCTTCAATCGATGCTGAAAGACCCTCTAAGCCATGGCATGCAAATAAATTAACACCCTGTATACCGACAATATATATTATCCACACCATGTCCGGCTGACTAACTTTCGTTCCGATTTGAGGTCAGGTGGTAGAAATTCTGTCGAGTCGCACGGGTAGGTGCGGTGGTCGCGTATGCTATGAGAAACCTGTTCAGCACGCGAGTGAGGCCAGTCTCAATCGGAATTGGCGTTCTATGTTTGAATTTGCGAAGACTTACGAGAATGTTCGATTTTTAAATATGTTATTTATTTTTCTTTTGCTTATCGGAATCAGAATGGAACTGTTTTTATGTTTGAATAATTTCTTTTTTTGGACTGCCAGTAAGTGTCTAAAAACACGAAAGTAAAAGATTCCATTTTTATTAAGTTCTTTTTATTCTTCAACTACCAAAGTTAATGAATATTTGTATGTCTGATTAGCTAGAACATTGCATAAACTAAAATAATAACCAAAATATGGTTCATAGATATTTCTTCATCGAAGCAAAACTGTATACCACAGAACATGATTAACATATCTTGACATTGACTGACCAAAGTTAAAATCCCATATGGCGACTCATGCATAAAATATGTCTTTAAAATCTAATTCATTCATTTATATCCATTAATAGATGAGAAGTTTTTTTTAATAAAGGCGTAGCCAGAGTGTAGCAACTCATTACTGTTCCTATTTTCGTCTTTTTTTGTCTTTAATTTATTAATACAAAAATAAAATACACTTTACTACATTTTGTTAACATTTTCCGTTGGCTCAATATTGTGTTTCTAAAGTTTGGTATACATACATACGTAAATCACGCCTTTATTCCCAAAGGGGTAGGAAGAGCGTAAAAGACCTAACCAAGATTGTTCCGCCACGTCTGACAAAGTTTTTAGGGT
Source organism: Scrobipalpa costella (assembly GCA_949820665.1). NCBI lineage: Eukaryota > Metazoa > Arthropoda > Insecta > Lepidoptera > Gelechiidae > Scrobipalpa > Scrobipalpa costella. The sequence continues at coordinate 8,196,858 of OX463320.1, read as the reverse complement.
TATTTAATATAGATTTTTAGGTATAAATTACAATATTCTGAAACCCTCAGATCCCATCCATCCATGTTTGGTATAATAGCTAAATATTTATCAACATCACTTTCAGACTTGTTTTTTAAATCAGTCTGCAATTCTTAAATTGAACCAACATAGCCTATAACATAACCTATAACTAAAGCACATGAAATATTTCTCTATAATAATAATAATTATTAAAATAAATAAATATCATAATAAATAATAATTAATAAATATAATAATAATATACTAATAATTAATAAATATAATAATTTTATTATATAGTTTAAGCGAATCGGACCCCTACAATAATTTATTCATTCGGATTGAACTGCCCAATCAAACTATCAAAATAATATATGCGAACACATCTTACTATCCAATCCAAGATTATGTAGCGAAAGGTAATAGAAAGTGATTCTCCGAATGACCACGTGATAACTGCGTGATTCTATTATGTACAACATATTTCTGCCTCCGTGGTTTAGTGGTCTGAGCCAAGGGCCCTCGATCCGAAGGTCCTGGGTTCGATTCCCAGATGGGAAACACAAAGTTGATAATTGTCAATTTAACACTTTGTGATGTTTTCTCAAGTTCGGTTAGGACAATCGAACCCAGGACTTGCGAATTGTGTACCCATGGCTGAGACTACTAGGCCGCGGTGGCGAAAGTGATTCTCCGAATGAACACGTGCTAACTGCGTGATTCTATTACAACATTTTTACTATCGAAGTTGTAAATTGTTTGCGAAAGGGCCTCCAAGTAGAATCTACCTATTTATGACGGGCTGAGAATTGATTTCCTTGCGTATGTTAAGAATAAACTCTGCTCGAAAACATCTTTGTCTCTCTTGCGGCAAAACAATACATACATATAATAGAATAGAATAGAAATGTATTTATTCTAGGAAATAAGTAAACAAAAAACAAAAAGGCAGACAAAACTATGAAATAATAATAAAAACCAAGCATAATAATTACATAAAAACAATACAAAACTTAACAGTTACTTACTATCTAAGAAACGGTTTTGGCTCAGCATAATGTTGCAATAAACCATAAAGCTCATTGCAACGCTGTTTTTCAGCCAACACTAGTTTACAGATGGCGTACTTTATATATTGGTAGAATATGTACAGTTTTTTTAGCAAATTAGTAATCACAACAGATAATACCTTTCAAAAAGTAAAAATTAAATTATTAACAAAAAATAGGCAGAGCGTAAACGATCTAAACAAAGGTCGTTCCACCACGTTTGACAAAGTTTTGAGGGTTATTTACAATAGATGTATAGGTAAACTGAAGTAGTGACAGGTTGTCAGCCCATCGCCTAAATTGCAATATACTGAAACCCTCGGATCCCTTAGCTGGTTTTTACAGCACGTCTGGGAGGAAATGCAGCTGGTACATTCAATGTTTTTCTCTCGCTCCCAGGCCAGCGTGGAAGATATGGCAAAACAATACATTTTCTGATTATGACTTTAATATGCATTCCTTTATTCCACATGGGTTTTTTACGTTATATCTAAGACTTCTAATATTTAGACGCTAAATTACTAGATGACCTCTATTTATATCCATATTTGTGGTTTTTGTTTTAATTTTATAATGAAATTCGTGGTTTCTAATAAACTGGTCTATGATTGGTCACCGCAAAAGGTCAATTTCGATGAGCTGGCATTGTGAAGGTCAAATTCTTAGCTATAAATTTTGTACCTATCTAAAAATCGTAAAGCGTATAAAATTTTAGGTAATAAATTACAGAACACAAAGGAAAAGTCTTCAATACCTAATTGAACAACTTTTCCGGAGTATATACAACGTGTAACAGAAAGTTTACTTCCAAGCTGGACTGAGAGCGAGAGAAAAACATAGAATGTGCCAGCTGCATTTCCTCCCGGGCATGCTGTAAGAACCAGCTAAGGGATCTGAGGGTTTCAGTATATTGCAATTTAGGCGATGGGCTGACAACCTGTCACTACAGCGATATACTTACAAATCCATCTTGAATAACCCTCAAAACTTTGTCAGACGTGGCGGAACGACCTTTGTTTAGGTCGTTTACGCTCTGCCTACCCCATTAGGGATAAAGGCGTGATTATATGTATGTATGTATGTAACAGAAAGGGTATATGCACCGGAAATGATATGAACCAGCCCATGAAACTGAACAACTTTCCCAAAGGAACATAGGTCAAAATAAGAAAAAGTAATGTTTGACCTTCCATACAAAATGCATCAGCTGATAGCGTGTGTAGTTTGGGGAGTCAAACATTTTTTTTTAGTTTTTTGACCTATGTTCCATTGGGAAAGTTGTTCAGTTTCTTAGGCTGGTTCAAATCCTTTTGGGTGCATATACCCTTTCTGTTACACGTTTTAGAATTGATATATAGAAAGAACTGAGACTGCCTGCCATTATGCAACTACAATTAACAGAACTTAATTTAAATAATTAGCCCTAGCACATGCCCTGGCCTTTTAGGGCTGCTATAAACAACACCAATAAATTTAAATTATAGTGTTGAGTGCTTTCGTCTATAAATAAGGTGCAAATGTAGTTTAACTCAAATAAATAAATACAATACAACAAATTTTATTTATACCTCAAATGTCTTGAACTATCTCTACATTATTCTCCGCAAAATGTTGAAAATTTCATTCGATTAAAAGCAGAGAAGTTGATACGTGTGAAACATTATATATATAGTTGATAAAAATCTTTCTTTACACATTTTGGTCATAAGATTGATTACAATTCAATAAAATTAAGTAGATATAGACTACCTACACGTCTAAACAAAACGCACTTCAAACTGGCCGAAAAAAGGAATTTCTTTTTACCGCTACATGCCTAAAAAAACGCACTGAATGTTTTCCCAAAGATAAGATATTTTTATTTGTCTTCTTGTTGTGTTTTTATTTCTTTCAAACTGGCCGCAAAGAAAAAATACAATGGGCATATTTAACTTTTTTACGGACGTTCGCTTTCATTCATTCCTTCTCACTCATCGGTTGATGAACTCTCAATGCGGAAGCGAGACCACAGGTTGATAATTTTCCCGCGCAGATTTCACTGCGAGAACTTTGGTTTTGCAACCTTTCGCATTCCTTTGGCTTATGGGCACGCATATTCAATTTGCACTGCCTAAGTCTCCGCGTAGGTATGTTCACAGGTGTATTAGCAGAAGAAATTCTTCTTTAAGTCTGTGTTTAATCTATTTAGAAATGCTCAGAGCTTGTTGTGTCTTAGAAGAAAAAAGGCTTTGCGCTTCTTCTTCTTAGTGAGTGGATTCTCGAGTCGAACGACCCGATGAACCCTAGTGTCAGAGTTTTTAACCCGCCTAGTTGCACAGCTAATAGGGCTCTGACGTGGTATGAATAACGATCACTATTAAAGTCAGTGACCGGCACCGACGGTTTAACGTACCCTCCGAAACACGATATCCCTATTCGAACAATCAGGTGATTCAGCCTGCAATGACCTAACCAAACTAGGGAAAAAATTTGTTACTTTGCGGTAATTCATGATGTTATTTTACTAGAAGGTTTCGTTCAACTGGGATATTAAAAACCTATGGAGTATAAAGAACAGAACACTGTAAAATGGCTTTCAGTTAATAAACTTTATCTTTTATCTTTTTATCTTTAACAAATTTCCTTTCAGCACACTTTAATATTCACTATAGGTACGTCAATACTAAAGATGTACTTATGTATTTTCACAAAGAATGAGCCAACAACATATTAGTTCTAAAAACACATTTTTTACTGAAATAATGAATTGAATAAATTTAATAAATGAAACGGCTTTTATTGGACCGTCAAAGTTCTACCTACTCCATAAGAAACATTGGTATAATATGTATGTGTACCTTTGTTATTATTGAATCATAACACAACCCAAATACTTCCACTAATCCGTTCCAATCTAGTCTGAATTCCAAACACAAATACACTGCGCGTGCGCCAGTTTCATATTAATCAAAATTCCTTGCCATCTTGAGCGACGTAAATATTTACTAATGGTACAATATACACAGGGTTTAAAAAAGTGACTTTAATTTAATGAATTATAATAAATAGCTAACGCAAAGCGAATATGGACAAATTTGTATAACCCTCAACTCTTCAAAGTTAGAGTGAAATGGCAATGGAGTGATCTTGCTCCATCATCGACTCTATCTCAGTCGTCCCTGACATAGGCTAGAGTCAAAAGCAAACCCAATATCAATAAAAAAAAACTTAGCTCGAAAAGAAAAACATAACTTTTCCTTACCAAACTAGATGAGGTGAGCATATTTGCATGGTTTTTTTTAAGCCTAAGGGTTTGTTTTTTTTAATTTTTATCCATGTACATACATACATACATATGATCACGCCTTTATTCCTAATGGGGTAGGCAGAGCGTAAACGACCTAAACAAAAGTTCGTTCCGCCACGTCTGACAAGTTTTTAGGGTTATTTAATATAGATTTGTAAGTATATTGCTGTAGTGACTACGCCATCTCATCTATTACATACATAAAATCACGCCTTTATCCATAATGGGATAGGCAGAGCGTAAACTACTTAAACAAAAGTCGTTCCGCCAAGTCTGGCAAAATTTTGAGGGTTATTTAAGATACTTCCATGCTGGTCTGGGAGCGAGATACTTCCATGCTGGACTGGGAGCGAGAGAAAAACATAGAATGTGCCAGCTGCATTTCCTCCCGGGCATGCTGTAAAATCCAGCTAAGGGATCCGAGGGTTTCAGTATATTGTAATTTAGGCGATGGGCTGACAACCTGTCACTACAGCAATATACCTAGAATTCTATCTTAAATAACCCTCAAAACTTTGTCAGACGTGGCGGGACACCTTTGTTTAGGTCGTTTACGCTCTGCCTACCCCATTAGGGATACAGGCGTGATTATATGTATGTATGTATGTATGTATTTAAGATAAGATTTGTAAATATATTGTTCTTCTTCTTGTCGTGGCGATCGTTTAGGCGTTTTTATATTAATTTTGACCAGTACTCTGCCAAACGCACCGCATATATTGCTGTAGTGACAGGTTGTCAGCCCATCGCCTAAATTGCAATATACAGTAACCCCTTTGATCCCTTAGCTGATTTTTACAGAATGCCTGGGAGGAAATGCAGCTGGCACATTCTATGTTTTTCTCTCGCTCCCAGTCCAGCATGGAAGTAATATTGTTTATTACATGTGGTTTAAAGAAATGTAGTACTTTTTTAAACCCTGTATATTAGTAGTTGCTAATGGTTCAACCTCGTTAAATTCACCTGTTACTTCAATATAGTTATTTTAACTGGTTTGTATTGAATATTAATAATATTAATATTCCTTCCATGCTGGACTGGGAGAGATAGAAAAACATAGAATGTTCCAGCTGCCCTTCCTCCCGGGCATGCTGTAGAAGACAGCAAAAGGGACTCGAGGGTTACAGTGTATTGTAATTTAGGCGATGGGCTGACAACCTGTCACTATGGCAATACACATTACAATCTAAAATTACCCTCAATTTTTGTCAGACGCGGCGAAAGCGCCTTTTACAAGGCGTTTAACGCTCTGCCTACCCCGTAAGGGATAAAGGCGTGATTTTATGTATGTATGTATTAATAATCGGGTTTATTTGTAATAACTACCTACGCTATTATTTAGCAACATCGGTCACTAAATATATCTGTAAAGCGTTGGTGTATAAAACCAAAATTCTTTGAGTTATGTTCAGAACTATTTAATTAATTTTGATTAAAATTTATTTGTTATTTTTTTTGTTTATGCCTCATATTTTGTTAATTGTTTAGTGGATCTTCAATGCTGGTCTGGGAGCGAGAGAAAAACATAGAATGTGCCAGCTGCATTTCCTCCCAGGCATTCTGTAAAAATCAGCTAAGGAATCCGAGGGTTTCAGTATATTTGCAATTTAGTGCGATGAGCTGACAACCTGTCACTACAGCAATTTTCCTACAAATCTATTTCAAATAACCCCCAAAACTTCGTTAGACGTGGCAGAACGACCTGTGTTTATGTCGTTTACGCTCTGCCTACCCCATTAGGGGTAAATGTGTGATTATACGTATGAATCAAAGAAACTAAATGAAGTTTACGAATTTTCGTCGACATCTTTAATCCTACCAAATTTTACCTCATTTGTTATGTTAGCGTTATTAAGTGAAAACTTGTGAGTAACAGAACAACATATTTCTCTAGAAAACAAGTGCTAAGTTCAAGGATATAGGCCCGGCCGATGACTCACATATTTTTTCACTTCGATTAAAATCACAAAAAGAAGAAAGAATTTCTAAAACGGACGCAATGCTATCACGAACTTTCTAACTCCTTTTTAGTATGGGCTTGCAAAACCAGTTAGGCAGACATGTATTAGCAATTTTAATGTGATCTTCGGATGTCCATGGACAACGCTTTCTATTGACAATGGTGATAGAAAACTGTTTGCGTAATGAGCCGATCGAATCGCGGTAATGACCTTTGAATTTTGAAGTCGGGGATAAAAATAACCTACAAATCTATCTTATCTTCCATGCTGGACTACGAGCGAGAGAAAAACATAGAATGTGCAAGCTGCAATTTCTCCCGGGCATGCTGTAAAAACCAGCTAAGGGATCCGAGGGTTTCAGTATATTGTAATGTAGGCGATGGGCTGACAATCTGTCACTACAGCGATATACCTACAAATGTATCTTTAATATACCCCAAAACTTCGTCAGACGTGGCGGTTTAGATTGAAACAACAGTTTAGATTGCTTACGCTCTGTCTACTCCATTAGGGATAAAGGCGTGAACATGTGTATGTATGTATGAAATGTTTTTTTATCTACACTAATATTATAAAGTATATATATACATAGTCCGCATCGTCACTTTCCACCAGGTGAGATGGCGGACAAATGCTCGCCTATATATATTAAAAAAAAAAAAAAAAAATAAAGAGGAAAGATTTGTACCTATTTTTGTATGTTTTTATGTTTGTAATGAATAGGCTCAAAAAGTACTGAGCCGATTTAAAAAAATCTTTCACCAATAGAATGCTACATTCTTCCAATTTGACATAGGCTACATTTCATTTTGAAAAAAAATAGGGATCCTTGGTAAAACTTGAACAATGTAACCGAAGGTGTAGAAAAATGAGTCTTAAAATGTCTTTCGTCGAATGCGCTGCCGAAACTATTAGCGATAGAACAAAATAATGTACAACAATATTGAAGAACATCATAATGTCTACAAAAAACTCCACGGTAGCATATGTCCAACTATTGTAGTTATGTCACTACAACAACTTTTTTCATTTTAAACATTAATGAAAATGCTAACCAAATTCAAACCATGCTATTTATGTGTTTATATTGAGTATATAATTAATAAATAATAATTTATAAACAATAAATAATATATTTTTAATAAATAAAAATATTTGTGAAAAAAAGTGTTTTATATCCAAATTTCCAAAAATAAATAATTGTCTACCCCGTGCGAAGCCGGGATGGGCTGCTAGTGTAGTATATATTTGAGAAATTACATACATAAGTACTACTCCAAGTATTTGTTGTGATAACTCAGTGACCCAAAGCGTATTTTGGCCTCCGACATCTATAAAATATACCATAGGTATGTATTACGGACCTCTGATCCATTAGGTGGCCGAATAAGGAACTACATTATATACAGGTTGGTAGTAAAGTATACATAACAGTCCCCTTCCTACAAAGTTACGTATGTATTAAAACTAGGTAACAGGATGCTTTCCATATTATTTAATCGTGTAGCCTAGTCTAGCTTATACAGATAGTTCTGGAATTCGGTAAATTATTTTTGATCTACTGAATAATTAGGTAAATGTGGATCAACATACAAGTATACTCACGCCTTTATCCCAAATGGGGTAGGCAGAGCGTCAACAACCAAAGAAAAGTTCGTTCCGCCACGTCTGACAAGTTTTGAGGGCAATTTTAGATTGAAGTCAGTATCGCTATAGTGACAAGTTGTCAGCCCACCGTCTATTACATTACTATGGAAATCCTTGGTGGAGAAGCACTTGGCACATTGTGGGCCGTATTTGTAATCAGCTCTCAAGAGTGACAGCGAGTTTGAGTTCGTATCAGAAATGTAATTTCAGTACAAACTGGCCTGTCAAATCCATACTGAATAGTGCTCGCGAGTTTGAGATCGCTTCAAAAATACGAGCCTCAATGTTTTTCATTCGCTTCCACTCCAGCATGGAAGAATGGCTTGGAATGTGGAAGAAACCTTCCAAATAGCCACGTGTATCCTCCCATGCTGGACTGGGAGCGAGAGAAAAACAAAGAATGTTTCAGCTGCATTGCCTCCCGAGCAAGCTGTAAAAGCCAGCTAAGGGATCCGAGGGTTTCTGTATATTGCAATTTAGGCTAAAGGCTGACAACCTGTCACGACAGCAATATACATACAAATCTATATTAAATAACCTTCAAAACTTTGTCAAACGCGGCGGACCGACCTTTGTTTAGGTTGTTTACGCTCTGCCTACCCCATTGGGGATAAAGTTGTGACTATATGTATACCGGAAGTACCAATGAGCCTCTCGTTTGTAAGGTTCCGTTTCCAATTCCAATCAATGCGACGTGTTGACAGCAACTCCAGCCCTAGGTTCGAGTTCCGGTTGTGAATGGCGTCCTTTCAAGGCTGTTCCACAATGACATTTCTTGACTGGTATGATAATAATTGGAGTAGGAGTTCGATTATTGTATAACTGTTGTCCTGCTAATGATTAGATAAGGTGGACTGGTTTAATATGTAATAGGTGGATTGTAATTGAATTAATTGTTTTGTTTCAATAATGTTATGGGCTTGTTTGTGATATCAGAACAATTAAAATTACTTAGATTAATAAATATGTCAGGTAGCACGATGGTGTAGTGGATAGGGCCGCTGCCTCCTGAGCAGGGAGGTCGTGGTTCGAATCCCACCACGTACCAATGTGTTTTTCGGTTTTCGAATTTCATATGTACGTTTATTCGGCGCTTTTTCCGTGCTTCGGAAGGCATATAATATAAGCCGATAAGCCGTTGGTCCCGGTTAATATCGTTTAATACCGTAGATATTAGTCGTTAAGCCATGTCAGGGGCCAGTGCTAAGCATTGGCGGCTTGAAAACTCTGACCTAATGTAGGATTGTGTCTGGTTTCCCTTCTGGGTTGCGGAGGTCAGATGGCAGTCGCTTTGTGTAAACACCAGTACCCTCGTTCAATCTCCTAGATTAGGTAGCCAACCACATGATATACGGGATAAGGCTAGGGAGATGGTATAAATAAGTATATCAAATAAATCATAAGAAGATTACATTTACAAAAAAATCTAGGAAATGAAATAAAACAAAAACAATAATGTTCGGCGTACAATGAGTGCGTTGATGTCTTTTATACGGAACTTTACGAAATTTCATCTAGGCATGTTAACTATACAATTAAGTAAAGATTTCTAGATTAGATAAAGTTTCACAATGTCTTATGTTATCCACTATATCTTATGTTATATATTATATGTGTCCCACTGCTGGGCAAAGACCTCTCTCCGATCTCTCTACGACTCTCTATCGTTTGCTTCTTCCGGCCAATTTTTGAGGAAGCCATCGAGCTCATCTTTCCATCGCCGCCTGGAATTATTTAAAAAAAATATTATTTCTCCTTGCGACTGGATTCTCAAATTGAACGACCCGATGAACCCTGGTGTCAGAGTTTTCAAACTGCCTAGTAGCACAGCTAATGGGCATCTGACTCTGGTTTGAGTAACGACCACTATCAAAGACAGTGACCGGGAGCGACGGCTTAACGTGCCCTACGAAGCACGTATATTATTAAAAATTACATTTGCTCTGAAACCTAATTTGCTTATTTAAAGCATTTATCATCATATTTTCACCTACCCACTGCTGAGTATGGAACTAATTTTTTTGCTTTTCGCCATCTACACCGGTCCTGTGCCTCCCGCATCCACTGTTTAAGTATTATATTAATTTAAATATTACGGTCTTTCATGTTGGACTGGGAGCGAGAGAAAAACATAGAATATGCCAGCTGCATTTCCTCCAGAGCATGCTGTAAAAATCAGCTAAGGGATCCGAGGGTTTCAGTATATTGCGATTTAGGCGATGGGCTGACAACCTGTCACTACAGCCATGTACCAACAAATCTATCATAAATAACCCTCAAAACTTTGTCAGACGCGGCGGAACGACCTTTGTTTAGGTCGTTTACGCTCCGCCTACCCCATTAGGGATAAAGGCGTTTACTATATGTATGTATGTATGTATTACGATATACTACGTAACGTAGGGATATGACAAACTAATGTAGGTACCTATTTAATTTAATGTATTGTCGGTTTGGCATCTTTTATCCTAGATTTTTTAGTCAAACCTATAACACCTTCACAGATTTTGTCTTAGCTGAATGTCATAAGTGCACATAATTAAAACTTAACAGCTTAATACCTCTTTTCCCAGAAAGAAATCGACACATAAAGTGTAGTCGGAATCTAGTCTATCTAAAGCGTAACGGCAGTCATAGTATTAAGTCGTTTAAACCTTACTTTTTCCAATAACACATACTTTACTACCGGACGTGGTACCTCCTGAACTAGTCTAGTATTCTAGGTTTTATATGGGCCTAAGTCTTCACCAATTACTGCAGACCCCTTTGGACATAGACTGTGGTATCCCGTCAAGTGTATTCGTCAACCGGTCAAGCTTTTACTTAGCCATTGATCAAAGAACCCTCTGCTAATACAATGTTGTTGAAGTCAAGTGTCTATCCTATCTGGTCACTCTCTACCCCCCTAGGTGTGTCTAGCTAGGCGTCTAGGAAGCTAGCCCACATACAATTCCTAGGACCTAAAAGTAGGTTTATAGGGAGTTTTTTTTCTAGCCTAGGCTAGGTCTAGGATGGACTAGGTTTGCTTTCTATGGTCAAATGATGTGGGGTGTCGTTCCGGAATCTAGTAGACAGTATTTATGAGTATAGGTTAGTGGGTTTAGCTTAGTATTCGTTTATGTACATACTAAAGTACTAACTTCTTCTTCTTTCGAGTGGGTATCGAGTCTATCGACCCGATGAACCCTGGTGTCAGACTTTTTAAACCGCCTAGTAGCACAACTATCAGGCTTCTGACATGGTTTGAGTAACGACCACTATCAAAGACAGCGACCGGGACCGACGGCTTAACGTGCCCTCCGAAGCACGAAATCTTTTTTCCTTTTCGGACAATCAGGTGATTCAGCCTGCAATGTCCTAACCAAACTGGGGATCTTCTCAAATATCAACTTTGTGTTTCCCCCCTGGGAATCGAACCCAGGAGCTCCGGATCGGGAGTCCATGGCACTAGCCACTAGACCACGGAGGCAGTTACTGTACCAACTAAAGTACTAACTTACATTGTATTAGCAAAACTTGCGAAAGTACTGTACTAAATACTTTAACCGCTAACATACATATAATCACGCCTTTATCCCTAATACCTAAACAAAGGTCGTTCCACCGCGTCTGACAAAGTTTTGGGGCTATTTAAGATAGATTTGTAAGTATATTGCTGTAGTGACAGGTTGTCAGCCCATCGCCTAAATTACAATATACTGAAACCCTCGGATCCCTTAGCTGGTTTTTACAGCATATCCAGGAGAAAAAGCAGCTGCCACATTCTATGTTTTTCTCTCGCTCCCAGTCCAGCATAAATTCGTCGTAAATTCCTAAAATATACTCTTTCTAGCTAAACAAGGGAGGTTCTCAATTCGCTTGAATGTTTTTTTAATATAATCCATTCAATCAGTATTCTACAATTAAGATCTGTATATATTTTTTAGTAATTTTACTAATAATATTATTTTTTGTTTTCAGGTAATTTATTAACATAATCCTCGATTGCTGATCTCAATCGTCGCTACTTATAAGTAAGTAAAAAATACCTAGTTAGAAGCTCCTTTATAAATAAACCTGTTTCTTTAATAGTCAAAGAGGCTTAACCCTGTAAGTGTGTGATTAATTGATTATTATTTATGACAAGGGCAATTTAATAATATCTCATTGGCCCCTTTCTTTTCCATTTCACTTCAATTCGCATCACTACCCAACCTCTTTTATATAGCGAGTGTGGTTTACTGTCTGTCTGTATGTAAGCTTGTAATCGTAATAAGTAACGGTGAACCACTTCTAAACGCCATATAAATTCTCTTTGTTATCTTCAACTAGGGATGGGGTTGGTTTCGATGGAATTTATATCGATATACGGGTAAAAAAAATGTTTAATTAACAGTAATTTTTCTTTAACTGTGGGTTGATGTTTTATATGTAGTTAATTTTATAGCAAACATGTAAAGTTGTTACTATTTTTATGACAATGTACTAAAAATTCAATATACAGTATCACAGGTCACATTTCTTTGACAAATCCGACCAACTATCTGACTGGTACAAAAAAGCGGTCTATTAAAAGACATCCTTGTGCCGTTTCGTGACTATTTTCACTTTCATTATTGCGCATTTTTTGTTTCTCCTCTAACAATAACTGCTCTAGTTCAAATAGGCACAAATATTATTGTTTAATATACAATCTATAACTCAGGGGCAAGATGATGTAATATTACTCTCACTTTATTAATTACGAACATAAAAAAGATACTTACCTCTCACGATCTGTCTAGCAGGTAATTTGTAAAATAGACTAACTAAAGAAATTGTAATGAAATGCATTGATGTGTTTTTTATTGCTTGAAATAATGTTTTCTATTTACTTTGTAATGATAACTAAACCTTTATACAATACTTAGTTGAATAGAGCAGCATAAAGCTAGTTATTAAAATATAAATTGGTATTATAACAAGCGATTTATGCAAATAAGTTAACAAATAAAATGTGTTTGACGTGAAATCATGAGAAACGTATAACTTGAAAAAGTTAAGAGTTGGAAATTACTAAGCTTTTTTTTCGGAGCTTTTTATCGATATAAAAGTAAACAATAGCGTGACAGCACTAGTCGGGAAACAATAGGATGATCATAGGCGCCGTAGCGTAGCGCAGACGCATCCGAATCCGAACTTTGTTGAGCACCACACGTTAAGAAAATAATAGGATTTTTTTAGAATATCTAAGAGTTTTTTTTTCATAATGTGCACTGAAATCGACCTTTTTCATGGCACGCCACTCAGCTCAATCTTCAGCCGTTCTCATCCAATTTCTGCCTGTTTCCTCACGAAAATAATTGTCCCACCTAATTCAGGACGCCCTTAACTATTATTATTTTAAATTGAACATGGTTTACTTATAACATAACATAGATAGATAGATAAAAAAAGTTTTATTGCAAAAAATCATAAAAATACTTTATTGCACGTAAGAATACAAATCATACAACACAACAGATAACAACAAAAAACAAGTACAACATAGGCGGCCTTATTGCTAAGGTAGCAATTTCTTCCAGGCAACCTTTGGGTAAAAGAAAAATGCTTAGCGGTAAGCACAATTATAAAGACTCATAACTCTACTAAAACTCGAATCTAGATTTTGGCCTATCATATTTACGGTTTAAACTTTCGATATTATTATGCCTTTAGGCATCTGATAGATCAACACCTATCTTCATCTCGCTAGCCTCGTAAAAACTAGATCATGAACATCACATCAATCTCACTTTCCTTCCACACCCACACACTAAACCCACCTGTTCTCGTATCAAGACAAGTCATAAAATCGAACCAACTGTTAGCTATTATTTCTATAATAGCTAATAGTTAAAAGTTTTTCCTCTTCAAATAAATCATCTCCTCAAGAAGATATTGGGCTCGATTCTAGATTCCTCCGGCTAAAAGTAAAATTAAAATCTATCTGTCATTTTAAGAATATTAAAATTGAAAAAGGACAGGCGATTTATATTCCATGATTTTACTGTTTGTCCGCTAGATTTTGACGCGCTTCCACGTTTCCTCAGTATCCTGTCCTTTTCCAATGTTTTAAGTGTGTAAATGACAAATAGATTTTAATTTTAGTTTTAGCCGGCAAATCTAGAATCGAGCCCACTATTTAATTTCTGAGAAGTTGTGATAATTTTAAAGCAGACCTAAAAAAGTATAGATTTCTACGAATTTGGAAAATTTATGTCCTACAATACGGAGATTAGTTACTAGCGTCAAAGTTTTGATTCAAATAGTCACAGATTTAGCTTTAAGACCACTTTATACCGTAGTATCCAACACCGACAATATCATAATCATAAGGATATTTTTATATACATTTGAGTGTTTATTCCTGAAACATGCCTTCCAAAGCACAGCAAGTATCAAGGTCTTGATAACAATTCTGTCCCATCCTTCACTGAAAGCATGGTCGCCCTACACCACAGGCTGAATGTGTTACTGTGCCAGTCCCATGACCCACAGCGGCAAAAAAACTTCATACAACTTATACACACACAAGTGTATGAGCGGTAATTGTGTTTACTTGTAATTATTACTATTGGAACTCGTTTATTAAGAGTAAGTAGGATGGAGTGATAAATTATTGACAGAAAGCAAGTTTTTGGAGAGGAAATCCGACACGATTATTTCGTTAGTTGTAAAATTGTAAGTAACAGTTTGGTTTTTTACCAATTAAATTTATAAGTAGGTTTTCTTATCTGAAATCATCGTCAGCAATTTATCAGAATTACCTGGTTTGGATACGTTTTTTAGTAACCCGTTGACACTCTACCTACTCCGTAAGATGTGAGTGTGTGGTACCAATATCCCTCAAGTTAGACTCGGGTTTTATACTTTTTAGGTCCGTATCGATAAACAAGTACTTCCATACTGGTCTGGGAGCGAGAGAAAAACTTAGAATGTGCCAGCTGCATTTCTTCCTGGGCATGCTGTAAAATCCAGCTAAGGGATCCGAGGGTTCCAGTATATTGTAATGTAGGCGATGGGCTGACAACCTGTCACTACAGCAATATACCTAGAATTATATCTTATATAACCCTCAAAACTTTGTCAGACGTGGCGGGACGACCTTTGTTTGGGTCGTTTGCGCTTTGCCTACCCCTTTAGGGATAAAGGCGTGATTGTATGTCTTGAGACTGACAGCTAGTTTTAAGTTCGTATCAGAAATGTCATTTCAGTACGAAACGGCCTGTCAAATCCATACTTAATATTGCTCTCAATCTTGAGATCGCTTTTTAAATACGAGCCTTAGAGTACAGAATCTCTTCTGTCCTACTTTTATAGTAATGTACGCTCTCTAGATTTACAGATTCGTCAATGAACAAAACATAAATAAATCTCAACAAAAATAATAAGATCTTCCATACTGGACTGGGAGCGAAGGAAAAATTTAGAACGTGCCAGCTGCTTTTCCTTCCGGGCATGCTGTAGAAGTCAGCAAAAGGGACTCGAGGGTTACAGTTTATTGTAATTCAGGCGATGGGCTGACAACCTGTAGTAACAGCAATACACTTTACAATCTAAAATTCCACTTAATTTTTGTCAGACGCGGTGAAAGCGCCTTTTACGAGGCGTTTAACGCTCTGCTTACCCCGTAAGGAAAAAGGCGTGAATTTATGTACGTATGTATACAAGAACACTGTCACCAGATATTACCAGTAACCCAGACCAGAACGCAGACTGGATTGATTGCAACTTGCAAGAAACTTGCATAATCTTATAATAATGCAACTTCTTGCATAAACTCCCGTGACATACAGACAGACTGACAGCCATACTTAATCATACTTCGATATTGCACGGTATGGAGTGACTTCCATGCTGGACTGGGAGCGAGAGAAAAACATATAATGTGCCAGCTGCATTTCCTGGGCATGCTGTAAAAATCAACTAAGGGATCCGGTTTCAGTATATTGCAATTTAGGTGATGGGCTGACAACCTGTCACTACAGCAATATACTTACAAATCTATATTAAATAACCCTTAAAACTTGTCAGACGTGGCGGAACGACCTTTTTTTTGGTCGTTTACGCTCTGCCTACCCCATTAGAGATAAAGATAAATCTATTTGAGATAACCCTCAACTTTGTTTAACTTTGTCAGACGTGGGTAACATTTTGTATGGAAAAGCAGTTTTTTTTTCACTTCCTGATAAAAAAGACCTGGTGGAAGTTGTTCAGTATCATTGACTGAGCAACCTCTTTCAGTTTGCGGGATGCTGTCCCTAACACCTCGAATCTTATTTATACTACTTACAATATTATAAAGAAAATTATATTATACGATGAGAAAAAAAATTACGTTCTGCCTACCCCGTTTGGGATAAAGGCGTGATATTATGTATGTATGAGAAAAAAAATGGCCAGGGTTTCAACCTGTGTTCGATCCATTTTATTGCTCAATCAACTGCTACCTACCTACTGCGGCTACCTAATCTAGAATATAGAACGAGGTTACTGGTTTTTACACAAAGCGACTGCCATCTGATTTCCGTAAACCAGAAAGTAAACCAGACCCAATTCTAGATTAGGCCAGATTAGTGACTAACCCAGCTGTCAGAGTTTTCAAGCCGCCAAGTCTCAGAAATGAATGGAATCGTTCCACTACCAGGCCACTCAGAAAGTATTGCGATAAATAGTTTTTATATATGGCAGACTGGCCGGTTAGAATCTTTTTTGAAAATATGATTACTTGTAAGTAAAAATATGTGTGTTCCATTTTCAAAATTTCCCTCCATATTTTTTGCGAGCCAATTCAAAGTATCGTGTCTTACTGAAAAATGGATCTGCGCCGGGAACATTTTAGAGCTATGATTTTTTACGATTTCAAGTGTCGCCTGAAACCGGATTAATCGTTCGATAGACTTCAAATGGCATTTATGGATGAAAGCCCCTCCAAGGCAACCGTGTATCGTTGGTATAACGAATTTAGGCGCGGTCGACCAATTTTGGGGGATGAAGAAAGAAGCGGTCGCCCTTTAACGGCTATTACGGAAGAAAACGTGCTAGCAGTGAAAAATTTAATCCAAGATAATAGGCGAATTACATATCAGGAGATACAGCACATATTAAAGATTGGATCGGGAAGCGTTCACGAGATTCTACAAGGGCATCTTCGCGTGAGGAGGATAGTATCGCGCTGGGTGCCGCACTACCTCACCGACGCTCAGAAGCAGGCCCGGGTGGAATGGTGCCGTGATATGCTGAACAAATTTGAAGGCTCGTCTCGGCGTGTTTACGACATCGTAACAGGTGATGAGTCCTGGATTTATCAATACGATCCAGAAACCAAGCGCCAGTCGACAGTTTGGGTGTTTCAAAATGAACCAACGCCTACCAAAGTGAAGCGATCTCGAAGCGGGGGGAAGATTTTGATCGCCAGCTTTTTTACTTTGACTGGCCACTTGGCCTCAATTCCCTTACGAGATCAAAGAAGCATTAACGCCAAATGGTATACTACCAAATGTTTACCAGAAGTTTTTTCTGTTGTGAGCAACAAGCGACCAAACACAGGGCTCCGCGGACTACTGCTCCACCACGACAATGCGCCTGCACACACCGCGCTCAAAACGAGGGACTTCCTGGACAGCACACCAGTCAAACTCCTGAGTCACCCTCCTTACAGCCCTGATCTAGCACCGTGTGACTTCTTTTTATTTCCAAAAATAAAAAATCAGCTCAAGGGGATACAATTTTCGTCGCCGGAAGATGCGCTGGCTGCGTTCGAGCAGGCTGTAAACGAGGTGTCTACGGCGGACTGGAAAAAGTGTTTTGAAAACTGGTTCAGACGCATGAATCTTTGTATAGAGGCTGGTGGAGAGTACTTTGAAAAGATTTAATAAAAATATATGTACCTGTAGAACAATTTTTTTTAGTGTCGCAAATCTTTCTGAGTGTCCCACGTATAGTTATAATTCTAGATGATCAGATTCGTATGTAGGTAGATAACGTTTCAAGCATAAAATATTCCTCATCTCATTCCAAGCTGTTTTCGAAAACAAGTTGTCTAAATAGTAGAAGCCGCTTCTTAAGGGCATAACCACCGATGTAGGTATACAGTTACTTGTACCACATTCGAGTGTGTTGTGACCAAATATATGCAATAATGGAGTTTATATTAAAGTTTTATGTAAAAGTTTCCGTTTTGAATGAGTTCAACGGACTTGCTTTGAGCTTTTTTCTGTCAAGGACTTTCTTAAGCAGATTGATACTTTCAAGTCTACCTATTTAATAATGGGAGTTGCTTTTTTAATACTTACTGACATGCTCTCTAGGTCTTAACTTAAACAACGCGAATTTCTTTCCCACTAGTGGACATATGTTTAGGTACCAAATAGGTTACGATACATATTTATCTAGGTATGCTCGATAGCCGGCGAGGGAGAGGAAGACCGAGGAAACGATGGCGCGATGACATAGATTCTTTTGAAAAAGAGTGGCAAAACATAGCTGGAGATCGAGACCAGTGGAAAAAGTAAGGGGAGGCCTTTGCCCTGCAGTGGGACATTTCAGGCTAAGTAAAAAAAAAATGCTCAATTACCACTGTACTATATAAGGTCATTTTAAATCAAGTGTAAATATTAAAACGTGTAAATCTACCCATGTAACTGAACAACTTTCCCTAAGAAACATAGGTCGAAAAACTAATAAAAAAATTGGACCTTCATACTAAATGCACTAGCTGATAGCGCACTTAGTATGGGAAGTAAATTTTTGTTTTTCATATTTCAACCTTTATTCCTTAGGGAAAGTTGTTCAGTTTCATGTGTAGATTCACACGTTTCAATATATGCATTTGATTTAAAATGACCTTTTATACATACATACATACATAACGTCACGCCTCTATCCCGGAGGGGTAGGCAGAGATCACATCCTTCCATTTGCTACGATCCTTGCAAACTTCTTTCGCTTCATCTACATTCATCAATTTTTCATGCACGCTCGTCGGTTTAGGGTACTCCTGACCTGACCTTTCCCTAGAACGTCCCCGATTTGATCGCGGTACGTTCGCCGAGGTCTTCCCCTTCCAACATTCCCACTCACACTCGCCATGTATATCTGTTTGGTTAATCTATTTTCATCCATCCTCTCAACATGACCAAACCACCTCAGCATTCCTTTTTCTATACCTGTCACTATATCCTCTTTCACACCACAACGTTCCCTTATCACGCTATTTCTTATTCTGTCACTCAGTTTCACACCAATCATACTTCTTAATGCTCTCATTTCTACCGCATTTATTCTATCTATAGGTAACATTTTACGAAACTAAAAATATTGGAGATATTAAGGAATGGTACCTATATTATTTTATGAAAATACCTACTCACCTGAAAGTACTTTCGTGTTGTTTAAATAACGAAACAAATAGTTTAAATATTCGTGTGCCAGGTATTTTAATGGTAATTTAAACTATATTGTATATGCAATGTAGGCGACAACCTGACCTGAAGGGCTGACAACCTATCACTACAGCAATATACCTACAAATATATATTAAATAACCCTTAAAACTTTGTCAGACGTGGCGGAACGACCTTTGTTTAGGTCGGTTACGCTCTGCCTACCCCTTTAGGGATAAAGGCGTGATTATTTGTATGTATGTATGTAGTACTTTGGTGTTGTTTAAATACGAAACAAATAGTTGCAACCTTCGTGTTACGAGTATTGTACTGAACTAAACTACTTCTGAGTAACTAGTTACTCTTTAATGGCTTGCTAAGAAACACCCATTCCTCTTTAACCAAATGTCAGCTGCTGAACTTCAAATAATGGTCAGATGGAGGAAGTCAATGGGATTAACCTCCTGACCTATGGAATAGAACGCACAGACAATATTACACATCGGTTTTATATATCTAAGTACACATATTTACAGTTTCACACTGATTATATAATGAGGTTTAAGTGTTTTGTAATTCACGAATAGATAAAACATTCAATGTACTAGCTGCTTCTATGCAAAATCATTAGAGAGAGAGGTAAAGATTTTAATATGTTGTGACTTAGGTAATGGGTTGTTAAGTCGCTACTTTAACAACACAATCCTATGTCAAATTATCCTCAAAATAAATACGTCAGACGTGATGTGAACAATTTACTTTACCCTGTGAGATTGTATAAACTTGATTTTATGTAAATACTAGCGACCCGCCCCGGCTTTGCACGGAAATCATCAGTGTTTCTCTGCTATATTATGAATGTATTATACATATGAACCTTCCTCTTGAATCACCCTATCCATTAAAAGAGTAGTTTTAAAGATCTAAGCATACATAGGGATATAGGGACAGAGAAAGCGACTTTGTTTTATACTATGTAGTGAAGAGTAAATAGCCTAACATAACCTATTTTAATATAGGTTTACTATTTGTAATGTAAAACTATTTTAGATTCTAAAACATAGTAAGTACTTCCTATTCCATGTCAAATAACTTTGACATACATACATCTACGGCGTGCTGCCTTTATCCCTAATGGGGTAGGCAGAGCGTAAACGACCTAAACAAAAGGTCGTTCTGCCACGTCTAACAAAGTTTTGAAGGTTAATTAGTTTAGATTTGTAGGCATACAGGTTGTCAGCCCCTCGCTTAAATTGCAATATACAGAAACCCTCGGATCCTTCGCTGGTTTTTACAGCATGCCCTTGACGAAATGCAGCTGTCACATTCAATGTTTTTCTCTCGCTCCCAGTCCAGCATGGAAGTCTATCTAAGACATAGAACTTCCTAATTCATTCACCAAAAATCTTACCCACTCACAAAACTCGGTCATA
This sequence comes from Scrobipalpa costella, assembly GCA_949820665.1. Classification (NCBI taxonomy): domain Eukaryota; kingdom Metazoa; phylum Arthropoda; class Insecta; order Lepidoptera; family Gelechiidae; genus Scrobipalpa; species Scrobipalpa costella. The sequence continues at coordinate 8,176,095 of OX463320.1, read as the reverse complement.
TTTTTCGCAAGAGTACAGATTAAATAACACAGATATGAACTAAGAAGTAGGCAAGTACAATAGTGTGAAGATGATAGATTTAATCGTGGTCTCTGTTTCGTGCAATTATGTAGGAAGATGTTGATGTATGGTGTAAAGTTTCGGTTGCGACAGATATGTCTTAATGCCGGATCTTTTGCAAGGGCTTACTTCTATGCTGGACTGGGAGCGAGAGAAAAACATACAATGTGGCAAATGCATTTTCTCCCGGGCATGCTGTAACAACCAGCTAAGGGATCCGAGGGTTTCAGTATATTGTAATTTAGGCGATAGGCTGACAACCTATCACTACAGCAATATACCTACAAATCTATCTTAAATAACCCCGAAAACTTTGTCAGACGTGGCGGAACGACCTTTGTTTAGGTCGTTTACGCTCTGACTACCCCATAAAGGCGTGATTATATGTATGTACGTATGTAAATCATTCAGCGAAATGTTCTTTGTATGGATGTGTGTTGCAAAAACTGTCAGCGAAAATTTGCAGACACTTAATATTTATGACTTGTTTTACGATAAGTAGTACAAGTTTTATGTCAATAACATTTAAAAAGCGTGTGAAAATATTTTGCTTATTTGTAAAACAATTTCATATTTCTTTGTATAAATATGCTAAGATTTACAAGTATATTTTTTAGCTTATTGTCATATCACGCCTTTACCCCTAATGGGGTAGGCAGAGCGCAAACGACCTAAACAAAGGCCACGTCTGACAAAGTTTTGAGGGTTATTTAAGATAGATTTGTAGGTATATTGCTGTAGTGACAGGTTGTTAACTCATCGCCCAAATTACAAAATACTGAAACCCTTGGATCCCTTAGCTGGTTTTAACAGCATGCCCGGGAGAAAATGCAGCTGGCACATTCTATTTTCTTTTCTCGCACTAAGTCCAGCATGGATGTAAGACCTTGCAAAAGACCCAAGATCTGGCATTAAGACATATGGAAGGCCAGCATGGAAGAATATAATTGAATATTACTGTCATATACTCGTAATCATATGCTATATAATGTATGCAAATAAATATTATCATAATCATAACTACTAAATTAATTATTATCACACTTATTTAAACTTTATTATCACAAATAAATTATCATGCACCTTATCTCATTGCATATTTTTCGCAATAACAGTATTTCATGTACGTATTGTTGCTAAAAATAACCACGTAACGTATGGGTTAAATGTTACAGTAAGCTCTGAGGTCAATGACCTCTATATGCGCATGAGTTCGCCAAACAGTGCGGAAAGAACCTTCGTATATTGTGTAGAGCTTTTGCTGTATATATTTTGTATAAAGGGTGTAATTGAAGGTGGGCCGAAAACTGAAAGAGATTGGAAAATTAACAAAATATGTTTTGCTTTTGCAAATTGTCTGATGGAAAAGGTCATAATCCTAATTCTAATTCTTAGCTAGTGCTGTCACTTTCTTATCTTTGACATAAGAACAGGATAGCAAATGAATACATGACTTTAAAATTCCTAATCTGACATAAGACTGCTTATTTGACGTAAAATGAGGAAGCTTGCTCTATGCTCAGTTCTTATTTTAAGCGTTAAGACAGATTAGGAATGTCAAAGTCATGTGTTTATTTGCTATCCTGTCCTTAAGTCAAAGTTAAGAAAGTGACAGCGCTAGCTAAGAATTAGTTAAGGAATAGTGCGTGCGGAATTGCCGCCATTGTATGGAAAGTAACTTTTATTACTGAAACAATTCTTACTGTTACAAATTTTCGTTGAGTGAGCTTTCGTTTTGTTCCTTCTCAGCTTTGGTACACCGCCATCCTTAATTAGTGTTTTATTTAGTACCGTATCATTATAATTAACAGCTGTGCTACTAGGCGGTTTAAGAACTCTGACACCAGGGTTCATCGTGTCGTTTGACTCAAGTATCCACTCGCTAAGAAGAAGAGGAAAGACTACCACCTTAAACTTTAGTTTGGGAAATTGTGAGTTAGGTTACCGAAGAAAATAATTAAATTCCTGTCTATGCATACATACATACATATAATTACGCCTTTATCTTTAATGGGGTAGGCAGAGCGTAAACGACCTAAACAAAGATCGTTCCGCCACGTCTGACAAAGTTTTGAGGGTTCTTTAAGATAGATTTGTAGGTATATTACTGTAATGACAGGTTGTCAGTCCATCGCCTACATTGCGATATACTAAAACCCTCGGATTAGCTGGTTTCTACAGCGTGCCTGGAATGCAGCTGGCACATTCTATGTTTTTCTTTTGTTCCCAGTCCAGCATGGAAGTGCAGGTAGTCTATGCAGGTAGCCTAGAATTCTAGTAACAGACAGGTTTCTTGTTTAATTACGATTTATTGCATTGATTTCTTGGAACTATAAACATTTACAGGTAACCTAATAAGATTTTTTAGTTACCAAAATAAAACTAAAAGTTTTTGTAGCAATTCATCCTGAGCTTTACGATGTTCCATAAATATACAAAAAAAAAAATAACGTGACTCGAGTAAAAACTCCGGATTTGACTTTAAACGGGTGATGGCATCATCCTGGGCTGGTATTGTGTTTTTAGGTATTATCGATATACCGGGTGTAAGGGACAGCGTCCCGCAAACTGATAGGAGTTGACCAGAGTTGAACAACTATCACCAGGTTATTCTTTCAAGAGATGAAAAAAGGAACTTACATTCATACATATTAATATGCCTTTATCCCTAATGGGGTAGGCAGAGCGTAAACAACGTAAGCAATAAGGTCGTTTCGCCACGTCTGACACAGTTTTGAGGGTTATTTAAGAAAGATTTGTACGTATATTGCTGTAGTGACAGGTTGTCAGCCCATCACCTAAATTACAATATACTGAAACCCTCAGATACCTTAGCTGGTTTTTACAGCATGCTCAGGACGAAATGCAGCTGGCACATTCTATGTTTTTCTCTCACTCCCAGTCCAGCATGGAAGATTCTCTCACTCCCAGTCCAGCATGGAAGATTTTCGAAGATTATCGAATATACCGGGTGTAAGGGACAGCGTCCCGCAAACTGATAGGAGTTGATCAGAGTTAAACAACTATCACCAGGTTATTATTTCAGGAGATGAAAAAAAGAACTTCCCATACAAAATTATCAAGTCAATCAGGCAATTTAAATGGAAAATATTTTTTTTTACTTCCTGAAAAAGAAACCTGATTATAGTTGTTCAGTGTAGTTGACTGAGCAACCTCTATCAGTTTGCGGGACGCTGTCCCTTACACCCGGTATTATACAGATTACGTACCTACCTACCTTATTTATTAGTACCTTATAATCATCAAATACATCTTCTACGATCGTTAAAGTGGCCGTAGTACTTAATTAATTAATACGTAATGGGCTCGATTCTAGATTTACCGGCTAAAACTAAAATTTAAATCTATATGTCACTTTCAGACTAAAAATATTGAATAAGATAAATTTTGCTAAAACGGCAATTTGTTTTGATATATTCAATTTTGTAACTCAAAAAAAAAAAAAAAACTTCCATGCTGGACTGGGAGCGAGAGAAAAACATAGAATGTGCCAGCTGCATTTCCTCCCGGGCATGCTGTAAAAACCAGCTAAAGGATCCGAGGGTTTCTGTATATTGCAATTTAGGCGACAGGCTGACAACCTGTCACTACAGCAATATACCTACAAATCTAACTTAAACAACCCTCAAAACTTTGTCAGACGTGGCGGAACGACCTTTGTTTAGGTAGTGTACGCTCTGCCTACCCCATTAGGGATAAAGGCGTGATTATATGTATGTATGTACAAAAAATAAACTGCGTCGATGCAAATCGATTACCTATTACCCATCCTTACCTCATCCATCTCAACTCTTACCGCTTACATTAGAGAGAGTAAGTTTAACGACTAAACTGCCACTTTCCTATATATATTTATGTATATAGAAGCACGATTCGAAGGTTTGTCTGTCTGTTTAGCACACTTTCACTGTACGCGCGAGATTCTGCGACTCTGATAGAATAGGCCAGTGTTTTCGGAGCGAGAGAAAAACATAGAATTTGCCAGCTGTATTTCTTCCCGGGCATGCTGGAAAAACAAGCGAAGGTTTCAGTATATTGCAATTAAGGTGATGGGCTGACAACTTGTTACTACAGCAATATACATACATATCTATCTTAAATAACCCTCAAAACCTTGTCAGACGTGGCGGAACGATCTTTATTTAGGTCATTTACGCTCTGCCAACCCATTAGGGATAAAGGCGTGATTAGATGTGCGTATGTATTAACAGAGTTTAGGTATTCATTGGTATTTATATTCCATTTATGGCCGGCCGTAATGTATTTTTTACGACAATAGTGGACACTTTTGTCAACTGAGTCAGCGCAGCCCATCGTGGACTCTGTCTCCTCTGAACTAAACCAAAATGGCAAATACGAAAGAACAATTTTGAAAAATCAGGCCAGTGAGCTCGCGACCACGATTGATGCAACTCAATCGAAACGTCAGGCAAGGGTATTAAGATATCCTAATACCTATCTAAGCCAATCGCACTCAGGCCTGATACAATACGTATATAATAATGTGTACAAAGGGCGAAAGTAATTTATGAAAGGGTTTTAAAAGATTCATCTTTCCTATGCTTACTGCACTATTTTTTACTTCTATGCTGGACTGGGAGTGAAAGAAAAACATAGAATGTGCCAGTGTCAATGTGCATCTCCTCCCGGGCATGCTGTAAAAACCAGCTAAAGAATTCAAGAGTTTTAGTGTATTGCAATTTAGGCGACGGGCGTCAACCCGTCACTATAGCAAAATACATCTGTAATAATCCTCAAAACTTGTCGGACGTGGCGGATTTTTTACTCTGCCTACCCCGTTAGTGATAAAGGCGTGATTTTGTGTATGTATCTTTCCTATGCGTTGATGTCAAAATGCAGTTCCTTTTTAACCGTCTTCCAAAAAAAAAGGAGGAGGTCTTCAATTCCTCGTAAAGTTATTTTTATGGGTATCTGATTTTAAATCTTCCTAAAATAGTTATGCACTTGACCGACATTTTGAACAATTTGACAATTATTATGATTATGACCTAATACTTGTTCATCTACCTTTTTACGTAAAATTACTTCGTGACGAGCAATAGATGGCTCTATAGGTTTGTGACTTGTGTAACTGACAAACAATTTTAAAACTTTTTATTTGTGCATTGCAAAAGACGGTATCCGGTTTCTTTAGCAATCTATTAACATCTTGTTATTGAATATTTGGTGGGATTCGTGGGATTTTTTGTGGTAATATTTTGTAATGAAACATTTTACGGCACGCAGATACTGTTGTAGTTTAGTTAATCTACCCAATTTTGTTTGAGTTGCAATTTCTACAAGCAAACCTAAAAAAAAATAACTGATTGTTAAACTCTAATTACTTAGGTAAGTATCTGTGGTAAATACTCCTCGATAGTCATACCAATGGTACCTAAAAAAACACATGGTAAAATGAATTTTATTAAGAGTTTTGGTTCTGCCTACCACGCGAGGCTTAATTTATGTATGTCACGCCAAAAGGCATAAATCTCCAGCAACGATTAAATATAATTACTTTTGTTGTGGGGATTAGTCAAACCAATCCACGACAACAATATAATATACAATAGAACTTTTCTATTGTATTTAATACGCTCATTATCCAGTCAAAATAAATTTCTCCTTCACAAATCAATTATTAGAGAATATCATCCAAATAGAAGTCGTGACGGAATTATATTCTTCTTCATTTAAAAATATATTCAATTGTTATATCACTTTCTACAGAGCTTCTTCGGTGAACGTGATTGAGCGTAAGTCATAACAGTTAATAGTAACTATTATTTGGTAACAGGCCTTTTAAAAACGAATATTACTCGTAGTAAGCACTATTACGGGTCTAGGTCTTTAGGTGACATATATTTAAATATTATTTATAAATGTTTATAGGTAAATTTACTTAAACCAGTACCTTCGTTCAATCCCCTAGATTAGGTAGCCAACCCAGTAAGATACGGGATAAGGCTAGGGAGATGATGATGAGGTAAATTTACTTAAAATGTTTCAGTTATGTGGTATGCATAATATGTATTATTATTTTCTTTTATAACGCTTTTTAATTGACATCAATGTGTGACCAATACGATTATTATTCTGACAATAAATAATAATAATAAAAGCTTCTTATTATGGCTGTTATATACCTCATAAGTAATGTTCCTTTTGGAAAGAGATTCGAGGGTAACAGTGTAGTGTAATTTAGGTGATGGGTTGACAAACTGTCACTACAGCAATACACATTACAATCTAAAAATGCCCTAAATTTCTGTCAGACATGGCGAAAGCGCCTTTTACGAGGCAGTTTAAGCTCCACCTACCTCGTAAGGGATAAAGGCGGGATTTTATGTATGTATGTTCCTTTTGTATAAATCTCAATACTTGACTTTGTCAAATATCTTTGACAACAACCCAATCTCGAGGCCTGTTACAAAAGAACTGTGACAATAAACACATATTGCATGCACACATACCATAACTATACTTATCTTCTTCTTCTGTCGAGTGGGTATTGAGTCTATCGACCCGATGAACCCTGGTGTCAGAGTTTTGAAACCGCCTAGTAGCACAGCTATCAGGCCTCTGACATGGTTTTTGAGTAACGACCACTATCAAAGACAGCGACCGGGACCGACGGCTTAACGTGCCCTCCTAAGCACGAAATCTTTTTCTTTTTCTGACAATCAGGTGATTCAGCCTGCAATGTCCTAACCAAACTGGGGAAAAATTCACAAAGTGATAAATTCTCAAATATCAACTTTGTGTTTCCCCCCTGGGAATCGAACCCAGGACCTCCGGATCAGGAGTCCAAGCCACTAGACCACGGAGGCAGTTACTATACGTATAAAAGCATGATTCTCGAATTAGCCACTTCTACGAGTATTGAGTGACCTTAGGGCCCTTAGTGAAAGTGCAGCTTAACATATCGTGTGAACAGAGTACTACAATCAAATACACGATCAGCTGATCGAAAGAAGTCATTATTTCAAGGCCGTAGAGTACAATTTAGCGTACTATTATAACCAATGAAACTGAACAATTTTCCTCGAGGAATATATGAAAGAATATTGGGCCTTCCATACATAATTGTGCCTACTGCTTGAGCTTGAGTCATTTTGTATGAGAGTCCCAAATTTTTTGTTTATAGTTTTTTATATTTTTTAGGCAAAACAAGGATTCTCCTTCAATCCCTTAGTTTTGGCAGCCGATCCCGGTAAAGACGGGAAAAGGCTAGGGAGAACATGATGATGACCAGAATTTTTTGTTCATACCCTAAAGTTTTCTTAACACCCTGTATATTCTATAGATGTGGCTGTACAGAAGGTCTGGTATGTCCTTAGGTGGTGCTATTATAGTGTTGCGTAAAAGTAGAGCAGGTATTTCATGGGTTTAGTGCGGTGTGGGCGATTGGTATTTTGTATGGGGCTTTCGTTGGGCCGGATAGCTTAGCTGGTGCACGAAGGTCGTGGGTTTGATTTCGCTAAATATTTTGTAAAGGTAGACCATTGCCTAGCAGTGGAACACCCTCTATAAAAAGAAGATGTCCATTAGTGTTAACTACTGTAAACACTGTGGGTTGTTTGTAGTTAAAAAAAATCACTTACGAGGAACGATCTACAAATAAAACTGATCAATCAAATCAATAGAAATATCCACCCAGTCACAACAATCGTTCAAACAGTCGATATGGCCGGCAACTGGAGCACTTTCCCTAATAGGGTATGCCGGCACACATTAGCATACCTTGCAGCTTTCTTCGACCCACTAGGATAGATTGTTACTTTGTAATGCAGGATACGTACTGTGTACGTTCACCTGTGGGTAAATAGGGTAGTAGAACAGTGTTAGTACAGTGTATTTGTACATTGACGATTTTTTTACATACATTCTATAACGTCTGTATCCTTAATGGGGTAGGCAGAGCATAAACAACCTAAATAAAGGTCGTCCTGACAAGTTTTGAGGGTTGTATAAGGTTGTGACAGATTGTCAGCCCGTCGCCTAAATAACAATATGCTGATACCCTCGAATCCCTTAGCTGGTGATTACTGCATGCCCGGGAGGAGATGCAGCTGGCACTTTCTTTGCTTTTCTATCGCTCCCAGTGCGGCATGGAAGCAACGATTTTTTACCTTCTACCTACTTATAGTATGAGTGTATAATTATAAGAAATTAATATTTAATAAGTACTATAATGTTTGCATACCATGCAGCTTTCTTCGACCCACTAGGATAGTTTGTTACTTTGTAATGCAGGATACGTACTGTGTACGTTCACCTGTGGGTAAATAGGGAAGTAGGACGGTATAGACAAGTGTTACTACAGTGTATTATGTACATAGACGATTTTTTTATACATACTATCACGCCTATACAAGCGTTCTTAAATTCTCTCATTTCTAATATTTGATAGTATTTTTTACATGCATACATATAATCACGCCTTTATCCCTAATGGGTCGTAAAACAAAGTTCGGTTCGCCACGTCTGTCAACGTTCTGAGGGTTATTTTAGATAGATTTGTAGGTATATTGCTGTAGTGACAGGTTGTTAGCCTATTGCCTAATTTGCAATGTACAGAAACCCTCGAATCCCTTACCTGGTTTTCTCAGCATGCCCGGGAGGAGATGCAGCTGGCACATTCTATGTTTTTCTTACGCTCCCTAGTAATAAGCTAATAATCGCTTTAATTTATGTAAATGTAAATACTAATGTGATGTGTTTTATTGTTACAGGTATGAAAACGCTCTGTACGAGTTAACAATGAGTTGGTAAATAATAAACGGTTAGAGGTAGTTTTTTTATTAGAAATGGGTTTGCACTTGAGTCAAGACACTAGGTCAGGGATGACCGTGACAAAGTCGACGATGGAGCAACCTCGGCACTGGCAATCTCACGCATCGACGGAACACAGCAAGCTGTTTGGCGCCGGTGTCCGGTGGATCCTTGCGGGGCCTACCACCGCTTTGTTGGGATCGTTCAGCTGGACTTATTCATAGGCAACCGCTGATTACAAATACGGCCCTTAGATTACTAAACACGTAGCAAAGATATTATGATACCGGGTGTAAGGGAAAGCGTCCCGCAAACTGATAGGGGTTGCTCAGTTACCATACTGAACAACTTTTACCAGGAAATTCTTTCAGGGAGTGTTTTTTTTTTTTTAGTTTGGTTTTTCCATACAAATTGTCTGATCGAGGTGGACATTTTGTATGGAAAGGCCAATGTTTATTTTCACTTCTTGAAACAATTTCTTGGGAGACAGAATAATTTACTGAGCAATCCCTATCAGTTTGTGGGACGCTGTCCCTTACACCCGATATGGTGCCTAAGTTGCAAAACTTAAGTTATACAGAGACGGGCAAGCCTTGATAATTTATGCCCTACACTATCACTTCCATTTTATGAGATTGATAAACATCGCGAAAAGTTTAATATATAAATTAAACTTTTCGTATATATGTTTTTGTTTTATAATATCAGCTACCTATGTCTCTCTCCAAGCATACAGTACAATAAAATTAAGGAATTAAAATGGGTTTTGTATATTTTTCTGATATCTGAGACTTTTTTGAATTGAGCCTCAAACTTCGCCAGGTGTGGAAAAAACAGTGACCATTCAGACTACCTAAGGGATATAGTAATACTTAAGGGATATAGGCATGATTCTATAATTACAAATTATATGTTTCATTAGCTATGGACACCTTACTAAATACATAAAGTTATGCAGAATAAAGTTGCATCAGCGACGGGCAAACTTTGCCTTGAATATGTTCTAGAACGAACGCTCGGACGGGTTGAATGACCGTTTGACATTTTCTGGTAACTGTGGACCTTCGCTGATTTACAAGATGGAGGCAGCAGGTTTTTTTTTTTATTTTGGCAATGTCATACACAGTAAAGAGCAGACAGAGAGTAGGTAAAGTAAAACCATTTTTTTTTCTAACCAATTTAGAAATAGTAACAACACATTTTTTTTCGATGGGTTGAAGAATTATCTTATTTGGTTGCCTCCTAATTCTCCCATGTAAAATTTACGGAGATTAAGAAAATAGAAGTATGATTGAGATTTCACCGCTTGTACTAAATCATAATACACTCAAACCCTTTGCGTCAATTTCTGGCTTTTACAACATACCCAGGAAACCTCTTTAAGAGGTCAAGTCCGTCATTACATTAATAGATATGATATACAATAAAATACTACCTATAATAGTTATTAGATTTTCTTCCATGCTGGACTGGGCGCGAAAGAAAAACATAGAATGTGCCAGCTGCATTTCCTCCCGGGCATGCTGTAAAAGCTAAGGGATCCGAGGGTTTCAGTATATTGCAATTTAGGCGATGGGCTGACAACCTATCACTACAGCAATGTACCTACAGATCTATCTTAATTGATCCTCATAACTTTGTCAGACGTGACGGATCGACCTTTGTTTAGGTTGTTTACGTTCTGCCTACCCCATTAGGGATAAAGGAGTGATTATATGTATGTATGTATAGGTATTAGATGTGTCTATTTTAGAGGAAATAAATATAGAAACCGTAGCACATATCCGCAAAGAGCTTACAGTTAGCAAATGCTTTCCTTCCCTTACACCGTTATGTAACAACAACTTATCGTTCGTTGCATTCAAAACCCACGGCGATTATGAATGCAAATATCTCAAGATGAATGCAGGGAATTGTTTTCAAAGTAATGCATGTAAATATTATATTGTGTTATGTATTGTTATGATATAAATATGATAATATTTAAATAATCTTTTAGAGACGGTAAAAAGGCGGCAAATCAAATGGCCAGAGCTAGAGAAATGATAAGAGTTTTAAGCCTAAAAACCTACCCTCCACAGAACATAACTTGTGAGGTAGAGCTGATTACGGAAGTTAAAATTTTGTTCCAATTCTGTCTCTAGTTATTCGAAAATGAAGTATTATTTATGTCGGTGTAACAGGTGACTTCTCATACTGTCGTACGGATGGCACGCGCGCGCAGAACGGGACTAGACGCGATTTGCTATTACTATCCGCTGTCTGGCCAGGAAAACAGCGGGATTACACAAGATTATTAATCCGGTTTATATCAGTAAGTTAGATCGGATTAAGTATGAATGTTGCCTGCCAGCTTCGCAGACTATCTGCTGTAAATCTCTACCTATACATCTTAGTAGTCAAATTTTTCTATCGGATAAGATTTTCGAGTCGTCCTACCTGAATAGTAGAGTTAATTTAAGGTGACAGTGTTGGCTAGTATTAATTTAGCATTCAAATTATTGGATGTCAGTTTCTTAAACAGATTGCCAATAATTCCTATACATGCTGAATATGTCCATCACAGCCCTAACAGCTCCGAGGTCTAGTGGCTAGTGCCATGGACTCCTGATCCGGAGGTCCTGGGTTCGATTCCCAGGGGGGAATCACAAAGTTGATATTTGAGATTTTATCACTTTGTGAATTTTTCCCCAGTTTGGTTAGGACATTGCAGGCTGAATCACCTGATTGTCCGAAAAAGAAAAAGATTTCGTGCTTCGGAGGGCACGTTATGCCGTCGGTCCCGGTCGCTGTCTTTGATAGTGGTTGTTACTCAAACGATGTCAGAGGCCTGATAGTTGTGCTACTAGGCGGTTTAAAAACTCTGACACCAAGGTTCATCGGGTCGATAGACCTACTCGACAGAAGAAGAAGAAGACAGCACTAACCTCATTGTATGAGGTGCATAATCGCAAAATAGCTAAGTTTTAGATTGTTTTATAGTCGAACGTAGATTACATGGTTCAGGTAAAGAAAATGTGTTTAACATCAAGTTTAATGGCCACAATCCTTTGTCATCAAAGAATGTCGTGCGAAATCCCAAGAATTTTAAAACGAAACTCGCTTGATCGATTTAGAAGAAGAAATTGCCGTCATCATATCATCATTGGCATCTGTGAAGAAATGACTCCAAGATGACGGACCACCATTTTCCAATAACATGCCTTTCAAGAAATGAGAAATGTAAGGCGGGTTTAGTCTCGCCATACATAAATATACATACATACATAAATCACGCCTTTATCCCTTACGGTGTAGGCAGAGCGTTTAACGCCTCGTAAAAGGCGCTTTCGCCACGTCTGACAAAAATTGAGGACAATTTTAGATTGTAATATGTATTGCTTTAGCGACAGGTTGTCAGCCCATCGCCTAAATTACAATACAGTGTAACCGTCGAGTCCCTTTTGCTGACTTCAACAGCACGCCCAGGAGGAAGGGAGCTGGAACATTCTATGTTTTTCTATCTCTCCCAGTCCAGCATGGAAGAATACATAAATATAGTCACGTCTTTATCCCTAATGGGCAGATTAGGCAGAGCATAAACTATTTAAATAAAGGTCGTTTCGCCACGTTTGACAAAGTTTTGAGGGTTATTTAAGATAGATTTGTACCTACAAGTATATTGCTGTACTGACAGGTTGTCAGCACATCGCTTACATTACAATATACTGGAACCCTCGGATCCCTTAGCTAGTATTTACAGCATGCCCGGGAGGAAATGCTGTTGACACATTCTATGTTTTTTTTCCTCCTAGTCCAGCATGGAAGTATAACTTATCACAAGCCACAAAACAATATATATTTTATAATAATCCTAGTTAGAAAAAGATTTCGTACTTCGGAGGGCACGTTAAGCCGTCGGTCCCGGCCGCTGTCTTTGATAGTGGTCGTTACTCAAACCATGTCAGAGGCCTGATAGTTGTGCTACTAGGCGGTTAAAAACTCTGACACCAGGGTTCATCGGGTTCATAGACTTGATACCCACTCGACAGAAGAAGAAAAGGAAGAAGAATAGTTCTGTCAACCTTTGGGTATTCATAGTATTTTAAACCCACAACTTAATTCAATTAAGTAAGAATTTATTCAAAACCACTAGGAGTTTAGAAGTTTAACCTGTCCAACAAGAAATACAATAAAATCATTTAGGTATCTAACTCGGCTTAATTTAAAAGTAAAATTTTGGTTGAGTAGGTGGGACCGTAAGATCAACATCCATGTTGTACTGTTAATACAAGGTTGACGAATCTTAAAACTGTTGTTTGGCTTTGGCTTACAACCCTCCCACCGGAATCCGGCGCGAAGTAGCTTGCTGTGTTGATGATACAACGCTAATCACATTTTGTCGATTTGCAAGATAAGACGTCAAAGACTTTCAAAAGATGCATCTAATTGTGTCTTTTACAAAGAACCTTCTCCTATCTGCTACATTTTGGTACCTCTTTAGAAAAGACGTAAGTTTCATCTTAGTGAAATTTATTTTTTATTTTTGTACCGCTATAATGACATGTCCTTTGATTAAATTACGATGATGTCAGTTTTGTAATCCTTTGTTACTTTCTTGTTCGACTTAGAAAGAAATACATTCGAGGGTTAAATTAACTAGAAAAATAATTCATTGGTCTAACAACGTATCTCAGTGTAACTCATCCTAACATATTTTAGGCGGCAACCAGCCGTAGATTAGGCGAGGGTAACGGCACGGAACCGTAACATATCGTAAGTTACCGTAACTTTGTTACTGGTTGCATTTTTTTTAATGAGCCTGTTACGGTCAAGCCGACGACGTTACGAATTATGAGATGACGAAGATATTTAGATTTTTTGTTTCGGTGCCTTAGTAGTATACTTACACTTGATTTTTGAAAATTAGTTGTTCTATTTTTTAAACATTATAGTGTTACAAATTTGGTGCCGTGACCAGGATATTTACGGTTTGTTTTGGAACTTCGTTTCGGTGGCGAATTGTCAGATGTCTGTTTCTGGATCTGGTTAGAACATCCACGTTGTTTCTGTGTATGTCCATGGCACACCGACACAGGGAATCCTAGTGTCCTAGTAGTGACCGTATTTATAGATATTTTGATTTCTACAATTTTTTTATAAAGATTTTTATATATCAGCATATTGCAATGTAGGCGATAGGCTGACAACCTGTCACTACAGCAATATATCTACAAATATATCTTAAATAACCCTCGAAGCTTTGATAGACGTGGCGAAACGACCTTTGTTTAGGTCGTTTATGCTCTGCCAACCCCATTGAAAAAAGGCGTGATTATATGTATAAATGTATGTATGTTTTATTTACCAAAGCCTATTGCTAAGCAGCTTAATGTTCTATGTGTGTTTTTTCATAGATGTGGGAATACTCGTGCGTTCTGGGTGAGCTAAGTTTTTCATTATGAATAATGTTTTAGAATGTTAGCGTGAATGTTAACCACTTAACAGTATTACTTCCCGTTGTTCTTAACTTAAAGTTCAAAGGAGGGATTTAGTATTGCAAAAAGTCTTATTAGATTAAATATGAAATAGTAGGAAAAGACATTTAGTCGAATAAAATGAATGTGCTATATGAATACATCTGACCTTCAACAAATCTGGTTTAAAGAGTTGTCACACTTACACCCACTCGCACAACATTAACACCAGCCACGCTCCAAATGAACGTGGCAAAAAAAGGAACTAACGCCGCCATCTTGAGATTTGACATTAATATTTTTTTTATTTTATTTTTTATTTTTACATACAATGAAACAAAAACAGCATTACATTTTAACCACAATTTATAAATGTAACTAAAAACAAGCGTTAACAAAATTTGCATGTGGTAGATAGTAACAACCCTAATAGACAATCAAGCCTGTGGCAGGGTTAATTACGCTAATTAGAAAGAACATTTGAGAGTAGCCGGCTTATTAGTTATATATATACCTAGTAAAAATAAATAAATATTATTTAAATCAATAGAAAAATAAATAAATATTAATATTCATAGATAAATTACACATATTTTTATAATTATTAAATATACTTAAATAAGTTTCTCGTTGAGTTTACTATACATGGTATTGAAATCCTTATAATTGATATTTAGGAGATACTGTTTAACTTTTTTGCTTAAAATAGACAGATATTTATGTTTTTGAAATGGTACTGCTGTTGCATTTATTATATCTATGATTTCTCTTAATTCGTCATTCAGAAATGACAGTTCTCCTTATACTGCAGCGCCCTCGTCCACATTCATTAAGAACCGCGTCGTATTATTGGAACTAAAACAAGCAGATATACAGGAAACAGGATCGTACAGAAAGTAAGGTCGCATATAAGCTTTTACTCCGAGGTCGACCATTGTAACTGCAATTGATATACAGTCTCTATACAGCCATTGTGTGCTGGGAAATACCTTAAGCTGAATAAAATACCAACCGTTGCGTGTCCTTGTAAAGTATCCTAAATGGTATTATAAATGCGAGAGTCTGATAACTGTTCTGTGATACAGCTTTGAGCTTTCGATCAGAAGGCCGTGTATTCGATGCCTAGCATAGTCAATAACAAAGATAACTTATATTGGTATTTCAAACTCATTTGTAGTGATCTAAAAATTGGGAATTGTAGTGTTTCGATTTGGTGCCGTGACCAGGATATTTTTACAATTTGTTCCTTTTAAGTTTGGTTTGATCTTTCCACCTTATGAGAAAGATTGGTCATGCAAAAGATTAGTTAAAAAGATCTTAAAATACCTAAAATATTATATTCATATAATAATACTAGCCGAAGGACTGAATTATTATTGTCCTGTTTGTCACATTTGACAGGTTAAACGTTACAAAAATAGTGTAAGTTATTTTGGTGATTGACTAATTAGGCTGATCGAGCACAGATAAGTAGGTAGACAACTACTTACTTATATCATAAAACACAATCTTGTCAGATCAGTTTTAAATATAGTTATTATAATGTGTTGAAACAATCTTATGGAGTAACAGTAAGGATACATGGCATTCCAAGGCGTGTTTTATTTAATATTTTATAGTTTGAATAGAGCATACGAGTATCTCGTATAAATAAAAAATGAAATATCCTTATTTTGAACAAATCTATTAAAAATAAAACAAAATAAAAAGTTCAATCCATTTATACCAGCTGGCCACTAATAAAGAAACTATCTTACACAAAAAAAGAAAAAGAAACCTGTCACACTCACGTACCGAAATTCGAATTAAGAACCTGCTTGGCGCGCTTTTTACCGCGCGACCTCGAAACGGCTGCCTTTGTGGAATTTTCACTTTCAATTTTGATGGATTGTGTGAAGCTTTTTTCTTGTGATTCGTGTGGTTTTTTAGGAAAACCCTTTTGGTTAAAAGATTATATTTAGGTACTTACTAACATCCCTTTAATATTTCGTGGTCATTATAACTAGAACGTAATTAGTAAGTATTACCTTTCGAAAGACATACTATTAACTTAATCGAACTTTTAAGACTGGCCATTCATTTATTTGACTTATTTGGAAACTTGCAGCTATTTTAACTTCACGCTTTGCCAAAATTGTGCAGGACACAATTATGATCCGGAAACAGTAAAAACATACATATGTGTAATATTTACATATGTGAATTGTGAAGAATGTGGCAGGCAGGATTTGTGAAAAAACAAAGTATATGTGAGGCATAGATAATATTATATATAGATAGTATGATAATACTTCCATGCTGGACTGGGAGCGAGTCAAAAACATAGAATGTGCCAGCTGCATTTCCTCTAGAGCATGCTGTAAAAACCAGCTAAAGGAACCAAGGGTTTCTGTATATTGCAATTTAGGCGATAGGCTCACAACCTGTCACTACAGCAATATACCTACAAATCTTAATCTATCTTTAATAACTTTCAAAACTTTGTCAGACGTGGCGTAACAATCTTTGTTTAGGTCGTATACGCTCTGCCTACCCCATTAGGGATAAAGGCGTGATCATATGTATGTATGTATAGATAATATTATCTGGCCTGATTCATCATAAAATTACAATAAAACTATTTTCTATAAACGTTTGGAGCTATTTTCACACCTTACAAAAAAACATTCAAAGCCGACGCACAAAAAATAACAATCAACTGTAAACACAAGTATCAACGCACTGACAAGTAAATTATAGGTTTAGGTCATAGAAACTCAATAGTAAATACAAAACGACGCGGTACGCAATGAACGTAGTCAGGGGCGCTGTGGTATAAGAAGAACTGTCAAATCAAAGTCAAATTTCAAGATGGCGGCGTTACACATACATATATATAACATACATACATATAATCACGCCTTTATCCCTAATGGGGTAGCATAGCGTAAACGACCTAAACAAAGGTCGTTCCACCACGTCTGACACCATAGCCGCGTCGGGCGTTATACTATTTCCAATTTGGTATTAGAAGGTAAACAAAGTTTCATGTCTTTTAATCGAAGATCTTGTTTCTAAAATAAGTTTTAGCTATTAGATATAACAACATAATGAAATAGTAGTTTTAGTAATTTAAATAATTTGCCAACATGTATTATTTATTATAAAAATGTGTTTTTGAATAAAAAGTCATGAAACTTTGTTTACCTTTATTCTAAATTCGAATTGGAAATACTATAGTTTTTTTTTCGCCACATTCATTTAAAGCATCTCGCACTGTAGTCGGTAAAAAATAAGTAGTTTGAGAATCGCGGTCGCTGAGAGTGAAATCTGCGCTTTTGGACACCCGCTGGCACTGACGAGCGGCCAGTATTGAAGACTTGACGAATTGACAAGTTTATGGGGTCAAGTGTATGTATGAGCAAAGAGTAAGCTTCAAATATTGTTTTTTTTTACATTCATACATACATATAATCACGCCTTTATTCCTAATGGGGTGGGCAGAGCGAAAACGACCTAAACAAAGGTCGTTCCGCCACGTCTGACAAGTTTTGAGGGTTGTTTAAGATAGATCTGTATATTGCTGTAGTGACAGGTTGTCAGCCCATCGTCTAAATTACAACACATTGAAACACTCGAATCCCTTAGCTGGTTTCTACAGCATGCCCGGGAGGAGATGCAGGTTGCACATTCTGTGTTTTCTATCGCTCCCAGTCCAGCACTTTTTAATGGACCTATTTGCACCATACTACAAAGTGTATATAATGCGTCACCGGAAATCTACACCGTTATGTGCAAATGACAACTGTCTAAGGGCGCCCACTAGGGGGTAAGCTTCATACAGCCACGTTGGGATAGCGCACTAGTGCAGAAAAGCGGTAGAAGAAAACATTGACAAGGGGGCACACAATCATCAATCACGCACACTTGCCTGTATGTAGTTGTAGTTGCCTGTGAACCTACATAACTTCGTGGTAGTATGAAGCTTTATATCTGTACGATTTTTCACTCTTGAATTTTGGAGAGTTGAGCTGAATATCAATACAGTTAGAAAGAAAAAGCAGCGCTTTTTAAATTGTGGTGTGCATTTCAAATACAAACACATACATACATATAGTCATGGGGTAGGTAGAGTGTAAACGACCTATACAAAGGTCATTTCGCCACGTCTGACAAAATTTTGAGGGTTATTTAAGATAGATTTGTAGGTATATTGCTGTAGTGACATAGTTTGTCAGCCTGAATATACTGATACGCTCGGATTTATTAGCTGGTTTTTACAGCATACCCGGGAAGAAATGCAGCTACCACATTCTTTGTTTTTCTTTCGCTCTTACTCCAGCATGGAAGGAATTTCAAATAGAAACAAAAAGATAATGATCTTTGGTCTGCACTGCGAATCCCTATAGAAGATTACTTAGTAACAGATAATATAGGTAAAAGAACAATATCTTTAGATTGGAAGCCTAGAACTGCGGGAATGAGAATGAGAATGAGAATTTATTGTATAGAAACCAGGTACATTAACAATGGATAGAACTTTTTATATAGGTAGGATCACTGGATCTTGTCTTTTCAGACATATACATTTACAATAATACATACATACATATAATCACGCCTTTATCCGTAATGGGGTAGGCAGAGCGTAAACGACCCAAACAAAGGTCGTTCCGCCGCGTCTGACAAAGTTTTGAGGGTTATTTAAGATAGATTTGTAAGTATATTGCTGTAGTGACAGGTTGTCAGCCCATCGCCTAAATTACAATATACTGAAACCCTCGGATCCCTTAGCTGGTTTTTACAGCATGCCCGGGAGGAAATGCAGCTGGCACATTCTATGTTTTTCTCTCGCTCCCAGTCCAGCATGGAAGAAACAATAATAACTTAACTAATAGATTTAAAGCCTATGATGTGCACTGTAGACTTCGTTTTGTCTAAATATGAACTCTTCCGTTGCGCACTTCACAACGGAAAATGACAGGCATTAATCATTGTGCTTCCATGCTGGACTGGGAGCGAGAGAAAAACATAGAATGTGCCAGCTGCATTTCTTCCCGGGCATGCTGTAAAAATCAGCTAACGGATCCGAGGGTTTTTCTTTATTGCAATATAGGCGATAGGCTGACAACCTGTCACTATAGCAATATACCTACAAATTTATCTTAAATAACCCTCAAAACTTTGTCGGACTAGGCGGAGTGACCTTTGTTTAGGTTGTTTACGTTCTGCCTACCCCATTCGGGATAAAGGCGTGATTATATATGTATATGTTAATCATAGTGAAGTATGCAACACGTGAAGACAAATTGAAGTCTACAGTGAGCATCATAGCCCTTCTAAAGGAATATCAAAGGATAATAAATCTAGTTTCGGTACTCTATCTTTCTACGATTTATTAGTGTACGGTTCGTTTATTTAGCGTTGAATTGAATCGATACCAACTTGTTTTGCAGCCCATAAACTGGTTTTTCCTTACAACTTTAAATAAAGTAAACCGAATAACCTATGTTTGTAACAAGGTTGTATTATAGTCTGCCGTTCCGAAAGTTGAACCTTTCCTGAGTTGCACTAGCAAACACGTTGGTTTCCATAATGCAACGTTATAAAAACGAACTCTAGATACAACTTCAGATATTTGTCTGCAATGTAAATCACACACTAGTATTTGCAGCTAATTTGGCCCACTGTGGACCAAAACCGCCCAATCACGTACAGAATGAATAAACATTCAACCAGTGCCACAGAATATATAATATCTGTAGAGTAGTACCGAAGGCAAACATTACAATACTAGGTCATTGGTGGCACTACTGACACCTACATAGGATTATGCTGGAAGGTACAGTTTTCGGCAAACATCTTAAGCAATGACCACATTGTGTGAGGTAGAGTTTTAAAACAAACGCAATCTTTCTTCCACTACGCTATTCAATGTTATTTATCCTATCTCCCATTAGCATAATATGTATTAGTTTATTATAAATATATATATTAGTTTATTTTATTTATGTATTTATTTAGTAGTATTTATATTGTTTAAGTATTAAGATTAACTTAGTATGCACTGTCCCGCTATCTGCTATGTAGTATCCTACTACCCAAAGGTTGCCTGGTAGAAATTGCTGCTTTAGCAATAAGGCCGCCTATATTGTACTGTTTTGTTCCTTACTTTTCTGCTGTATGTATTTGTGTTTCTTTGTGCAATAAAGTATCTTGTATTGTATTGTATTGTATTGTAATGCTCAAAGTAATTGCCGGGTACTGTACCTACATTATAACAAGGTACAACTGTTAATTTCGACTTTGATAGGAATACATTTTGTATTACTTCCATGCTGGACTGGGAGAGATAGAAAAACATAGAATGCTCCAGCTGCCCTTCCTCCCGGGCATGCTGTTGAAGTCAGCAAAAGGGACTCGAGGGTTACAGTGTATTGTAATTTAGGCGATGGGCTGACAGCCTGTCACTATAGCAATACATATTACAATCTAAAATTGCCCTCAATTTTTGTCAGACGTGGCGAAAGCGTCTTTTACGAGGCGTTAAACGCTCTGCCTACCCCGTAAGGGATAAAGGCGTGATTTATGTATGTATGTATGTACATTTTGTACATTACTTCTATGCTGAAATAAGGGCGATAAAAAACATAGAATTTACCAGTTCTCTTAGGGATCTGAGGGTCAAGGCCAGGGGTATTGCAATTTAGACGATGGCCTGACAATCCCTCAGAAAATCACATTTTTCCAAATGGGCTACATAATATATGGAATCTTCTAACTGAAGAGAGGAGGATAAAATATTTGCACTATTTGCATACATTTACTTTCATGCTTGACTGGGAGTGAGAGATAAACATAGAATGTGCCAGCTGCATTTCCTCCCAAGTATGCTGTAAAAACCAGCTAAGGGATCAGATTGTCTCAGTATATTGCAATTTAGGCGATGGGCTCATAACCTGTCACTACAGCAACATACGTACAAATCCTTCTTAAATAGCCCTCAAAACTTGGTCAGACGTGGCGGAACGACCTTTGTTTAGGCCGTTTACGCTCTGCCTACCCCATTAGGGATAAAGTTGAGATATGTATGTATGCATACATTTAGTATGATTAAGGTTATTGACCTTGGTAGATTGATTTGTACTTGCACTTCAAATCCAACGGTTAGAAAGTGATAAAAAAATCACTGCCAATTCTAATTGATTTCACGTACTTGACATTCACGGCTGCTTCCGTCGATTATCCAGTCAAAAATGAACCTTAAAACAAAGAGTTTAAGTAACAAGTTCTTTCTAAAATCCGTATTTAGAATTAGCCATGCGACACAGATAGAATAGTGCTTTGATCTGATCATAGAAACTGTTTTCTTTGCAAATTTTAGAATTTGCACACGTTTCAATCACACTTTCTTTTCCCGATGGCATAGTTGGACTGGCTACTGTGAAGGTCTTGAATTCAATTCCCGCGTGAAATAATAGTTCAACAACTTAAGTACGTTCAAAGGTTTGCTCGAATAGCAATCATTTTTTATTAACATAATGTCTAAGCGTTTCTTTTGTACCGAGTGTAACATTTCCTGAAAGAATTTCCCGGTGATAGTCGAATTCAATTTCGTTGACCGAACAACCCCTATTAGTTTGTGGTACGCTGTCCGGGAGGAAATGCAGCTGGTACATTCTACGTTTTTCTCTCGCTCCCAGGCCAGCATGGAACAAAATAAGAAGTTTCGTTTAATAAGAAGCATAATTTTGTAATGTTCTACAGGTTTCGTAAGCCCTTGCGTAATTTACTTAAAATTCTTTGCACGCAATATCTTTAAATTAACTAAACAATCACAGAAAGCATGTGAGCAATAGGACAGACAAACAGCCAAAACTACCATAAAAATAAAACAATTATGGCGTCCGAACCATGCTCCGGGAAATTATCATCTCTGCAGCAAATTTTAAAAGCCAATTTTGAATAACAGGTATGACAAAAGCCACTTTTCGCTTGTTAAACCATGAATAGACAGGAATTATCACATTATGTGTGTGGACAAATTTTAGCGGCCTGAGAACTTCTTTATAAAAATTACCATACTTTGGACTTTCACTTGCTTTCGTAAGGTCAGTGCGTACAGCACGACCACGCTTCAAATGCACGTGGTGAAAAAAGGTATTAACGACGCCATCTTGCGCGTTTACATTGATTTGGCAGTTCTCCTTATACTACAGCGCCATAGCCCACATTCATATAGAACCGTGACGTACGGTACAACGGTTATTTAAGAAGTTTGTTTATAAGCTATTTTGAATTTGGAATGCGTATTCGATTTTCTTTTTATTGTCTGTTGACAGTTAAAGGTAAATAGTAAAAGTTGTAGGAGTATTTGAATATGGAATAGAATATAACTTTCATGTTACAAAATTCAATATCGCAATCAGATAATTTGTATTTTTATTTTATTAAAGTATTTCTGTATGAATGTTGTTCAGTTCCGTTGATCGACTCTGCCCCTTACATACATACATACATATAATCACGCCTTTATCCCTAATGGGGTAGGCAGAGCGTAAACGACCTCAACAAAGGTCGTTCCGCCACGTCTGACAAAGTTTAGAGGGTCATCCAAGATAGATATATTAATGTAGTGACAGTTTGCCCCTTTTGCCCATTACACCCTATACAAAATTAGCTTACTCAAGACCTTTACATTCCCATACATCGACTTAACATAGCAACCACTCTACAACAACGTAGTAAACGTACAAAACCTTTCAAAGAAAGTGCAAGAAGTATTCACTATTACGTAACAACATTCACTTGCTCTTCCCACGTAAAATGAAGATAAGTTTAAGATCTTCGTAATTAGTAGGATATTGCTATTGCTATATAATGCCAAAATATTCCCAAGGTGGGTATAACTATGCTAAATTACATAGGTTGGTTTACGAACTTTCTACCAATTAAAAGAGTAACAGTGGGCGGTATACTGGTATACTATCTCTACTGCTTAGGCAAAATATTTTGATTAATATGGTGTCATTAAATTCGATATGTTAATAATCGACATTTTAACTTCTGACCCAAAAAGATCCAGTGTTGTGCAACCTATTGGGATGTCTTACGAACACATGCATTCACAAATTATCTTAACAACCTTACACTATGTTAAATATAGAGATTTTTAAGAGACTTTTAAGAGATGTTTAAGGGATTTTTACCTATATGGACTATTTTTAAATGGTTTTGTATTCTAAGGCTGCACAGTTCTGTCTTATTTTGCCTTAAACTTTCAGACCAAAACACCTTTTGGCAACATACTACTTATCAGATTAAAAAAGCGCATCAAATCATTTCTATTTCATAAAAAAAACTTTGTCAGACGTAGCGGGTAGACCTTTGTTTTGGTCGTTTACCTCTGCCTACCCCATTAGGGATAAAGGCGTGACTATATGTATGTATGTAAATCATTTCTGATGAGGACTATTTTCAACTGCCAGCGAAGCCACGTCTGTTAAAGTACCAGGGCCCCATACTTCGGAAGTAGTCATCTTTTTACACATTACCTCGCTCCACTGATCGCTCACCCCATCACTGATACTCATTGTATGCAAAATCGAAGCCCCGTTTCCCATACCATTGTTTTGTATGGTACAACTTGTATGGAACTTGTACGATGGCCTAGTGGCTGTCTGACCTTGTCTGCAAATGATTGCTTTGGGTGTGATAGTGATGAATGATGTGTATAGAAACAGGTGATTTTTTTATTAAAGGGTTCTTGATGGTGTGAAAAAGAAAGTTATTACGTGGTGGATAGTATTTATATAACGCGGTCAAAAGCCGCAGGCATTTATAATACTTTGATCAATAGTTATAAATAGTATACATTAATTAAGTATGCATTAATTGTGTCATTATTTTTTAAATGTTAAAAAACATTGATTATTCACTTGTAATAGTTTTTCAAGTTATAATTTAGTTATACAGTAATACACCTACAAATCTACCTTAAATATCCCTCAGAACTTTGTCAAACGTGGCGGAATGACCTTTGTTTAAGTCGATCTGCCTACCCCATTAAGGATAAGGGCGTAATAATATGTATGTATGTATTATAATATTATTTAGTTTTCATAATTGTTTAGTTCCTTATGTAAAGCCTTATTTTATTGTTTCTTTCACACATTTTGTGTCTTGGTGCTTTCAACAACGCAGACTTCTCTGAATGATAGAAGCTTCTTTCATGCTGGACTAGGAGCGAAAGAAAAACAAAGAATGTGCCAGCTGCATTTTCTCCCGGGCATGCTGTAAAATCAGTTAAGGGATCCAAAGGTTTCAGTATATTGCAATTTAGGCGATGGGCAAAACTTTATCAGACGTGGCGGGACGACCTTTATTTGGGTCGTTTACGCTCTGCCTATCCCACTAAGGACAAAGGCGTGAT
Organism: Scrobipalpa costella; assembly: GCA_949820665.1. Lineage (NCBI taxonomy): Eukaryota > Metazoa > Arthropoda > Insecta > Lepidoptera > Gelechiidae > Scrobipalpa > Scrobipalpa costella. The sequence goes on along the minus strand of OX463320.1, from coordinate 8,151,372 downwards.
TATATGTATGTTTGTATTAGACTTCTCTGATGTTTGATTTGTGTAATGCAACATTTAAGACAAAGGCTCTCATAATTAAAAACAAATTACTGGTTTATTAACACCGAGAATTGACCCCATTGTAAAACAATTGGTTCCTTTTATTACACCATTGCATAATATTACCTACTGCTGGGCAGTAAAACCAGGAAATGAACAATCATTTTTTAATGAGATTTGGTTAACTTCGAAGCATCGCATTTGATTTGCCATTTCATTATGCAGAAATAGATCAAAGATTTAGTAATAGTTCATATCATAGAACATGCGTTTTTTCGTTTTTGTACAGGTTTGTGATGCTGGACTGGGAGCGAGTGAAAAAAATAGAATGTGCCAGCTGCATTCCCTCCCGGGCATGCTGTAAAAACCAGCTAAGGGATCTGAGGGTTTCTGTATATTGCAATTTAGGCGATGGGCTGTCAACCTGTCACTAAAGCAATATACCTACTCGTACAAATGTATCTTAAAAATCCCTCTAAACTTTATCAGACGTAGCGGAACGACCTTCGTTTAGGTTGTTTACGCTCTGCCTACCTCATTAGTGATAAAGGCGTGATTATATGTATGTATGTATAATTACCAAAGATAGCAAGTATGTAGGTATGTTAATATCTAGTTTTAGTATGAATATGTTGTATGATGTCTGGAGTGTAGAATTTGTTTTTTATTGGTTATTGCTCTAAATATATTAAACTCAAAGTAACTACGTTTGTAGCGATGTTTTTTTTTTCATATGAAATGCCATCACATTTTTTTTGTGACGGCACCAAGTTTGCTATTTTATTCGACAAGAAAACATCGTCTAGAATGGACTTTACACCGATTAATGATATTATTACTTCCTTACATTCACTTGAGCTTACCAAAGTCACGCCTGAACAGTCTCGAAGGAGATACTCATATCATTTAATTTATTGAATTTTCCTCACACGTGTGATAATATGAACGATACGTATTATATAATTTCGTGCTTCGGAGGGCACGCTAAGCCGTCGGTCCCGGTCGCTGTATTTGATAGTGGTCGTTACTCAAACCATGTCAGAGGCCTGATAGTTGTGCTACTAGGCGGTTTAAAAACTCGGACAGCAGGGTTCATCGGTTCGATACCCACTCGACAGAAGAAGAATATAATAACTATCATTATAAACCAGCTAAGGGATCCGAGGGTTTCTGTATATTACAATTTAGGCGATAGGCTGACAACCTATCACTACAGTAATATACCTACAAATCTATTTTAAATAACCCTCAATACCTTGTAAGACGTGTCGGACCGACCTTTGTTTAGGTCGTTTAAGCTCTGCCTACCCCATTAGGGATAAAGGCGTGATTATATGTATGTATGTATGTATGTATGTATGTACGAATGAATAACTATCTTTATAATCTTCTTCATTTCGTGTGGGTTTCGAGTCCATCGACCGGATAAACCCTGGTGTCAGAGTTTTTATATAGCCTAATAGCACAGCTAATAGGTCTCTGACATGGTTTGTGTGTCGACCACTATCAAAGTCAACAACCGGACCGATAGCTCAACGTGCCTTCCGACGCACGGAATCCTTTTCTTCCATACCATCAGGTCCAAACCAAACTAGAGAAAATCTCACAAAGTGATTAGTTAACTAATATAAACTTTGTGTTGCTTCCCCTGGGATTCGAACCCAGGACCTCCGAATCGGGAGCCAATGGCTCAGCCCACTAGGCAACGGAGGCAGTTAATGAATAACTATGATAATACAATACTATGTTCGACATGTGTTAATGTAATTAAAAGTAATGTTTACTTTCTTGTTTCGTGCGCTTTGCTAAACATGCAATGCTATATATTTCTCTGTGTTTGCGGTATGCCGGATATTTTAGCATGTTTCCATGCTGGTAAACGAATTTACATTAAATTGCCTCCGCTGTCTAGTGGTCTGTGCTATGGGCTCCCGATCTGGAGGTTCTGAGATCGATTTCCACAAAGTATCCACTTAATATCTATTTGTCAATATACTTTGTGAGATTTTCCCCAGTTTGGTTAGGACAATGCAGGCTGGATCACCTGATTGTCTGGAAGAAAAAAGGTTCCGTGCTTTGGAGGGTACATTAAGCCGTCGGTAGCTGACTTTGATAGTGATCGTTACACACCTATTAGCTGTGCTATTAAGCGGTTTAAAATCTCTGACACCAGGGTTCATTGGGTCGATCGATTCGAAACCAACACGATTAGAAGAAGAATTAAATGTAGGTACTTCTAATGTTTTTTATCTTTTCGTGTAACTAAGCATATTTAGGTTAGGTAGCTTTCTACTCGTTAGTCGTGGGTTTGAATTCAGATAAGGAACAACAACTTGCTAACTTTGGTAGTTATAAAAAATAAATAAAAATAAAATAAAAAAGATATTTATTCCCTCACCACAAAATTTGTTGAGCACTTTACAAATACAATTTTGATTTATCAGTTGTATTTTGCGGAGGGCTGATGCCTAAACTAAGTTGTAATAACCTGTAATATAGGTCACCAGGCCTTCCCCCATAAAATGATACAGTTTGTAATTAATTTTATACATACTCGTACATATAATCACGCCTTTATCCCTAATGGGGTACGCAGAGCGTAAACCACCTAAACAAAGGTCGTTACACCACGTCTGACAAAGTTTAGAGGGTTAACACTGATATGAAGGTATATTGCTGTTGTTAGCCTATCGCCTAAATTGCAATATACAAAAACCATCTTATCCCTTAGATGGTTTTTACAGCATGCCCGGGGGGAAATGCAGCTGGCACATTCTATGTTTTTCTCTCGCTCCCAGTCCAGCATTGAAGAATAGAATAGTTATTAGTTAGCCTTCCAAGGCACGGAAAAAGCGCCGAAAAATTTACATATGTAATTCGAAAACCGAAAAACACATTGGTACGTGGTGGGATTCGAACCACGACCTCCCCGCTCAGGAGGCAGCGGCACTATCCACTACACTATCGGACTCTTACCATTTGACAGCTCTACAATCTATTATAACGTCTAGGGAGCCAAAGTACAATGAAAGATAACTTTCGCATGAGTAAGGTATGTTAGGCAACTCTGTCACAGCTTTGTGATGTCATGTAACATTAGTCACTTCAATAATTTTGACCCAAACCCTGCTGTCCTTGATCAAATCCTATATTACATAACTTATAACAACATCCTATTCCATATGGTCATAATTTATTGAATACAATAAAGATGATCTAAGTTTGTCACGATTTTATATTTTTTTGTCAAATAATTTAGGTTTTTTAGCAGGAAACAGAAATCCTAAAAGTTTTTGTCTAGTGTGTAAGTAAATAGGAACGGTGTTTAATTTATTTGAAAATAATTATAGGTTTGAATACAGACAATAAAATTTATCAAAAAGTGCAAAAAAAAAACACAAAACACGCTAAAGGTTTTATTCTTAGTTCAGCTAAATGCGTCATCTATATTTATTTAGTATCTATACATTACTGATTAATATTTTTTTTCAATAATATTCCAATGACTTTAAAAGTAGAGTCTAATTCAACGGAGATGATGATGGGCTTATTAAGATAATTATTATTCGCTACATCCAAACTCTTTGTTTAAAGTTCTTCTTCTTTAGTCATCGTATAGACACATTTAGACCAGTGTTCTACCTCTACTACATCTTTGCAAACCAGCAATTAGTTCTGACCGGCCACAATCAATACAAAGTCACAAAACAAGGTCACTGCAATAGCTTATCTTGAATCGACAAATGATACTACTATTCCAGTTGATTTAGAAAGCCTATCTATTATCTGAAACCGGTACTGACTGGCCGGACCAGCTTGAGCAATGTTACATTAAGTATTTTGTAAGCTTAGATGTTTACGCACGCAAGGGAGTTGCTTTGGTCTCGTCAGTTTAATCATATACAAGGCGTTTACCAAGGAAGCATTTTAGGTCCTGGGAAGAACCTACTATAGGACTATATTTTACATAGTTAAGTATTTTGTAAGCTTAGGTGTTTATTCACGCAAGGGAATTGCTTTGGTCCCGTCAGTTAAATAATTTACAAGGCATTTACCAAGGAAATATGTTAGGTCCTGCATGTCTTATAATTTACAAAAGGTATATGTTAATTTCCTCGTAATTTAGGGGCGGGTCAAAGAAAAATAGTTAGATCTTAATAGCTAAAAGTTGATAACATCTAAGATAAGGACTCAAAATGCATTTAAAACTGTGAAATCTTTTGACTTGTAAGCGATTTTTGTTTAGATTTGCTCTCATTCTTGAATTGAATAAGCACACTCGATGAGACCAAATTCGCCACGCTTTTAAACGCCCATTAGGTACCTCCATTAAAAAAACCGCTTGTACTGATTCACAACATCATCTCCAAGATAAAGAGCGCCGTTGCATAGCACAAACAGCTGTTCTGATGACATTGTCCCTACAATTCGAACATCTTCCCAAAGAGTTTTCCCACGGTAAAGCCAATTTACCAACAATAACAGTAACAGTAAGATGACACATAACTGTTGCGACATTTAGAAACATTTACATTGCATCTGAGAGATGAAGATGAGGTATAATCTTTGTTTGCGCTCTAATAGTTTTCTTACGACTTGGCAATCTATTTTGATGGGTCTAAACATGGAAGATTTTGGGTGTTGCGTTTCGAGTGTGTTTTTTTTGTATGTTTGTGTTTGTCTCCACAAACACGCAACACCTAAAACCTTCGTGCCTCTTCCTTCGTGCTTGTATGATGATGGTATTGAAATTTTTAAACTGCTAAAAGATCTTTGACAAGAACTGTCAAACGTACTTTCTTCTTATGGCTTTTGATGATGGTGTGATAAGATCATAGCTGATTCGACTTATCGATTAGTCGCAGGATTATGATGAAATCTGTTTTTTAAAAAATCTGGAACTAGGACTTTAATGAATACCCGTTATTTGACATAATACTGGTCATAAACCAATTGATTTAAACCCGGACTTTGACACAAAATATTAGTTTTTTGATCGAAAACCGGACTTTGACAAAATACTGGACTATTCTCTGGATTACGACCAGTATTTTGTCAAAGTCCGGGTTTTGTGATGAGAATGCTAGATTTTTTACAAAAAAAGTAACGATTTCATCATAATCCTGCGAGATATTTATAAATATCCCGTTTATGTTTTTTTACGTTCAATAGCGTTACCGAAGAGGGATCAGGCAAACTGGATTTACGGCCGAAGCCTTTAGCTATCTACTATACCAGCCAGAGGCGAATGAACTTGCTTAACTTTTGTCTACATACCGTCGGACTGCAGCAATAGAAAGTTGCAAGAACGCGTGCGCATATAATTCATAACGTCATAAAAAGCTCTTACTCACTGATCCGGGCCAAACGCAGAACATTGCAATGGCCGATTTTCTACTAGACGGCACGTGTACGGCAACGGCACGGTATCGTGGAAGAAATCAATGAAATTATATGACACGCTTTTCACTTGATGGCACGACGACGGCACGGCGTTGATGCCCATCAGTGTCGTCGCCGGCCTAACAAACTGCATGTGTTTTGTATCCGAGTGAGTGTATGCGCTCAGATTGGAACCACGTGCACGTTATCGTGGACGATATCACTATACTAGTAGAAAAACAGGGTTCTATAGGATACCGACACGACAGGAGAAGAAGTGGTAAAACAGAGGCACGCTATTATGACGATATCGTTATAATGCCGTGCCGTCTTGTGGAAACACAACCAATTGCAACGCTGCAAGTTGCAAGTGCATTGACTCAGGGCTTGACTCACCTACTAACACACATTTTCTATCTCTCTCACACGTATTGAAACCTCATATATCTGTCCCTGTCACTCTCGCAAGTTTTTACACGACACTTTTCCCGCCATAAAAGTTGAAGACCAGTTTCGAAATGTAAGTCTTAAGGAACTTTGGTTGGGAAATACTTAAATACTTGTTGGTTAGTTCCTTAAGTCTAGTTAAGATTTAAACGTTTATTTTTTGTTAATACACTTGCTTAAGACATGTGTACTTTGCGGTCTAAAAAAAAAAAAAACTACGTAAACCATACCGGGTGTAAGGGACAGCGTCCCGCAAAATGATAGGGATTGCTCAGTCTAGGATACTGAACAACATCCACAACCAAGTAATTCTTTCAGGAAGTGAAAATAAAAATTGGCTTTTCCATACAAAACATCCAACTCGATCAGACAATTCGTATGGAAAAGCCAATTTTGAATTCACTTGGTGAAAGAATTTTCTGTTGGAAGTAGTTCAGGGTCATTGCCTAAGCAACCCTTATCAGTTTGTGGGACGCTGTCCCTTACACCCCGTATAAGCACATACTTGTATGTTTTTCAGATTGCGTCTCATTTCATGCAGTTTCACTTTAAGTTTCAAAAGACTTTGCGTCCATCCTTTTTTTACCAACTTTGTCGAACTTACTTTCGTTTGAAATCCATCGGAGTCAAGTAAAAGTGAAACGAGAAAACTTAAATCGGACACGATTAAATCGAAACGTACGAAAGCTTTTTTTTTCATACAATCAACCGAGCGAAATGAGCTATTCCGTGCATAACCGAACTTGTGTGGTACGATCAAGAACACATAAAATGTACACCTACGTTCTTATTTCAACAGCAGTAGAATCTATATTTGCGTACAAAGTATCAATCTTGATGTGAGATTGCCTGTAAACACCTCTCGCCTTCATTGAAGATCGAAATTGAAAATCACTGGCCGAAAATATTGCAATATCAACTTCACTTTTCTTTTTAAAATTTGAATATAGACCGTATTTTTATTCTTTTGATGAACTTCCAATTTTAAAATGGGAGCGCGTGATGTTATCAAAGAAGAATAGTGAATACGTGGGCAAAAGCTTTTGTACATACATACATATAATCACGCTTTTATCCATAATGGGGTAGGCAGAGAGTAAACGACCTAAAAGACGTTCCGCCATGTCTGACAAAGTTTTGAGGGATAGATTTATAGCTGTAATGGTGACAGGTGGTCAACCCATCGCCTAAATTACAATATACTCCCTGGATCCCTTAGGTGGCATGCCCGGGAGGAAATACACCTGGCCCGTTCTATGTTTTTCTCTCGCTTCCAAAGAAGAAAAGTTTTTGTATTGTAACAAATATATTATACTTTTTGCCACTCTTGCTTATCGGTCGCGGTGATGATTACATTTTTCATAAGCATAAGGGCATTTTTTTTTTTAAACTTTAATATGTGTGAGTGTTGCCATCTTACAAGCGTTTTCCTTTTGTGAAAAGCCATTTGAAAGTCACGTCTTTTTATTTTAGGCTTTGCGTCATTTAATCAATGCAGAATCAAATTCCAATGTATAAAAGGTCGACTTTCGACTCTACGACCACAGAATACAAAGGACCAAAAAGTGTCAGTAAACCATCTCCTTACGAGCAGTGCGCGACACGATTCGCGCCGATCGCTATGCGTGCCGCGCCTGCGCACACGCGCAAAAGAAACGTTTCCGTGCTCCTTACTGAGTATGTTCCTGTTTGAGAGACATGGACGGACATACTGACATAGATCTTATGATTTGATCTATGTGCTATGTAGAATTATGTATGAGCTTTTTGATTAGGTTCTTTAATACGACTGTGTACTTCCATGCTGGACTGGGAGCGAGAAAAAAACATACAATGTGCCAGCTGCATTTCCTCCCGGGCATGCTGTAAAAACCAGCTAAGGGAATCGAGGGTTTCAGCATATTGTAATTTAGGCGATGGGCTGACAACCTGTTACTACAGCAATATACCTACAAATCTATCTTAATATAACCCTCAAAACGTTGTCAGACGTGGCGGAATGACCCTTGTTTAGGTCATTTACGCTCTGCCTACCCCATTAGGGATAAAGGCGTGATTATATGAATGGTCTGGGACCAGCATGGAAGTAACTACTAAAGGGCTGACTGATTATACAGCCTTTTGGAATCGGCTCATTGAGTGATTTTATTTGATACGATACCCTACTCAACAGGTTCCTGAAAAAAACAGTATTTTGCATACAAAAAAAATATGACGCCTTAGCTCCAAGACGAACCTACACTATGGCGGCAGACCAACACCATCCGATGCGCATAAGCGGTCTACATGCTCCAAACACGGACTCATACATACATACATAAATCACGCCTTTATCCCATACGGGGTAGGCAGAGCGTTTAACGCCTCGTAAAAGGCGCTTTCGCCACGTCTGACAAAAATTAAGGGCAATTTTAGATTGTAATATGTATTGCTATAGTGACAGGTTGTCAGCCCATCGCCTAAATTACAATACACTGTAACCCTCGAGTCCCTTTTGCTGACTTCTACAGCATGCCCGGGAGGAAGGGCAGCTGGAACATTCTATGTTTTTCTATCTCTCCCAGCCCAGCATGGAAGTAACAAAACACACGGACACAGCCATGGTTTAGTTAACCCCTGTCACCTCTGCACTACATAGTATAAAACAAAGTCGCTTTCTCTGTCCCTATATCCCTATGGGATCCGAGGGTTTCTGTATATTGCAGGCGATGGGCTGACAACCTGTAACTACAGCAATATACCTCCAAATCTTTCTTAAATAACCCTCAACACTTTGTCAGACGTGGCGGAACGACCTTCGTTTAGGTCGTTTACGCTCTGCCTACCCCAATAGGGATAAAGGCGTGATTATATGTATGTATGTGTGTATATCCCTATGTATGCTTAGATCTTTAAAACTACGCAACGGATTTTGATGCGGTTTCTTTTAACGGATAGAGATTCAAGAGGAGTGATTCAGATAGAGATAGAGATAGAGTTTTTCAAGAGGAAGGAGGTATGTATAAACATATAAACCTTCCTCTTGAATCACTCTATTCGTTAAAAGAAACCGCATCAAAATCCGTAATACATAATAATACATGCATAATATAATAGAGAAACACTGATGATTTCCGTGCGAAGCCGGGGCGGGTCGCTAGTTTACTATAAGCACAGAGTAACTAATAATACTAACGTACAACTATAAGTCACAATTTTGTGACTTGAGCTACAAAGTAATGTCAAATCTGATCTATTATCTAGGCTCTGCTATTTATTTTCACTACACTAAATTACTAAATCACAAAAAAATATATTGAAACATTTGCAGTTTATTGGGTTATTTTATTTTTTACCAATCTTACCAAATTTTCAAGCACAAAAATTCAACTACTTCTCAAGACCCAGACTGAGGTTTCGCATTAACCTAACCTAAGAGTTATCCCATAGTTAATCGTGGGAAGACGCCTGAAATCCTACTAGGTAGTATTGTACTGAATTACAACCATTGTTTTATCTTGCGAGAATTTCCGAATGTAATTCGTCACAGTTTTCGTAAGTGAAATGATGTTGTATAATGCACATACATACATACATAAAATCACGCCTTTATCCCTTACGGGGTAGGCAGAGCGTTAAACGCCTCGTAAAAGGCGCTTTCGCCGCGTCTGACAATAATTGAGGGTAATTTTAGATTGTAATGTGTATTGCCATAGTGACAGGTTGTCAACCCATCGCCTAAATTACAATACACTGTAACCCTCGAGTCCCTTTTGCTGACTTCTACAGCATGCCCGGGAGGAAGGGCAGCTGGAACATTCTATGTTTTTCTATCTCTCCCAGCCCAGCATGGAAGTAACAAAACACACGGACACAGCCATGGTTTAGTTAACCCCTGTCACCTCTGCACTACATAGTATAAAACAAAGTCGCTTTCTCTGTCCCTATATCCCTATGGGATCCGAGGGTTTCTGTATATTGCAGGCGATGGGCTGACAACCTGTAACTACAGCAATATACCTCCAAATCTTTCTTAAATAACCCTCAACACTTTGTCAGACGTGGCGGAACGACCTTCGTTTAGGTCGTTTACGCTCTGCCTACCCCAATAGGGATAAAGGCGTGATTATATGTATGTATGTGTGTATATCCCTATGTATGCTTAGATCTTTAAAACTACGCAACGGATTTTGATGCGGTTTCTTTTAACGGATAGAGATTCAAGAGGAGTGATTCAGATAGAGATAGAGATAGAGTTTTTCAAGAGGAAGGAGGTATGTATAAACATATAAACCTTCCTCTTGAATCACTCTATTCGTTAAAAGAAACCGCATCAAAATCCGTAATACATAATAATACATGCATAATATAATAGAGAAACACTGATGATTTCCGTGCGAAGCCGGGGCGGGTCGCTAGTTTACTATAAGCACAGAGTAACTAATAATACTAACGTACAACTATAAGTCACAATTTTGTGACTTGAGCTACAAAGTAATGTCAAATCTGATCTATTATCTAGGCTCTGCTATTTATTTTCACTACACTAAATTACTAAATCACAAAAAAATATATTGAAACATTTGCAGTTTATTGGGTTATTTTATTTTTTACCAATCTTACCAAATTTTCAAGCACAAAAATTCAACTACTTCTCAAGACCCAGACTGAGGTTTCGCATTAACCTAACCTAAGAGTTATCCCATAGTTAATCGTGGGAAGACGCCTGAAATCCTACTAGGTAGTATTGTACTGAATTACAACCATTGTTTTATCTTGCGAGAATTTCCGAATGTAATTCGTCACAGTTTTCGTAAGTGAAATGATGTTGTATAATGCACATACATACATACATAAAATCACGCCTTTATCCCTTACGGGGTAGGCAGAGCGTTAAACGCCTCGTAAAAGGCGCTTTCGCCGCGTCTGACAATAATTGAGGGTAATTTTAGATTGTAATGTGTATTGCCATAGTGACAGGTTGTCAACCCATCGCCTAAATTACAATACACTGTAACCCTCGAGTCCCTTTTGCTGTCTTCAACAGCATGCCCGGGAGGAAGGGCAGCTGGAACATTCTATGTTTTTCTATCTCTCCCAGTCCAGCATGGACAATAATGCACTGGAAGGCAAAATGTGAGAGCTTTTTGGAGTGTGCGAAATGTTGAATGTTATATCTACTTCAATTACAGTATAAAGGGTCCCTTAACGGCAGCTCCAAAAGAGTTGGATTCCATTCCGATCCAAACAAGGTACGCTCACAAGAGCAAAGCACTTACAAACCTACTTCATTTCTTTTTCATTCTATACCCAAAATCAAAAAATCTAAATCAATTTATTTGTAACAACTTGTACATTTGTGTGTTATAGCTAGTTACATTAAATACTTAACCAATATAAATGGTTCCTGGTCCTCAAACTAGGATCCCCTGTACTATGAGGGACCAGGTCCTTCAATCCGTTGCACTTTTAGTTTTAATATTAAGAAAGTATAGATAGACAACATCTATGACAACTTTACTTCTGGCTGGGAACTGTGGAATAACATAGGTTTTCATTGCAAGATTGGACCAGTTAGCTGCAAATTATAAGTTTGTAGACAAGCTTGCATGTTTGTATTTGATGGCCGCTGCCGCTCTTAGCATTAACTACAAGCATACTTGTTTCACAACTGCAAAACATAAAATTGCCGATGTCTATAGTTAACAAAAGCAGAATCATACCAAGCGTTGTTGTTCAATGAATGATTCAAAAAATCTGTCATTGGTTTTTAGACTTCTTGGACTGACGACTGAAACTGACTGGGTATAAAATCATTTTGCTTTTTAGATAATCAAGTCTTTTTCAGTCTGCATTGTTCTCACCGATTTGATGTTTCGGCAACCCACCACCGCCAACTCAAAAGAAGTAACGACTTAGTTTTTTAGTCGCTTATCACTACATAGTATAAAACTAAGTCGCTTTGTCTGTCCCTATATCGCTATGTATGCTTAGATCTTTTAAACTACGCAACGGATTTTGATGCGGTTTCTTTTAATGGATAGAGTGATTCAAGAGGAAGGTTTATATGTATAAAACATGCAGAATATAGTAGAGAAACACTGATGATTTCCGTGCGAAGCCGGGGCGGGTCGCTAGTGAAGTATAAAATGTAATAGAGGTACTTGTTATTAAAAAACAACTTTTATTTTTGTTACAGATCTAAATAATGAAGAAACAGAAGAAGTAACAAGGATAAAAAGAGAAAACGTCCCGGAAAACAGGGGTGAGTTTTTTATACTAATAAAATAATTGATAAACCTTTCTTCTGTAAAATATGTGCCTTGCTTGAATGAATCTTTACTTTTATCTTCGAATGCAAGATTGGTTTGATCTTTCTTTCAAAATTTATTAACTTCTTCCTGCAAAGCTATTTTGATCTTTATCTTGTTTATAACTATATTTATATTTGTCATGTAGGTAGGTATTGTAAAATAAGAATGTTTGCAAAAAGGTGGGTGGCATTTATTTCAAATTTCCTCGTTTTTCACTGTTTAACGAACAGTCGTCCACAAAAGACAATTTCAATAAAAAGAGTACTCAAAAATTGAAAACTACTGCATGCCAAAATGAAATTGAATGCCACTACCTCAAAAAATATCAAAATTTCTGTACAAAATTAGTGCTAACCAAATTCTATATCTATTAGCATCTTATTCGTATTCTTTTATTGCATTATTAATTGTATGTTTTTTCTTTCTCTTTCAAATCTAATCCGGTCGTGGTCGACTCAACTTGGACTTTGTAAAATAACGCACCTCCGACGATTCCTATCCACGACGTACAACACGACACGGCACGACTCCGACAGACTTGACAGTACTTCTCGTGAATGACAAACGAAACGAATACAACACGAAGATCGGAAGATACCACAGCGTCAAACCCTTGATCGGCCTGCTGACATCAACAGCGAGGACTTTTATCCAAGATGGCGTCACGACTGAATTCGCGACACAAATCTTAGGCACTACGTTAGATAATGGACGTATATACGCTCAGCTTCTGACGAAATCCTCCCTTGTACTATACAATAAGCCGTCAAATGTTGATGATGCTATTAAACCCACTCGTATCCACTCGAAGTTCGATGGTGAATGGAACGTCAAGCAAGACCTGGGTTTCATTGACCCTGACAAGTTTGTACTCAAAAATACTGATTATATTTCTCCAAGTAAAATGGAAATAGTTTACGCTAGCAAGCCTGCTCAAGATAGCTTGAAATATTGGAGTCCTACTTCTCCTGACAATCAGGAAAATCAGATCTTGGAAGAACCTACAGGTCGTAGAGTTCAACCTTATCATGAGATTCCTAGATATCAGAACAATGAAGCTTACAACTTACTTGACGGTCCGGCCATTGAAAATGAGAAAAAAGTAGATTTTATTGTGAAACCATCTATTCTTGAAAATGTTAACACATTGCATAGGCAAAGCAAAGCCTATGAACAAACTAACGAACAAAAAGATTCTCGTGTAAATGATGCTACACTGAACGAATCTAATATTGTTAAAGTTAAGCCGAATTACGAATTACCGACATTTACGATTAAGAACGAATTTTCTCCAATATTTTATTATATCGACAATGTAGAAACTCGTAGCTCACCACAGCAAGTAGGGCAGCAAACTAAACTACCCAAGAAACTGTTCGGTCAGAAAAGTGAACCGAGACCAAAGAAAACCTTTACTTATGCAGGCTTTGCTGATTTTACGACTGTTGTTGGTGATACAGTTATAATCTTTACCCCCAATACTGATACTGCTCAACCCCAAAATCCTAATGAAGTTAATGTATTTCCTTCTGCTAGACCTGCTGATAAGATGAACACTAAGATCACTTTCCTTGCTGCTGATATCCCTGTAGCTACAGCTACGTACAAACCTCATGAAGCAAGCACTGCTACTAGACTCACTACTCCAAGCACTGATGAAAACAGATCTGAGAAAGCTCTTTACAATGACGAAGAAAGTTTAAAGAAAGTTCTCTATGAGGTTGATAAAATGCCAGACTCTATTAACGTTCAATATAATAATGGTTTTGATTTGAACTTAGATGTCATTCAATCTTCTGAGCCTGCTGTTACTACAGAAAGCACACGTTACACCGAAGACCTGGAAGTAATTCCAATTAAAGATGACAATTCACAAGCTACTGAACCTTTGTCAACTTTGAGACCTTCAGCTACCATAATTGAAGAATCTAAGGGATCTATAGTAACCGAGAGCAGTGACATGTCTGACTTTACTAACTCTGAAGAAGAATCTGAAAACACTGCCGCTGAAGTTACAGATAGTGAGGAAAACGTAGAAGAAGTTACGACTGAAATGTCTCCTGAGATAATGACTACTACAGAAAGCGGACATAGTGAAGAATCTTTCGAAGACATAGAATCAGCTACGGAATTTAAACAAGACTCTACCCAAGAAGAGGAAGCTTGCACTAACGGCCTTGAAATTCAATCTACTATGACTACAGCTTACAAGACTTTGACTTATTTGACGACTTATTTCATTCCATTGGAAAGCACAGAAACTACCACATCTGTAAAATCAGACGTGGTGGTTGAAAGTAACGTTGGGTACCTTACCAATGTTGTGTGTAAATCTAATATTATTGAACCCACAGCTGTTGTGTCTGTTGATGTTAAGTCTTCCATACATAGCAGTTCACAACAACCCGAGTCATTTTCAGAAGAAATTGTTCTTAAGCCTCCACAAGTAGAGGCTTCTACAGAAAATGCGCCAAGGACAACAACATCTCAGGAAGTTTCTTCTGACGAAAAGCAGTCAAGTGGCGAACAATCTGAAGAAAAGATGGAAAAGAATGAGCAAACTACGACTACTACTTCAACAACCACCACTGAACGTGTAGAAGTATCAGTCAGTACAGAGCAATCTACTACTCCTGCGCCAAAAACCACACCTCAAGATATAGACACATCTAGTGAAGAAAACGAAATCGACCTTATTTACAAAACTCTTTATACCACTTACACTTACTTTACAACATTCTTTGGTGACCAGACATCAAGTGTAGCTAGTCATAAATCTGTCGTAACTAACATAATTACCTCGACCATAGACCTTTCTAAATTAGATCCGTCATTGCTTGGGGCCTTTGACGATGATGAGATTGCACCGACAAGTGTAGGCATTGGTCGGCCCACAGAAACATATGCCATCAACAGTATCATTGACCTGGTTAAAAACAAAGACGTCATAGAATCAGTTGAAAGTGATTCAATATACAGTTCTCAGACACCTACACCATCTTTAGGTGACGATGTAGCCTCCATTAACCCTGACGCTGTCAAGACTTACTACACAACTTACACATTCTTTACAACAATTTATGTAGGCTCTGATGCTAATGTTTGTAGCCGAAGTGAAGTGTACACAAACTATGTTGGACCTGATGAACTTATTCCTACTAAGACAAATCCTCTGACTGAAAGTACTAAAGCTCAATTTGACTTTAGAAACTGTAAACAAGTTAAGAATGCCCTACCCAAAAACCCTGAAGAGAATTCTTCTGTTGAAACAAGTGTCAGTATGGAACAGAAAGATAAATCTTCTGAGGAAGTACAACAAGATGTAACACCACAGCCGTCTCCTTCAACTCCACTTGAAGTTGACATGTTATTTAGCGTTGAATCCAATCCTGTTGAATCTGAGAACTCTTACGTGACTGATGTAAAATCTTCTTCATCAAGTGGCGAAAGGTCATACCTAGAAAATAACAATATATTAGATGATCAAGTAAGTTCTGAAAGCAATATAGAAGAAATCATGCCCTCTCCAACACTCCTCTTGCAAACCAGTTATACAACATTTACATACTTTACAACGATGTACATTGGCAAAGACTCCAGTAAAGTGAAAAGTAGACTTGAAACAATCACTAATGTTGTCACTGAAACTATAATGCCTAAGAAGGAGCTAGAAGAAGAAAGCAACTTGCCTATTACCTACTATACTACATTCACGTACTGGACAACTCTTTCTAAGAACAAGTCTACGACCATTACAAGTCACGAAGAAATTGTTTCAAATGTTGTAACTCCTACAGTTCAAGCTGTGTCTACTGTTAGCCCCATTGATACAACACCTATTGATATTGAAAGTGTATTGCCACCAAAAGATTTGGAAGTTGAACTTAAACCATCATTAGTGGATGATAGCCTAGAACATGCTGATGGCAAAGCTACTTTCTATACCACCTATACTTACTTTACAACTTTCTATGCTGGCAATACATCTCAAATCAGAAGTAGTCTGGAAACTGTTACCAACATTGTAGATAATACTAAAGTTGTAGAAGATAACCAATTAGGGCGTAAAGTTTCTGGACCTGTTGATAAGAATTTAATCCAGGATAACGGAGAGAAACCTGTAATTACCCCAACAGTTGTAAAAGAGGAAATACAAGCAACCAAATTGCCTGATGCTTCGTCAGCTTCTCCTACAGTTCTTTTAGGAACATACATTGATAACTTATTTGCTGAAGTAAAACCAGGTGGCGGCTCAACTACTACAACACCTGATATTGATAAGAAAATATTGTTCTCTCAAGTGGCAGTTATTTCTGGCGATTCTACTGTAGTGACAAGTGACAATAAGACATTAAATACCGAGACTACAACCATTGCGTCATCGACTGATGGTTCAATAATCAGTCCTACATCGGACGTTATACAGAGCTCTGTTTCTGAGCCAGAAACTACAACAGAAAATAGAGAAGAGTTAGAAGAAGAAGATGATGGTAACTCCAGAAAGAAGAGTCGGCTGACATTTACTACTAAGAAACCCTCATTTACGCCAGTCATAATACCATTTGCATCAAGAAATAGGCCTACTTTTACACCAAAACGAGGCCCCTTGCTTAGTAGTGCAACAACTATCACTCGACAAGATTTTACTCCTACAATAACGGCAACACCGACACTGAAGTCAGTTAGAGCTTCAGGTTTTGGTGGAAACCGTAAGCAATCAGTTTTTCCTGGTTCATCAAGTTCTGGAAGAAGATTCTCCGGAAGAATCAGTGCATCTGCAAACATTCCATCAGCTTCAAGATCAGGTGGCTTTAACCGAGCTTCTATCACACCAACGTCTAGAAGGACTGGATTCCGATCAAGCTCAATTAGAGGAAATAGCTTAGATTTTGCTAGCAGGTCAGGTTTACCTAGGATAAGACCTACTGCATCTTCCAGACTAAGGGGAGGTAGGCAATCGGCATCTATATCTTTACCACCACCTGATCAGAATGAATCAGAGACATCTGCAACCCAGCAAGAAGAAAATGCTACAGAGCCACTGGAAGAAGCAACCGATGCTCCAGTAAGAACTACTAATAATCCTTTGTCAAGGTTCAGAAGACCACCTATTGCCAGATTACCAGGCACAGCACTTACACCACGATCAACTACACCAGTACCAAAGCGAACAGGTACGTCTAGAGGAAGAATAACAACGACTACGAGGAGAAGTACTACACGAACAACACGAAATCCACTCTTAGTCCAGCAAAGACAAAGGTCAAACGCTTTATTCCCAAGGAGAAACTTATTTAGAAAACCAGAACCCGAACCAGAAGAAGAAAAGAATGATAATGAACAGAAAATAGAAGAGAGCGATGAAGATTTAGACGAGGAAGAATTTGAAGAAGATAATGACTATGAGTCATCTGACAGGAAAGAACAGCAAGTTTCTACGCCATCTACACAGACACCGAAGAGATCAAATACAGTACAAATTAGACCATTTGCTTTTAGGCGCCGTTCGAAACGTCAAGTTGATTACGGTAACAGAAAATACTCAAATTTTAGAAGACCTGGACTGAGAACTACCACGCATCATCCCGAACCAGAGCCTGAAACTGAACCACCAGCATCGGTGACGCCAAAACATAGAAGTGGTAATAGGTACAGCGCAAGAATCACTAACAACAACAATGCAAGGACTACTACAGCAGCATCGCCAAGGTCATCAGGACGACAGCCTTTCATAATTAGAGGGGAAAGTAGAACTACCACTATATCAACCCCAGCATACCGCCGTAATGGAAAATCTAGACCGTCGTCTAGAACGACAACTATATCTTCGCGACCTAAAGCACCTAGACTACAGTCAGATAGATCAAGACCTAGCACTTCTCGATCCTCAGGAAGATCTCGGTCTAGAACCACGACCAGCAGAACATCTAGTAGACAAAGAAATTCTTTCGAAAACTTCAGCGGAGAAAGATTCAACAATTACAACAACATAATAAATGATGGAAAGTTTACGGTCACTCATCAAATCCCAACTGAAGTTACAATTCCCATTGTTAACGGTAAAATTACAGAGTACAAAAGTGTTTTATCAGCAACACCGAGGTTAGAGACGTTATTGGCGAATCAAGTTTCTACTTCTATAGGACCTTTGGGTAATCCTCTACTAGTCTTAGTGTCCGAAGCTACAGAACTAGCAGACAATGGAGCAACAAAACTAATCAAATTTGTACTTCATGATACACCAACAACGACTGTAATATTTACTCCAACAACTATTAGAGGTCGTAAAACTTCGTACTCCCATATAATTCCTAGTACAGTATATAATGTAGAACCTGTAACTCAAACCGTAGCTCCTGAAATAAGTTCAAATGTTCCTTTGGCTAATTTGTTGCTTTCTCAACTGCTTCTTGGCAACCAACAACCTCAAATCAACCCTCTCTTAGCGTATCAACAACAAGGTTTGTTGCCACAACAACAAATACCAGTAGTACAAACGCCCGTGACTGAACTAAAAACCAGAACTACTACGTACGTTACAACAGTCACAGACGACAGAGAAACTATTTTGACAATTACATTTAGAGCTACTCCAATTGAAACCACAATCAGAAATCCAACGACGAACGTTATTACTGCTACTGAGTTCATCACTGAAACAGTTGTAACAACACCAACGATTTTAGGTCCTCCTCCTCAGCAGTTCAACTCTCTACTTCTTCCTTTGCTTCTCCAACAACAACAACAGCAGCAGCAGCAGCAACAACAGCAGCAGGTCTTAGCATTACAAACTGCCAATCCATTACTTGGATTAGGAGCTCCTGATCTTAACCTTCTTCAAAGTAATAATTTACTCAATAATGATATTTACAATAACAGTCCCAAACCGAATATCCTCTCAGACTTAACAAGTAATGAAGACTTTTCTGATGACATACAAGATGACAAAGAGGATGCTCCTCCACCACCGCCACCGCCTAAACGTAGGAATAACAAACCTAAACCTCCCAAACCAGCACCAGCTAAATTGACTAGTGTAGTTACTTTATATGTATCTGGAAGGCATCCTGGTGAATTCAGCACTGTACTATCAACAGTTGTATCAGATGACACCCAATCCGTAAGAAAGCGTGAAGCGATATACTACGACGATATTAAAATAGAACCATCAATTTTGCCTTCTGTGAATGAATTAGCGAGTTCACAAAATGATAACACAGATGCAGCAATCACAAGTATAGATAGATTCGATGAAACGTTTGAAAATGACGCTGGAACCCAAAGTTTGGAAAGTATTGTAGGTGAAGTTAGTAAACACATAAGATATGACGCATCCCCAACGTACGTCGTAAAACTAGCAAGCCCATCCGCCATTAAAGATATACAAAAATCTGTAGACGACGTCTCGTGAAACCCGAACAAATGTTTAGCTGTATAAAATAAAGTAATGGTTTAGTTATTTATTTACTTTGTATCATAGTAAGTTAAATAATAGTGCCTTATAGTTTTAATTCATAGTTCTAAGGATTTAAATACTCTTTTGTACTTGACTAGTTTAACATTCCTTTAAGGTCACCAAAAATTTTCTTCATGTTACCAGGAAGTGATCGGAAATTCTTGTGTATATTGTATTAGGTAACGGTCTACTCACTGCCTAAGAAATAAGTCTCTAGATTATTAATGTAATCATAACTGTCTTTTGTAATACTCGTACTTCAACTGCTTTGACTGTAAATGGCGAATACGACTTATTGAATGTTGAAATAATAAATAATTTACAAAATTTGTTGGGATTTATTATTTACAATAGACCTCTCTTTTACATTAATTTCAAGCATAACTTATCAGATGAAGGATGTGAATTTAATTAACATAACTTTTGCGAAGTTAAAAGTCAAATAAATAAAATATAAAGCACAAAATAAATCTTCAATGACATTTTAAAATCATCCACATACTTCTCCAGAAGAATAAGAGACTATTGACTATGAAAGACTTGACTGAGTTGACAGCTGACAGAAGTTGACTTGGACTGGACCCTGGCTCCTGCACCTGAGGCCCTCAATAGAGGAACCACTGAACCACCCCCTCATCCTGCGCTTCCATACCTCGGAGGTGAGTCCTGATAATGTGTTTCTTTAAATAGTAAACAATAAACCTAACCTTGTACAAAATAGAGATTATAAAAGAAATTATGATTACTAACGATGTAAAGAAAGAAAAATAAACTAATAATTGTAACAAGTGAAGCAGTCAAGATGATGAAGAAGTTAACGAAATACTAACTATTAATACCAAAATTGTTACAAATGTTAACATGTTTGTTGTAGTGTATGATAGTAGAGTTGATACTAATAATATTTGCACCAATTTGTTTATTTGCACCAAGTATGTTCTAGATCTAGATGCATCCAGAGTGCCAGTTTACAATGGCTTTTGTAAGTATTGTAGCAAGCTTAACTGTAGTTGTAGTTAGATGGTTGTCCTTCTTTCCTTTTATCTTATTTGTTGCTATTTTTCAAAATTGTATTTTTTAAGTTTTCTTCAATTTGTGTAAAGCTCTTAATATATTGACTAGGTACTAAGTACTTATAGTATCAATTATTACTTTAAATTATTAAAAGTATAATGTTTTCTGTTTCCATATCCTTACCAGTTTTACAAAACTCATTACTTTTTTAAATGATTAAATCTTAAAATGATCACAAATTTAAATATTTTTATTATTTCAGCTTTTAACACGAATGGTATAGTATATGACAACACACCATGGCGGCCAGGGAGAGAGATGGAATTAGTAGATCGACCAGTATCAGAGGAGGACGAAAGAAAGCTAAAGAATTTAGCTACAAGAATCATGTCCAATGGGGTTGAGGTTTTAGTCAAGGATAAGAGTGCAGACTCGAAACAAGAGCAGGTAACCAAACATTTTATTTATTAATTATGCAATAAAGCTTTGCGAAATTTCGATAGTATTGTATATTTTTTGTATTTCAACATTAGTTTTGATTGTTATCTTAACAGCATTGATTAAGTTTGCATTTTACTTGTTAATCTATTTAATCATGATCATAATCATCAGCATTATCATGATCATCATCGATAGTTTGTAAATAGATACAATTCCGAATTTCAATCTACATTTCAAATATTCTTTCTTCCTCAGCGAAAGCTCAAATTCATGCACGTTACATCACTGAAACCACATCATCACATCAGCTCTGCACCACCTAAACAATCATTACTTTCATCAGCAGTCGCTACTTTTATAAACCAACAACACATGAGCGCTATGTACCCGTTGCACCAACTTATGCAACATAACTACATCATTAAAACTTGTATGACTACATACACGTATTTGACGACAGTTGTCCATAATAAACGAAGCGCAATTTCAACTTTCGAGACCATAGTTTCAGTGGTCACTACAGAGTCGTTGACGCATTTGTATCCAACAGATGTCATGCCAGATATTAAGCCGACAAAAGTAAGGTTTTTATTACCCCTGGTGGTATTTGTCCTGGTGACCCTACATCCGATGACCCTATCAATGGTGTCCTTAACTTAACTTAAAATGTCTGTCTTATGTTCCCACATAAAAATACCCCGATCAAAATAATCTAAAAGCATTCTGCTTTTAAAATATCTACTTATTTCCATCATATTTCTAAAATTGTCCCTAGGTCCCCCCCTTGACCAGAAATTTATGCTTAGGTACCAACAACATAAATACACATCTTTTTAATCATAAAATCTACCAAACAACCAACTAAATTACCCATCATATACCTTTCTGTATTTTAATAGCATTATTGTAATCATTTTAAAATTTAATTGTCCTCAATTTCTATTTAACCTACAATAAATTCTTCTGATTTATTCCTTTCTGTTTTCAGACAAAATATATGGAAGTCAAGACCATCCAACCTACAGTTCCTAGCAACATGTTCGTCAGCAATTTTCCTAAGATTGATAAACGAATAGACAATCCAGATGACGTTGATAATTTTGAACTAATCCAACCATCTGAACATGGCCATACACCTTGTACTAGCTCTTGCTCTTGTAGTCATACAAGAACAGAAGGATTAAAGACCAAATACACTAACTACCATGATCATTCTATGTCCGCTTCTAAATATGGTATGAAAACATCAAAGTACGGAACTACAAAAGTCGATCTCCGTCCTACTAGGACTGAACAAATGGATAAGAAAACACAATACGGGCCATATGAGTACGAAGCTCAACTGGCACCTACTGACAGAATAGTTGAAAAGTACACTGAAGTTATCAATGACTACTCAGACGAGAAGGATTCAAATTCTGTTGAAGAAAGTGAATTACTGACCAATGAGCAAGCTCCATCTCCACCTAAAGCTAACAAAGTCAGCAATACTAAAAATCAAGAGAAACCTAAGCCAGAAAAACCTCAAAAACCTAACAAGAATAAAGTTTTAGTTGCTGACTTATTGAAATTAGGATCTTTAGGAATAAAGGGTTTGTCTCAGTTGGCACCAGTCATAGAGAAAATGACTGGAGGTTTCATAAAAAGACATGAACAAAATAAGACTACTACTAGCACAACAACGGTCAAACCTGTAGGGAAGCTAACGCCTTATAATGTTAACAAAAGATTAGATAGTGAATTGGAATACACAAATAAAAATCCGAATTTCCCCATCTATATACCTGTGGATGAATTAGAGACGTCAGAATCACAACTGGTTTTTACAAATGCAACATTGCATCAGAACTTAGCGTGGGCTGCCGAACACAAGCAGCCAAAAGCCCACATAGCCCCACCCAAAATTGTTCACGAAAGTCCACTTGTTAACGGAGGTATACCAATTAGTCCTGGTGAAATAATCACAGCCAATTCTGATGTAATAGTTGGCAAGCCTGCAGTGGGCGGGCCATTGACCTTGGCTGCAAGTGGAATTAAATTGCACAATCCAGTGAATCCTCCACCTATTGACAGTTTTGTTTCTGCCAATGAACAGTATGAACTGCAAGAAAAACCATCAAAGCCAGAATATAAAATACATGGAGCTAATGTGGATGATTCTTTTGATTTAAGACCACCAGAGCCTCCTAAACCACAAAATCAAAACAGGCCAATGTCTAGACCATCATTTAGCCACCCAGTTCCTCCACCACCCTCCAAGATTCACCAACGTTTGCCCATGAGTCACTCTTCAGATCACATGATGAAAACAGAACATATTAAAACTAGTGCTATGCTCGGAAATCACGGAAGACCGGCTTTCTTAGACTATATCCCATCATTGGCTAAACCAAGCAGTCCACCACCTAAGATGCAAGGGGATTATAAACCAGTAGTAGAAAATAATGAGGATGACATACCTGATAATAGTCCTAGCTCTTCTGAAGTTGTTCATTCAAAAGTGACTCCTGAAGGAGAAATGATAAGTAAACCATTTTTAGTGGATATTCAGCCTTCGAGAGTAGCTAATGTACTGATACCTCATGGAAGTGCCACAGCTTTAGTTTTCGCAGGATCTTCCGAACCACACAAAACTGGAGACTATGTTGATGACCCATTACCTTATCCAGAACCAGGTTATTTTGGAAGCTTTAGTATAGATGCACCGCAAATGACTAATGTTCATAATGTGGCTCCTAACAATAAGCCATTCACGACGAAACCAACCCACCACCATCCACCTCCTGAAAATTACAAACCAAATTTACAGGCACCTTACAAAGATCAGCCTTTTAGAAATGAACTCAAATATAAGTGGAAGGACAGCAAACGCCCAGTTGATTACAACAAACTGCCACCACCGACTAGTAATCAAGAAACCCATGTCCAAATAGGACCTCAAATTACAGTTTATAATCCAGATATTTATAAACACAGCAATGGCGATTTTGAAAAACATAAAAATACACGAGGAAATAAATACAAAGATGGCAAAGAAGTTATTGATAAAGAATACGAAAATTTCTTAGCAGTACCTCCTCCACCTCCTCCCAAGTTGCATTATGATTCCAACAAGAATCAAGGTCACCACGATCATAATAAACCATATAATCAAAGACCTGTTGTTCACACAAAACCGATTCAAGACATGAAAGTATTTTTGAACATACGACATCCAGTACCTAATAAGCAACCAACGACTGATTCGTTACCTCCGAAAGTAACATCTGAGATTTATTACGCTGCTCAGGCTCCAAATGCTAAACCTTCTCCAACTTATACTATTCATATGCCACAGTCACCGCCTAGCTATGGAAATGTATATAATAATGCACCTACCAGTCCTCCGTATAATGTACCAAGTTCAGACAATGTAGGACAAATAAGTAACTCTTTTTCGGTGGTTTCTTCACCAAACTTCTCTAACAAATCAATATTCACTAATGATATCAATGTCAATGATAAAGAAAATACGTATACAGTAACTTTGAATACGGCTACAAATGTAGCTAGTAATGTTGGCGAAACTTCACAAGTGGTTGGGTCAAGTGTACCAGTAGCAGTAGGTACATCAACTCATCTTGAGCACAGTCAATTGAACACAGATATTCCTATTGGTACAAACTTTGCTATACGGGTGGAAGATGGCTCCCATTCTCAACAAAATAAAAATTACAACGTACAGAGCAACAGAAATCCACCAATAGTTTATGATGAGCAAGGACGTGTACCTGATGTGTCTATTGGTGACAATAGGTGGAATTTGAGCATCCCTGAACATAAACCTATTGCAGAAACAACAGTCATAGGGCACCATTATTTTAATCAAAACTTCGACGACCGACCTCATCATGATAATACTGCAAGCCAGTCTATAGCTCCATCGGTGAATAGTCATGCAAACTTTGACAAGCGTCCTTATCATCAGGATAACACAGCAAGTCCATCTATTGCCCCATCAGTGAATAGTCATGCTAACTTCCCAATGATGAATGAGCAACAAACAACTTCAACACAATTTGATGATGTTAAACCTGTAACAGAACAAGTAGACGAGAAAGCAACTGATCAAAAGAGGCCTGCTAAGTTAATACCTAATATACCTACCAATTCTCACGGATGGTATTCTAGTATTCTCAATAATGAAAATGCTTTGAACCATGTTAATAAGATTGTTGTAGAGCAACCCACAACCAGAAAAATCATACCGCTGTCGCAGGATTATAATAAAGACAGTGTACCAGATTTTGGGCAGAAAATCACTAGTGTAGGTAAGCCTCCATCAGAATACTGGGCTCAAAAGTACAGTACGCCATCAGATCGAAGCAAATATAACGTTGGCCAACCATTTACTAGACCCGAAGTTACCACAGTAAGACCTACACCCAATGCTCCATTGTTTAGTGTGAGACCATATAACCCAGGTTATATACCATCTTACTTTGGAGGTATGAAACAACCAGCTTATGATATACCAGTAAGAGACAACAGCGATGAAACTACGACATCTAGAATTATTTCCACGGAGATGGCCAAACCAGTTTATGAAAATTCAGAAGAAATTTATGATGGTGAAGAAGAAAGCGATAATGCTGCAGAAAGTGATGGAGAAGTCAGTCAAGAATCCATGAAAGTGCCAGTGATAACTACATCTGGTGAAGTAGAAACTACTCCAAATATAACGAATGCTACTACAGAACTATCTCTATTACAAGATGAGTTAATTGAGAATACGAAAACAACTCAAAAGGATAAAAATGTTCAGTTCGTAGAGTTTAATCCAGGAACGCAAACAGAGAAGCCATTTGATACACGTAACAAAACAACATTCCAATCGAATTCAATGAAACCTATTTTCAATCAAATGAGACCTAGACCATTCACTGTAAGCAGTGTAACTACATTAGATAACCAGTTGCATCAACCTCATTGGCAAATAAATCAGCTGATGGTAAATTCTACAAATAATGCTTCATATGAAGACGGATTAGAACTTAATATTGGAGAAGAAATAGGTAGCAGAACGTCACCCAAACCTGTAACGCATATTCCGCAGAGAAACTCTTCAAATGATAAATATAAGCGTCCGCCGCCAAGACCTGTTTACTACGCTCAAGACAACACATCTAATATTATAACATCGACTGTAAACATCAAAGATAAGAAACCATTAGTTGTAGAGAAGGTACCACAAAAGTCAACTGAATCTTCAATATTTTTGACAACTTCGGATATAAACCGCTCCTCTAGTGAGATCTTAGATTTGTCTCCCCCACCGCCAACATTAGAATACAGCTTCAAACCGTCACCAAACGATGAAATGATAATGGGTATGAGTCCTCCACCACCAGTCACATTGCCACCCCGGATACCACAAAGAACACACTCTACTCCAAATCCATACTTCAACAGGACTCCTCCAAATTACAGAACAAAACCTCCAAGAACTTTACCTCCAAGGGTGACGACCCAAAGACCAATTAGACGACCGATAAATAGAGACGAAATATCCACTTATAAGCCCTCTTATGATGTTCTCAATAACATTAAGCGACCTGTTTACAACCGTGAGCAACCATCTTCACAGTTGCTGCCACCACCTAGAGATATCCCATCTAGAATTACACCCATCAATGAACTGCCTTCTCCTACAATCGATATTCATACAGTTCCTAATGTAGTCTTCCCAACGCCAATATCTTCAGGGTGGCTTACGTCCTCTGGCGTTGATTTCTCGTCTAGTTTCGAATTCAGACCAACTACCGTTCAATTCCCTGAAATTTCACAATCGTCTAAAATACCCGAATCGGAACAATATCCTACAGAAAACTCGTACTCATACGAAATTCCATCTTCTTCTGAAAGGTCTGAGGAAACTAGTACAGAGAAGCACACAACAGAAGATAGACTGTCTAATTCTAAAGAAAGCAGTACCGAGTCTATTACCAGAAGACCATCGTCAAGTGAAGAAAATATTAGTGACTCTGTTGCTAGTGAAACGAGCCAAGAAGACACAGCGACTGATAAGATGAAAGTTCTTCCTATCAGAAATAAGAATAGAACTCGCAAACCGTATCCCATAAAACATGATGATAAGAAATCTACTACTAGCAAGTACAAGTTACCACCAAAGCCTACATCTGTCATAAGACCTACAAGAACATTAAACCGACCAGACATTTTGTTCCCAACTAGACATACATCAACAAGAAAGATCATAAGGCCGATACCTACAAGATCATCATCGACAATCTCGCCCAGTATTATTGAAAGTTCTGAATCTTCAATTGACGATGAATTTGTAAAACCCACAGAAGTGCTAAAGGACAGTATTACACCTACTGTTGTCCAGCCAGAAAAGACAACTTTGAATGAAGCAGCTTCTGCTTACGTAACTCCCTCATTAGACGATGCTTCAATGACCATACAACCAACTTACCACACCAGAGACGAAGTGAATACATCAGATGACATTGTCCCAACTAAGACTGAATTCAGAACTACGGTCGTAACCTTAACTAAAACGCTATCAGAACCACCTCGAACAGTTTCGAGCATTGGCTATCTCAATGTAACTCATACTTTGACTGTTACTCATACAAAAACAAGTCTGATCAGCCAGTCAGAAGGAGCAGTAACACAAACGCTTATCTTGACTAACACTCACACATCAACGGTCGTTGATGTAGTCACAGAAGTTCATACTCAAGTACAACCAACAACAATTGTGGAAACTGTTACCAAACATATACCAATTAAAGTGGAACCAACGCAAGTGCAAGACATACCTACAAAGACAAAAGCACCTCTCGATGATCTCACTATGTCTTCTGAAGAAGAAAATCTCGTAATTAAGGACAACGAGAAGGATACTACAGAAAACGTACAAAAGATTGAGACAGAAAGCGATGGAGATAATGACTCATTCTTTGTAGTTATGAACAAATCACAAAACGGTGGGAAAGTGCCTCCTATTGCTACTGATATTGAAACAGGAGAATATGATATCACCAGAAATGAACAAGTAAATAGCAATGGCGTATCACAGGTATTGTTTGGAGAAATACTTTTGGCAGGAACGCCATATCTGGAAACCACTAACGTCGTCGCTCCTGGTAAGTATTCGAAAAATATATATTTTAATGACACTGGCAGTTTTGATTGGATAATCAATAATGTTTCAGGTATAGCTTTCATGAAGGAATGTCAACCCGACTGCAAGGCTTCAAGGAACGAAAGGTGCCAGAGAATCGATGGAATGATGAAGTGTGTTTGCAGACCTGGTTTTGCAAGAATGTTCCCGGATAGACCGTGTAAACGTAAGATTTCGATGTCATAAATCTATTTCTTGATTTCTTGGATGAACTTGCAGAAACCTAATTCATGTACTCAATTTGATGTTTCAGCAACATACACATACTCCGTGAAGCTAGCCCTTGGCTCCCAAGGCAATCAACTTTTGAAATTCGACGAAAAACTGTACGACAACACCAGCAAAGAGTACCATAGTCTAGCAGCTGCTACTTATGAGGGCATAAATAGAATGGTAATGCAGTCAGACTTGAGGGATGTATACCACGGAGTACATATCACTGGATTCCAACCAGTGGAGGTTAAGTCTGATGAAGAGAACTACCAAGGAGTTATGAATGATTTCTATGTACAGGTAAGTAAAACACGAAAAAACACGATTACACTCATAGCCCCCTCTAGGATTCGCTGTATCGGGGTGCCATGGACATACTCAGAAACAACCACAAAGAACACCCAGACCCACAAACAGACCTTTAAATTCATCATTCAAATATCTGCCAACAACAGTTTATATTTATCCGAACCTGTTTGGTATTTCACTACATAGTATAAAACAAAGTCGCTTTCTCTGTCCCTATATCCCTATATGTATGCATAAATCTTTAAAACTACGCAACGGATTTTGATGCGGTTTCTTTTGATGGATAGAGTGATTCAAGACGAAGGTTTATATGTATAATACATGCATAAAATAGTAGAGAAACACTGATAATTTCCGTGCGAAGCCGGGGCGGGTCGCTAGTACTAAATAAAACATAATAATAACGCATACAGAAATATATCCGACTGTAGCAGTACTTCCCGAAACGGTGGTGCTCAAGGCAAGGCTGATGCCAGTTATTTTAAGCCAATAGGGTCTTTAGTGAATCTGTAAAATGGATAACAAGAAATGTGTAATAATAATAACAATGACTTTAAATCAGAATATCTATTCCAGCTATCAGACAACGCTCACGAGAGTAGACTGAAGGAAGTGATCGAGAAATATCTGAGGAACAACAACTACAGTCTCGGTGGTACTGATGTCCATGCTGCTGAAGGCCTGGTGGACAGGCTTGACGTTAGTGGTAAGCCATTTGTACAAAATAATTGTGACTTGAAATCACATTAAAGTATATTACATATCCTCGTTTCGCTCTGGCAAAGGTATATATAAAAAAAACAAGAGGACTTTGACAAAATTACTGTATATACTTTAATTACTGTAGAAATAAAGAAGATGTCCAACTCCTAAATTTGCATTAATAAATAACTTTGAGCTACAACTAAGCCGTCCAGTACAGTACTTTGAAATTATCATAGAATTATTAATACAATTTGTTTGAAATTCCAGACTTCGACGAGTGCACGAGCGGCCTGTTCCACGACTGCTCAGAGCATGCGCAGTGCTTCAACCTGCGAGGAACCTACACCTGCAGTTGTCTGGAGGGCTACGCAGACCTGAGCGTCAACAACCTGTACCCTGGCAGGATCTGTTCTGGTAAGGCGGATTTGATTACCTAGAGATTGATTCAAAAACTGCTAGGACGTGGGAATTGCTTCAATGTGCACGGGACCTTCACCTGCAGCTGTCTGGAGGGCTCCGCTGACCCGCTGACCTGACCGTCAACAACTTGTACCCTGGCATGATATGTCCTGGTAAGCAGAGTATCTTTGGCCTAATACAAGCCAATTTTAAGGAGTTGATTAATTTAGTATTTGAGATATTATGATTGTTTGTATGTTGCTGGTATAGTGATCTTTAGATTATGTTGTCAGCCTATTTAGCTACATCTCCAATTTCAAGATGTCACCCCATGATTATGAATCGTAACCGAATATCACACATAGAACCTAGCTAGTATGCTTGATTTAATTTGTTTATTTTTTTTATTTCAGCGGAACCAGTAGGCTGTGAACTCTGCAACTACCACGGATCGTGCTATTCCAGAGATGATCAGCGGGTGCTCTGTGAATGCTTCCAGTGGTACGCTGGTAGCACGTGTCATATCAACTTAAAGGGTAAATAGACATAGGTCTACCATGTCCTTCCATGCTGGACTGGGAGAGATAGAAAATCATAGAATGTTCCAGCTGCCCTTCCTCCCGGGCATGCTGTAGAAGTCAGCAAAAGGGACTCGAGGGTTACAGTGTATTGTAATTTAGGCGATGGGCTGACAACCTGTCACTATAGCAATACACATTACAATCTAAAATTGCCCTCAATTTTTGCCAGACGTGGCGAAAGCGCCTCTTACGAGGAGTTTGACGCTCTGCCTACCCCGTAAGGGATAAAGGCGTGATTTTATGTATGTATGTATGTCTACCATGTCAGCACCTCAAAACTCAAATCCGAAGCTCATTTGATTTCCACTGGGAGAAAACACACTTAATATCAGTGGTTAATATTAGTCAACTTGAAACTTTGCGAGTTTATCCCCAGTTTGACTAGCTTAGAACAATGCAGGCTAAAGTAGGTACCTGATAGTGTGTTAAGGAAAAAACGTCCGTGTTTTCGATCCCGGTTATTATTCGGCTATTTGGGACCGAAAGTGGTTTATAAATTCTGATACAGTAGTTATAGAATCATTCATCAACCCGAAAACCCACTAGGATATTACAATTCTAATAAATGCTTTTATGGTTTCTAGTGGTCCTCATATCGCTGGTGGTGCTGGGCGCGCTGCTTACGATAGTACTGACGGTGTGCGCGGTGGTCGCTTGTCGCCGGCCCCGCCCCCCGCCGCGCTCTATCGTCACTTGCATACAGGGGATGCCTTTCTCACAACAGGTAAAGTAATATTACTTGGTAATAGAAGAAAGAAAGATAGGTACGGAGGTAGGAAGGATGGAAGCGAAAGAAGTATGAATCAATGCGTTACGCGAACGATGCGAGCAAGACATTGCACGAAACATGAATGAGTCGATACATTACGCAAGTGAAGCGAGCGAGGCATTTTGCGAAACGTGAGTCAACCATTTCGTTACGCGAGCGAAGCGAGCAAGATATTTCACGAATTATGGATGCATTAATAAGTTACGCTAGCAAGGCGAGCGAGACTTTGCGCGAAATACAAATGATTCAATAAGTTATGCGAGTGAAGCGACTTAACTAATAAGCGAATTAACTATTGCACGAAATACGTTGATACGTGAGCGAAGCGAACACGACATTTTACGAAATAAATCAATTCGTTAGGCGAGCGAAGCGAGTACAACATATATTTAATTAAGCCGAAGCAATACGTTACGTGAGTGAATACTCTGTTGACGATAGTGTTGAAAACAGATTCTACGATTGTCAGCCTCGCCAGCCATAATACTTGATAAAATGAGTCGGTAGGTTGAGCTTTAGAACGTTATTTCAATGTTGCAGATTTAAATATTATCAGCATAGAAGTGTCTCATTTTATTTCCTATGTCATAGCAAAATTACTGTAAAATATTTGATACCTATGTCTGCCAGACACACCTTGCTAAAGAATCTTTTATCTTTTTTCCAGGGTGCAATGCAGAAGCAGCGAGCAGACCGTCGTGCTTTGATCAGAGACCAGACCGACTCGGGGGATGCGTCCAGTGTGCAGAACGCGTCGCTACCATACATGCCTACCAAGGTAAGGTGCTTTTGAAATCATTGCCGTTTTAGGCACGAACATGACTCTGACTGGCTAGGTAAAAGAAACAAGCAGACTACCTTCACATTTTGCGTTGTATGTAAAAAAAGTACCTATCTAATTATAAACAAATTATAAATATAATCACGCCTTTATCCCTAATACGGTAGGTAAAGCGAAAACGACCTAAACGAAAGTCATTCATAGTTTTTAGTGTTACTTGAGATAGATTTTTAGGTATATTGCTGTAGTGACAGGTTGTCAGCCCATCGCTTAAATTACAATATACTGAAACCCTCAAATCCCTTAGCCGTTTTTACAGCACGGCCGAGAGGAAATGCAGATGGCACATTCTATGTTATTCTCTCGCACCCAGGCCAGTATGAAAGATCGATTTTCAAAACCGAGTTTATGGTAAAAATTTAGGTAAAAAGTCTCTTCTTGTGAACACAATTAAAACAACTTCCGAATCAGCTCATATAGTAAGAGAGAGATTAAATACTTTGTAAAATTTTACAAAAATAATCTTTTACAATTAGAATATTTGGTACCAATTCGTAGTTGCAAAAATTACGACTTAAATAATATAATTCTATACCTGTCATTTTCTGTCATGCCAGAACATAAAGGGACGCCAATAATTTTAGTCAAGATTAAGTTAAGTTTTGCGCTCTACAAATTGATAGCGTTGTTTCACTTCTTTCAGAGAGTATCAACCAGCAAGAAATGCATGATGTCAGATCCGCCTTCCCACGACCCTCCTCCGGTGCCTGCTCCAGCCGTCATGATCCCCAGAGCCAGACTGCATCCACACCATTCTGACAGGTATGTTACGTACATACGTGGGACACTCAGAAAGTTTTGCGACACTAAAAAAAATTGTTCTACAGGTACATATATTTTTATTAAATCTTTTCAAAGTACTCTCCACCAGCCTCTATACAAAGATTCATGCGTCTGAACCAGTTTTCAAAACACTTTTTCCAGTCCGCCGTAGACACCTCGTTTACAGCCTGCTCGAACGCAGCCAGCGCATCTTCCGGCGACGAAAATTGTATACCCTTGAGCTGATTTTTTATTTTTGGAAATAAAAAGAAGTCACACGGTGCTAGATCAGGGCTGTAAGGAGGGTTACCCAGGAGTTTGACTGTGCTGTCCAGGAAGTCCCTCGTTTTGAGCGCGGTGTGTGCAGGCGCATTGTCGTGGTGGAGCAGTAGTCCGCGGAGCCCTGTGTTTGGTCGCTTGTTGCTCACAACAGAAAAAACTTCTGGTAAACATTTGGTAGTATACCATTCGGCGTTAATGCTTCTTTGATCTCGTAAGGGAATTGAGGCCAAGTGGCCAGACAAATTAAAAAAGCTGGCGATCAAAATCTTCCCCCCGCTTCGAGATCGCTTCACTTTGGTAGGCGTTGGTTCATTTTGAAACACCCAAACTGTCGACTGGCGCTTGGTTTCTGGATCGTATTGATAAATCCAGGACTCATCACCTATTACGATGTCGTAAACACGCCGAGACGAGCCTGCTTCAAATTTGTTCAGCATATCACGGCACCATTCCACCCGGGCCTGCTTCTGAGCGTCGGTGAGGTAGTGCGGCACCCAGTGCGATACTATCCTCCTCACGCGAAGATGCCCTTGTAGAATCTCGTGAACGCTTCCCGATCCAATCTTTAATATGTGCTGAATCTCCTGATATGTAATTCGCCTATTATCTTGGATTAAATTTTTCACTGCTAGCACGTTTTCTTCCGTAATAGCCGTCAAAGGGCGACCGCTTCTTTCTTCATCCCCCAAGGTTGGTCGACCGCGCCTAAATTCGTTATACCAACGATACACGGTTGCCGTGGAAGGGCTTTCATCCATAAATGCCATTTGAAGTCTATCGAACGATTCATCCGATTTCAGGCGACACTTGAAATCGTAAAAAATCATAGCTTTAAAATGTTCCCGGCGCAGATCCATTTTTCAGTAAGACACGATACTTTGAATTGGCTCGCAAAAAATGTGGAGGGAAATTTTGAAAATGGAACACACATATTTTTACTTACAAGTAATCATATTTTCAAAAAAGATTCTAACCGGCCAGTCTGCCATATATAAAAACGATTTATCGCAATACTTTCTGAGTGGCCTGGTATAATCACGCCTTTATCCCTAATCTTCTTCTTCTGTCGAGTGGGTATCGAGTCTATGGACCCGATGAACCCTGGTGTCAGAGTTTTTAAACCGCCTAGTAGCACAACTATCAGGCCTCTGACATGGTTTTGTGTAACGACCACTTTCAAAGACAGCGACCGGGACCAACAGCTTAACGTGCCCTCCGAAGCACGAAATCTTTTTCTTTTCGGACAATCAGGTGATTTAGCCTGCAATGTCCTACCCAAACTGGGGAAAAATTCACAAAGTGATAAATTCTCAAATATCAACTTTGTGTTTTACCCTCTGGGAATTGAACCTCCGCATCGGGAGCCCATGGCACTAGCCACTATATAACGGAGGCAGTTATCCCTAATGATCAGATAATATCAGAGCGTAAACGACCTAAACTTAGGTCGTTCCGCCACGTCTGACAAAGTTTTGAGAGTTATTTAAGATATATTTGTAGGTATATGGTTGAAGTGATAGGTTATCAGCTCATCGCCTAAATTTCAATATACTTCAGTATATGTTCTATTCAAATATCTAACACAGGAATGCTTGTCAGGATACAGGCGTAAGCGCTTGTAATTATCATAGAGAGGTTTATTTGATTTTGTTATCACGAAGCTTCTTATTGGGCTTAGTTCTAGATTCAACCGGCTAAAACTAAAATTGTAATCTGTCTGTCACTTACAAAATAATAAAAATGAAAAAGGACGGGCGATTTATACTGTAAGGTATTTTTATTTATTTACACTTTGTCCGCTAGATTTTGAAGCGCATTTGCACGTTTCCCCAGTATTTCGGTCAATTTTATCCGCCATATCATATGACGGCGGATAAAAATCACCGACTATAAATCAAAAACCGAAGAGAATAGATCCCCCTGTCCTTTTCCAATGTTTTTTGTCTGAAAGTGACAAATAGATTTTAATTTTAGTTTTAGCCGGAAAATCTAGAATTTAGCCCAGTAGCTTATGATTTTTGAGTCAACTGTATACAGTTATAGCTAGCTAACTTACTTCGCTCTACTTATTTTCAAAGACTTCTATATAAACTAAAGTAGACGCGGCACATTCGCCAAAAGTTGAAGCGCTTCAACGAGGGGAAATTGGCCCCTTCCCTTCAGCAATCCTTCAGTGTTCAATAGCGCGTGAACAAATGAATGTTGTATTTTTAGGATTGCTTTTTGAGTGACGATTTGCCTAGTAAGCCGCGTCTACCTCGGTTTATAAGAAGTTTTTGCTTCTTTCTTTTCTAATAATAAACTTGTAATAAATATCTATGTCAAATGTATTTTTAATCAAATACATACATACATACATATAGTCACGCCTGTATCCCTGATTGGGTAGGCAGAGCGCAAACGACCCAAACAAAGGTCGCTCCGCCACGTCTGACAAAGTTTTGAGGGTTATTCAAGATAGATTTGTAGGTATATTGCTGTAGTGACAGGTTGTCAGCCCATCGCCTAAATTGCAATACACTGTAACCCTCAGTTCCCTTAGCTGATTTTTACAGCATGCCCGGGAGGAAATGCAGCTGGCACATTCTAAGTTTTTCTCTCGCTCCCAGTCCAGCATAGAACATAATTTTTAATCAAATGCTTTTCAATTTACTCTGCAGCCGAGAAAACATCTCAAGAAAGAAGAGTATGGAACTGAGCAGCGAAGCGAAGCTGATCAGCTACTTGGAGTCAGGAGCTGTAACCACCAACGATGAGGTAACATTTGGACGACGATAGATATATTCATAATATTATATTGTGATGCGTTTATTTATTTTCGTAAATGCTAACTATAAATGACTGAAGCAGACTCTACCTCTTGGATTTCAGATGAGAAGAAAACACAGTATGGAATCTTCGTACAGTGCCAATAAGGATAGGCATATCCATACTAAGCAAGGTGAATAAAAACAATACGAGTAATTTATTACTTACTTCATTTGGTTCTAAACTTTTTAAATTACTTTTTAATATTCCGCCATGCTCTATAAGTTTCGACGTGATGTGCACATCCTGACCACTCTTTACAACATCCTTCACAATCCTGCCACTCCTGACTACCTCCGCTCCCGTTTCCATCGCCTTCCTCCAGACCCTCGCTCTAGGCGCGTCTGTATCACTAAGGTGTTAGAGTGCCCTAGTGCGAAAACTATATTTCTTTCTAACTCTTTTTCTGTACGAGCTGCTCAGCTATGGAATAAACTTCCAAAATGTATTCCAGAAAGTCCGTCTATTTACGTTTTTAAAAAGAGATTAAAAGAGCACTTCTTATCTGAATACGTTTAATGTATTTATTTATGTATTGTAGTTTATGTATCTATTATGCATGTACGTATATATATATGATATATAAGTATTAGATATGTATGTATTGTTTGATTTAATCTTATTGATTATTTATTTTTACGTTTGATAGTTCTACTTCATGTATTTTAGAGTATTTTTTAGTTTACATTGCATTGTATTTGTCTTGCCCTTAAAATGTTTCTCTTTCTCTCAACTGCCAGTGGGTTAGCTGGAAGAGATCTCTTCATAGAGATAAGTTCGCCCTTGCATACCTTTCTGTATACTTCATTTCTTGTATTTTAATGCAATAAAGAATATATATGTATAAGTAACCGTCGTTTTGTCAGTCAGCCGTTGTAACGTCCTATTTATTGGATATCTTAATAATATCTTATTCAAATAACGAATTATATTTATGTTTTTGAATTTTTCAGGTGCTCTAGTATCAGCTGGGTTCAAAGTATCCACAACCATCCGGCCAGACGAACAGCAGATGAAGGACGATCGAGATGACATGTCTTCTATCAACAAGAACGATTTAGAAGCTGAACTGCACTTTGATTCCTTGAGGAAGTCTTACAGGTACATTCCTATTTATAACCTTTAGCATTCGGTTGAATTCAAAGTACCCACCAAACACACGTGTTTTAAAAATAATGTGAAAAGATTCAAAATATATGTGGACGGGATATAAAGAGACGGTATAACAAGCTCATGTCGAATTCTTGATATTTTAAAATACATTTATTTATTTTTCGTTACATCCCCTGCCTGAGTTACTGCATTGTCACAAATTCTTTTTTGTACTTTTTTACAGCCAAGAAGACATGTCTGAATGGACTGACGCCGAAAGAAGAATCGGTGAACTGTAAGTATTTTTTAAATTCTATTACACACAATAACTACCTACTACTTACGTCGAAAAACTCATTTCATTCTTCCAGTATTTTACCTTAGGATAAATGCTTCCTGCTTATAAAAATACATCTTGTTTCAGGACTCTATCAGAAGCTAGATCAGTAGGTGGAACTCTGCCAGCTAGCACGGGCAGAGCAGCTTCATCCACTCGACTAACACATCAGGTAAAATATTATTTGAATCTTTAATAAGCTTAATTATTAAAAATCAATAAAAGTTCTCTACATTTATATTTCTTTCATCCAAGTATTTATTTGTCACTTGTAATAAAGCCGTTTGACTGTTCCTTCATTTTGACACAAGAGTAAATAACCTTACAGAGATTAGGCATATTATTAAACGTATACCAACGGTAGGATGATGTCACGGACACATGAAAAGCATGCCTTTAGTGGCGCATCGGGAGGGTTATGTAGATTTCTGTACGTTTATTTACTTCAGTGTTTCTACAGTGCTATCACACCCCCACTATTCCCCGCACGCTAACCCAACTCTTGTTCGTCTAGGAGGCTAACACGATGGCCGAACGAGACCTGGGCTCCACCTTCCTGCTGCCGCACGTACACCTCTATAAACCGGACCTTGTGGGTATCTCTATAAGAGTATAAATCCATACAGTCGCCAAGCTTCATACAATCTTTAATAAAATGCATTGCATGCATGTCGTTAAATGGCGTGTCGCATACATGTGTGCATGTAGTCGTCTGTGGTAGTGTGATATGTCAGGTGTTGTGTGTAGCTTTGTTTCTGTATGGTGTTTTACTCTTGTGGTGAACTACTTTTACCACATCTCTAGTTTTAATGAAAATACATTGGACAGGACCTAAATCCACTGAATTCTTTGACTTTTCCTCATAAAGTTGCAATATTTTATTTATTTCTTACATGTAGCATGATAACCCGTCTAAGTACCCTTGCACAATGCACCAACTTTATTTTAATGTTTTGTACATCCTGTATCTTTTACATCGTAGATAAATGACATTATATGAAGAATCATTTGATATGTTGACATTATATCAAGAGTCATTTGATATGTTTTCTTTTTTACGTATTTACTTTCGTTTTGTGTGTTTTCAGACGAGTGACGTGTCAGAATTTGACTCCCTGTGAAGATCGACCAGTCATAGGATGAATTAGTATTACTATTAACTTCTTAGACATCTTTATCTTATCTAACCTGTTGTGGCATCAAATATACCACCAAAGTAAAGACTTGATAAATTATTCCCTATTTATTCTATTTTGTAAGTAAATGCTTAATTAATAAAAAATCTTTTGTCTGCAGATAAATAAAGCTACAAACTTTGAAATTTGTGAAATGCCATAGTAAATTTAAGCATTTTTTAGGTTTAAGTCCCATCGAAGAAAATGATTTGAATGAGAAATCGACGTAATGTAAATTGTTTAGTTTAATTCTATTTATTCTTTGCGATTTCTTATTTGAAGAGTTTTCTTGTTTTTGTACTTTTCTTTTTGGTTAACATTGTGCAAATTTCGTGCCAATATTTTAGCGTGATTCCAATACAATACACGTTTTGAAAGAGCATTCCATGAAATTTATATTAATTTTGTTATTTTGTTTAGTTTTGTATGTTTTGTTAATAAATAAAAATATTTTAATGGATTCATAGTTTTATTTAAAGGTTCAAAATAAGACAACAGTTTAAATATGAGACATAGCGTTTTTATTTAATATTCAATAATATTTTAGTTTAATCGATAGAATATTTAGCAATATTACAAATACAACGGGAAACAATGAAATAGGGCAACCTAATCGATTTTGAAACTTAAACGACAGCGTAGCAACATTAGACACTAGCATAATACTCTTAACACCAATTTCCTTAAGCACACTGACTTTAAAAAATTAACTATATTTATAAATAGTTACAATAAGCATGACCCCTTAAATTACAGCGTGGGGACCGACAGATATGAAACAATTGCTTCTCATCTTTATATTGACGACATTATCATTGCTGACAACATTAAAGGGCCCTAAATAGTCCATTGTTCCTTATTTATTAACAAATGAACTATCTCGAGCAGGAAAAGCAGCAATGGCAATGCCACTAAGCGCATTCAATAGCTTCATGTGTATTTAGCTAAGCTTGTCCTTTTCTCATTTTATATCTTCTAGTTCTTTTCTTACTCCATCAGTCTCATATCGTACGTAAAATTATCTTTCACAATTCGTTTTCGTGGACATTTCACACATTTGTTGGTACTACGTCTTGTCTTCTACATATTCATCGATGTCTGAGTGATTGTACTATTCTCATGATTTATATGATGAATAATATCCAATTTTACCTGTACGGACTGTATGACTTGTCCAGTGTATTATCTTATAAATGAATGGAAGTGAGCAAGCCTTGACAGTTTTACATGGTTATACAATATATATAGTCTAACAGCAAAATTTGGGATCAATCAAAATTGATAAATCAAGAGAAAGGCCAAAAGATTTACTAATAGTTGAAATAGAATCACAAGGACTTATAATTTACACAGAGTAAGTAAAATAGAAATTTAAATCAGGGAAGATAAAGAAGGGAAATTTTAAACAGGAATTTTGATCGATCCCAAATATACCAACAATTACTTATCAAGTATTTGTATTTCTACCTATCTACTTATGAAAAAAACTTGTGCTGATTTGAAACTGGTTCGATCTTATTTAAGCCAACCTACTTCTTTAATAATTCAGTAAGACAGATAATAGTCATAGTAAATCCATTGTTTCGTAGTTGCTTGAGTACAAAACTGTCAAAGTCAGAGATATCTACTTACCTGGTAATCTTATAAATAGTTAATAGTCCTACGAGTGTAATGCCATTGAATAAGCATTTGATTCAAGACTAGATTAAGCTAAGCGCTATCTAAAATGTCTAGGTCGTAGTAATATGGACCATGTCGTACAAAAATCCGACGGTTTCAGTACAAAAGTGAGTACCAAAATACTATCCAAAATTTTGCTTGGAGCCCGGCCAATTCCAATTTGAGAGGAAACAAAAATTGGCCCCAAAGTCCAAGTTCATCATTCGAATGTTTTAGCAAAATGAGCTATTCTCAGATAAAAATGGTAAGAAGTATTATTTCCATAGTCTCGACAAAGTTGTTATTAACAATGTCAAAGAAAATGTTAATAACAACGGTGCTAAAGTATAGTTAGTGGAAAGGTATATAACAAATCTATCACACAATAGATGTCCTACACTTTGATAATTTCCTACATGATGGAATAATTTGTATAACTATTAGCAAATACTTTGCTACTTATTATAAAACTTGATTGTACTGAGTATATTCCATGAGTATCGTCATATTTTAGGAAGTTTAGTGATATTGTGCTTCGCTTAAGCTTAAAAAATCCGCTGCAAAAACAGGAGAATGTATCAAAACATCGCGACTAGTCTAGTACAAGGAAAAAGTAAGTATCAAGAATGTAAAAAATACCGAAGTGTAAATTAAGAAGATCTTTTTAGTTAAGACGATGAAAGAGAAATCAAATTAACAGTTTACTTCTTTGAAGGTTCGTCTAAGCTTGATGGTGGAGATTTCGCTAGCATCGTGAGTGATCTGAAAATCAACCGATATTAGTAATTAGAAAACATCAAACAGTTAATATGTACACGATTTATGTTTTGACCAAAGTCTTCTGAAATTCAAACCACAAAATTGACACTCTACATGCTTTCAACTTTCATTATAACTTTATAAATATGATGATAAATTGTAAATTGATTTTAATTCACACGAAAACTATATCGAACAAAACAATAAGAATAAAAAGCATATACATGATGGGGTAATAAAATTAGATGATAAAGATGAGGCAAAAGAAATATAAGAAGCAATATAGTACAAAGATATGTACCTATTTGTTGATTTGTTCAGAGGAGTGACTTAAACAATAGCAGCTGCAATGATAATATTAGATAATTTAGTCAAAGGTACCGAATTCAGTAAGAAAAACACATTTTAATTTTGTTTCAAAATATGAGACTATACCCAAAAAAAAATATGAGCACAAAATTAACAGAATGATGATTAAAATAGCAAAACTGTGCGTGAGAAAATAACAAACGATGCTAACACAATTAGACAGACGAAAAAAAGAAATTAATATGAGTATTGTGTTTTAAATAAAAAAATATATTATGGTGTCCTCCCTTATTATTTTAATCTGCAGGGCTATGATGCAACCTGTAGACATCAATTTGTCTTCACGTGTTGCATACTTCACTATGATCAATGCCTGTAATTTTCCGTTGTGAAGTGCGCAACGCAAGAGATATTGTGTAGACAAATAAAAGTCTACAGTGCGTATCATAGGCCTGCTGATCTGATCAGACACAAATTATATTAATGATTTAAAATTTAAAATGTTCATAGTAT
This sequence comes from Scrobipalpa costella, assembly GCA_949820665.1. Lineage (NCBI taxonomy): Eukaryota > Metazoa > Arthropoda > Insecta > Lepidoptera > Gelechiidae > Scrobipalpa > Scrobipalpa costella. The sequence continues at coordinate 8,109,595 of OX463320.1, read as the reverse complement.
AAATCAAGGACAAACAATGACATTTTACTTGACGGCAGGTATTATTCATTGAAGAACGTCATCGACATTGGTTTAAATCGCATTTCTTAGGCCCGTATTTATAAAGCGAACTCAAGATGCTATATCTTGACAGGCCATATTGTACTGAAATGATATTACTGATACGAACTCAAAGTCGCTGTCAGTGTCAAGTGCTGATTATAAATACGGGCCTCAGACTATATCGGCTCAGACGTAAATCTATCTCAACCCCATTAGTTTTTTATGGTAGTTTACCTTCGTTGAGCCGGTATGGGTGGTGATGGCTGCGTCGCCGGTGGTAAGGAAGCTGGACAGCTTCCGGAAAGCTGCTGTTGTGGCTCTTCTTCTTCGTCTTGTCTTTCTCCTGTTTCCATGGAAAATATTGTCTTAAAACATGTTTTATGCTCTCATAGGATGCTGGCTCTTTGACCGTAGTTACAGAGCATTTAGTAGATTTCTGGCTATGTGTACATTAGGTTAGTATATTACCACAGTAAAAAGTTGTTAAATAACAATATTTTTGTAAGTAATATTAATTTCATTACCTATTATTAAAACGCATACTATTCTCAGGATAGATGACTTAAGCCTTGACATACATAACATTCATGTAAAAGATCTTTTACTAAATATGAAACCAAGTAATTTCAATTCCATCGAAAATATTTTTATGAAAGTCTATTCTACGAAACAATAGGTCGTTGGGTGATACAAACCTCGAGTGATGGGTGTGTCACCGATGTAGAAGGTCATCGCAGGAGTTTCCACTATGGCTTCCTTGACTGACCCGTCGCCACTGACTGCGCTCAGGGTATCAGTGCTGTCGAACATGATTGTCCTCTCCTTGGTCTTTGGTTGACGGCCGTCCAGTTCCTGAAATCACATGGATTTCGACTTTAGTTTTGGTAACAGTGGATAGGAATTACCCAGGAATTTCATCATGAAAATGAGTATTCATAGTGTTACAGAAAGGGAATAATAACCCTGTGGAGTGTAGTGGTCAGTAAACTTCTGATGATACTGAATAAGATTTCCCACACATTATGAGAAAATAATATATTTCCATATTAAACTGCCAATCAAGTATAGATATCCTAGCTAAATGTAGGCTTTTGTGTGTTAGATAAAATAAAATGACCAACGAACGCCCTAGTCAGTATACATACATACAAATGTTAAGCAGTTCAATATTTAAGTTCTCTAAAGAATTTGCCTTGATAAAGACTCACCAATCGTTCTGTGTCAGAGTCCGGCTCATGCACCTCATAGTCATGAGAGAACTGTTCACTCGTGGACTGGTGCTCCAAGCTCTCCATCTGGACGGCGGTGACAGGATCCAGGGTGTCCAACGAGGAAACCATCGTGTTCGACCCTGGAGGGCGTACCGCTGTTATCTTTCGGATTAGTATCAAGCTTGGCAAAGCAATTTATGATAGGGGGTGAGATCCATTTGCGTTAGACAATGTTGATATTTCTTAAAACAAAATCGAAAGATATGATGATGTTTGATAATGAAAATCATAATTATATTGGGAACGCAAGTGAAACCGTAGTTGATTAAGGATTAGTTGTATTTATAAGCGAAGATGGTGGCAAACATCTGCAAAGATAAGATTCATACATAGATTTAAAATTGCATGCTAGGTATATAGATTTTTATAAGAAATTAACAAGCTTATTAATATAATCAACTCTCAAGAGTGACAGCGGGTTCGAGTTTGTATCAGAAATTTCATTTCAGTACAAAACAGCCTGTCAAATTCGAACTTAATATTGCTCTCAATCTTGAGATCGCTTTGTAAATACGAGCCTTAACAAGCTCAGGCATAATTTCATAGAGGATATGGAATACAATGAAGTATAAAATTGTATAGAAGTATATTTTGGGATTGGGAATAGGTTATTAAAATAAAAAAAATTACCTCCTGATGTAAGGCTTCCTGTCATTGGAGTGTCCACTTCGTAGTTGTATGTTGCTCGAGTTGCGTTTGAGCTGGTTGCTTCTAAGCTGTCAGTACTACCGAGCATCAGGTCTGCTCTTGCTCCTCTGCAAATATTTGTATATATTCTTTATTGAGAGCCCGATGGTCTAGTGGCCGCTGCCTCCTGAGCGGGAGGTCGTGGTTCGAATCCCACCACGTACCAATGTGTTTTTCGGTTTTCGAATTTCATATGTACGTTTATTCGGTGCTTTTTCCGTGCTTCGGAAGGCACGTTAAGCCGTTGGTCCCGGTTAATATCGTTTGGTACCGTAGATATTAGTCGTTAAGCCATATCAGAGGCCAGTGCTAAGCATTGGTGGCTTGAAAACTCTGACCTAATCTAGGATTGGGTCTGGTTTCCCTTTTGGGTTGCGGAGGTCAGATGGCAGTCGCTCTGTGTAAACACCAGTACTCTCGTTCAATCACCTAGATTAGGAAGCCAACCCCGTGAGATACGGGATAAGGCTAGGGAGATGATTCTTTATTGCATAAATTTCAATCTATTGGTTAAACCTTAAAATTAAAGCAAAGGCGAGTTTATCTCTATAAGAGATCTCTTTCAGCCAACCTAGTGGTGATGAAAGATGGGACTTCACGGGATATAGGTACAATAAGTAAATCATTGTGATAATAATAATAAACTTATATTGCACATATTTATCCGAATACATATATACTTTATAACACGACACGACAAGAAGAAGAACATATACTAATACATAAAATAAAATAACATTATGGTAAGGACATAAAATGCTCTTACAGTCTTTTTTTTAAAGTAAAGTAAGAGGGACTATCTTGAATGTTTCGAGGAAGCTTGTTCCATAGTTGGAGAGCAAGGGCGAGATTTTTGCATATAGCATAGCACTATGTTTTCAAGAATAAAATATTTATATACCTACAGGGTGTTAATTTAATCGCGTGCCATAGCTTAGAGGATGTTTCAGTAACGTAAAAGGAACCCATAAAAGAAAATCCCAGTCAAAAATTAAAAAAAAGAAATAGTCGGTATTTATTATGATTGAAAGAGCTGCATCTGGCCCTATAAGGCTATAATCAAGGCCATAGCTGACGGGCCTGACGCAAATTTGGGCATCATAATGATAGGATCATAAATACCTACCGACATTAGTGTTTTTGATATTTTTGAGTGAGATTTAAAAAAAATATTATAGGCTTCTTTTACGTTACTGAAACACCCCCTAAGCTATGGCACGCTATTAAATTAACACCCTGTATATTATACCAACTATATGAACAATACTTACCGGCTAAAACTCCCAGAAGAACTGAGTTCTTCATCTTGGCCGCTCCAAGATCCACTAGCAGGGTCTGTAAAGTGTTTACCAGAGAAAGAAATGACGCTGTGAGTTATCGACCTCCCAGAAGAGGGTGATACAGATATCTCACGGACGGCACTCCCTTCTCTTGACAAATCTAAGTCCTCAGGCCTATCTGATGATGTAACTATAGTGTGTTTTGTTACTGTGAATGATTCACCCTCTGAATGGTGTGAATGTCTTTCGACAACAGTTGTCAAGCTGTCCAGTTCAGAAGGTTGTGATGCCACTGAAGAAGACATTTCTGATCCAAAGGACATTGGGCCCTCGTCATATTGTATGGATCTAGCTGGAATGTCTACACCACCTTCACCTTCCGTGCTAGAAACAGTCTCCGAAACTTTCTTTCCATCTACAAATCTTTGTTGTATCACAGTTGTTGTTCTGACCACTTCAATGACACCGTCATCTACAAAAGTACGAGTAACGGTTGTGTCTTTGGTGGATTTTTCTTCTTTTTCAAGTAGTTTCATCATTTCTTCGCAGTCTCCTGGAATGGATTCAGCTGATCCGTCACTGGGAGCAGCAGCACATACGAATGAGGATGCTTTCTTACATTCTTCCACTACTTCAGCAGAATTTTGTTCTGCTGCAGGCTCTGGCTCAGGCACAAAAAATGCACCCCTGTCGTCATATTTTTTAACTGTTACTACTCTAGGGCATGTTTGCTCTTGTATCTTTTGTTCTAGAGCCATTGTCTGGTCAATCAATTTTCGTATTGTCATTGTATCAGCTAAAAGTTTTTGGGAGGGGCTACCGTAACTGCCTACTCTTTGAGAAGGACTACCCCCTTTTTGTGATGGACTACCATTTTTCTGGGATGGGCTACCACTCTTTTGACTTGGACTACCACTTTTTTGCGGAGGGCTTCCACTATCGCTACTACCATATGAACGCTTTTCTTGTTCTAAGAAACTACCACTGACTACTTTCGGATCAGCTTGCAACAGAGTTTCTTTTTGTTTTGCAAGCACTTCAGCTTTCAATGCTTCGAGACATGCTGATTCTAGCCCTTCAAATTCCTTTAAGCTAGATACTGAGATGTCATCGCCTTGACTCTTACTAAGAACATAACGCTTTGGTAAAGAACCATTTAAAGAATCTTGAGAGGATGAAGATTGTTGACCATACTGTTCCATTAATGCTCTTTCTAGATTTTCAAATTCTTGCAGTGAGCTTATAGAAATATCATCGTTTTCTCCTCTGACCCTAAACCTTAAACGTGATGCCATTTCTGACTCTGACAAACTACCATATGAATTCCTAAAACTTCCATAACTTCCTATAGACTCCTTTTGGGAACTTAAGCTTCCAATTCTGCTAGCATCAAAGTCAGTCATTTCTTCTTCTTTTATGTCTTCTAAAGGAACCCTTTCATAATCGTATCTTGGGTCACCTTCAAATTGCATTTGAATCCATCGCTTTCCAGCTTCAATTTCTGCTAGTTCTTGAGCTTGCAATCGTTTCTGTTCAAGTTCGTATTGAAGTAATTCTTCATCTGATAGTGAAGTAGATGCACTACTAGTACTTTCTTGTTTCTTAGATGCTTTGCTTAAATATTCTTCTACTTCAGTATCATGTTTCTGAATATACTTTTGTGCCTTGATTTTGACACTCTTGCCTTCTGGGTCTGATTCTTGAGCCTCTTTGGCGACTTCTTCAATTACAACGAAGTCGTCCATTTCACTTGGTTTATCTACCATTTCAAATTCGTCACTTGTAGGTGAATCCTGATCTTTAGGGTGAGTGTGCAATATTCTTTCTTCGGTAGTTATTAATAATTCGGATCGACTACTCTCTGTAACTTGTTGAAGTTCTGGAGTTTCTGATATATCATACATTTCGTCTAAAACATACTCTCTTCCGTTATCAGTTGAAATTGAGCTTTGACTAGGAGCCGATAAAGGTGTATGTGGAGTTGATAGATGTTCTTGAGTTTTTAAACTAGAAGTCGAACTGGGTTTGCTATCCAACTGAGATTCAGTTGTTTTTTCAATCGCTTTTTCAGCTTTTGTTTTAGGAACTGACGAATCACTTTTCGATTTTAATATTTCTTCATACTGCTTTGATCCGATTGGAATAATATCTTCCTCAATGTCAACAAATTCTCTTTGACTCGTAGGGATTTCTGTTACTGGGAAAGGGACTACGCTTACTTCTTTAACTACTTTTTTAACACATTCTTCCTTTACTTCTATTGACTCGCTTTTACCAGGTTCACTTTCTACAAAATGTACAGTAGTTTTAGCAATTGTAGTGGTCTCTTCTTTTGGAGACTTTTTACCACCCATAGAAATGCTTCCATGCTTTACAATCTCCTCATATTCACTAGATCCAACAGGAATTATTTCGCTTTCTAAGTCAACAAATTCGCGTTGTGGCTTCTCTATTTTTGTAACTGCAAATGGAACCGCGTGTTCTTTCTGGGCTGAAATCTTTGAAACCTGTTCTTTAACTTCATCTTTGTCAAGATCTAATTGTGATAACGAAGATGACATGTCTAATTTCGATATAGATGATGAAAGGAATTCGTCAGTTTTAAATTGACTTGATATGGTTGTGTCAGATCCATCCTTATCTTTTAATGAATCGTCATCTACTTCAATACTTCCAGGTGTCCCTTCTATTGGAAAACTATCAGGGATCAAGTCTTTTGGTATAAACCTCATTTCATGGGACCTTTTCATTTTACCTACTAGTTCTGCACCGTCTTTTTGCTCATCTTCATCAGCAGACACATCATCGTCGCTAACATCCTTTACTTTTGTTTTTTCACCTTCATGAAGAAAATGTTCTACATAAGTGCTACTTTCCATTAACTCTTCTTTTAGCTCATTTGCAGACGGAACAAGCGTCTCCGATGCATCAGATATATCTATGCTCGCGACATGGCTTGAACCGTCTGAATCTAGACTCTTCATACTATCTCTAGAAGCGAGAGAGCTTGCAGCTGTATAATAATCTTTAGAAGTTCTCAAAGATTGTGACGACACATCATGACTAGTAAGCGCAGTATCAAACTCGGTTCCACTTTGAGCAGTCATCATGACTTCTATATCTGAGGATAGTGGTCTTCCTTCAGATTGTTCAAAACTGTGATAGTGACTTGAGCCTGAGCTAGACCAACCTTCTACTTCAGAGGCAGATCGCCTTTCTCCTACACCTAATTTAGATTTAATATGTTTTTGAACCCTAAGTTTCACTTCAGGGCTGCCCTTTGATGATCCATTTTGATCAGATAAAATTATTTCACTCTCTGTCTCAAGAATGGAATGAGGTCCACTATCTGATCTTATTGAGATATCAGCGGCATCTAAGGGTGGACTTGATTCTTTCATCGTGTACACAGTGTCTTTATCTTCATCTGAGTATGTTGTGCTTTCCTCTTGCGAACTTATTTTATGTGAAACACTCTCAGATCTCTGAGTTTCAGTTTTGTCAAATATACTTTTAGTGACGGACGTTTTATCACTATGATCATCAATCGTGTGATGAGGTTCTTCTGTTATTACTTCAGGTCTATCAGGACTAATTAATAGTTTAAATTGGAATTCTGAAGGAGATTGCTTATATTTGCTACTTCCGTCGCTTTTTTCGCTAATAATTTCTCCTTGTGCTGCTTCAAGTGATTGCTTGACTTCATCTATAGTTTTTTCCAAAACTGATAAGTCGGCAAGTGGCTGAGCAGATATTAAAGAGTCAAAGTCCACCCGCTCTGACTCAAGTTTCGTAGCATGAAACTCGGCAGACGATAAATCTGTGTCGTAACCACTACTGCAAATATCTTCCAGGCTTTTCTCTTTTACTAATTTTACTTCTTCCTTTTTATGATCAGTACCTGTTAAAAAGGCAGAATCAGCCTCGGTTGAAAATTCGGAAGCGTGTAAAGTTTCAGCACTCATAGTTGAATCTAATGATTTTTGTAAGATTTCTCCTTCATGTGATTCTAAGGACTTTACCATACATTCAGTGTCCATACTTTCTCCAGATTTCACCATGATATCTTTTGATGGGGAACTTATTTCTTCTGTTGTTTCTTGATTGCTTGGCGACATATCAGTTTTGGAAGGTTTAGTAAACTCTTCTACTTTCGTTTCAGTAACCGGTTTAAGTTCCATTACAGTGTCGCTGTCAGAACTTTTTGTAGTTACAGATTCAGTGGTTGTTTTCATTTTAACTATTTTTGGAATGTCATCAGCCATTTCAAATGAATCTGCCCTTTGTATTGAAACTTCCCATACTTGATCTTGGATTTGCTGCTGTGGCATCTTGATAGGAGATTTCGACAATTTATCCTTTTTTGGTGTATCCGCATCATGAGGTAATTCCGGCGCAGTTTCAGATTCAGATTGTGTATCCTGACTGCCAGAGCGACTAAATGTACTTTTGATGGGTGATGTAGATACTTTTATTTCTTTGATAAAGTCCACTTCGTACACTTCGTTATCTTTTTTGAATGACTTTGATTTACTTCTTGGGCTCATTTCAGAAGATCCACGTCTATCAGCGGTTTCGCTTTTGAAGCTCGGAGCATGTGAAGCATCAGAACTGAGGTCATCATGTTCTTTGCTTTCAATAACTGATTCCTCTTTATGGTGTTCTGTCTTAGAGCTAACAATTTTTCCTTTCTCAGATAATTCTACTGTAGAAACTACTTCGTCTGTCTCTTTTATTTTTAAAGAAGAGTCTACAAATGCAATTCGTGATTTAGTGTCTTTCTCTTCTTTTATGTCTTCTAATTCTTCCGGTTCCGTAAAATATTCTTTACCCCATTGTTCATGCGACATGTCACGTTCCGAAATTTTGATTTCATGTTTTTTCCTAATTGTTTCATCCTTAATAGCAGTCATCTTCTCCTCAGACTTTGTTTGACGTCCTGTGTAAAGACCTTGTTCAGAAAACTCGCGTTCTACTTTGACGATATCAGTATCATCTGTACTTTTGAATAATGTTTTTGTTTCTGTGTCAGATCTTTTTGCAGCAGCCTCATGTGCCTTTTCGAGTTTTTTATGAGATGTCTCAGTTTGATCACCTTCTTTTTTGACAACAGTTTTTTCTTTTACTTCATGCTCTTGTCCTCGTAGTTCATGAGTCGTTTTTGTTTGAACAACAAGAGAATCATCATCTGATGATGATACCTGTTTTGAGGTAAAGAATTCCTGTCCAGAAATCATCTTTGTTTCAGTTTCTTTGTGAGTCAAAATAGTACTGAATTCATCAGTACCACCAAACTTAGATACCATATCTGACATCATAGCACGAGGATCAATTGACTGGAATTTTAGTTCCGCACTAGACGCAGTGCCTTCAATTTTATGAACAGATGAAGAAGAAGTAGAAGTTTCAATGTGAGATTCAGAGTAGAAAGTATCTGCAGATGTCGATTTTTGCATGTCTTCCATTTTGACAGCAAGTTGTTCTTGCTTGATCTGGCCGATTACATCGATGCTCTTTTCTATAGTTCGGTCGACGAGTTCACTGGCGCTGGTGGTTAGAGTAGGTTGATCAACGTTGATAAAAGATAAATTATCAGCTAAGTGTTTCGTTGGAGATATCGGTCTGGCGGTTGCACTAAGTTCCGCAGAAGGGGCCGTCAGAATTTCTGTAAAAAAAAATATATGTTGGAGATGGTCGCATTCTTGAGAAAGTTGATATTTAGTAAAAAGTGCATGTAATAATCAAGATGTGTCGATTAATGCGTATGGCACTTTTTATTTGAACTGGCATGTAGAATTCAAATTTTCTGTAGATTTGGAGTGCTAATATTTAGTTTTATAAACACAATTTAAATGCTGGCGTGAAAGCACCAGAAAGCATGAATGCTTTGATGATGTTATAGATCAGTGATGTGAAATACAAATAATGCAACAACGCAGCAACTAATGGTGAAGTGTAAAATCAAACGATAGAAGACTTTGAATCAAAGCGAAACGTTACTCAAAGTGAATGGTTTTGTGATGAAAAAACTGCTAATAAAATTGAAGAAAAAACAATTTTGTTTTTGAAGAAGAGAAAATAAGCGATAACAATAATAAGGATGAAACTCTCGTTCTGCGTGAATCCACTTACCTATGGCAACGTAAGGGCTCCGCAAGAAAGAAAGTAAAGTTTACTGTGCTGACGAATATTAGCGTAACGTAAGTGAGTCTTGCAAACAAATTGCAATTGGGTCAAAGGATTTAGATTTTAAATTAAATGTATTCCTTTAGGGCAATTTTTTGGGTCTTAAAATGGGGTGAGTGCCGGTCGAAGTGCCAACTATTGTCAACTCGCTTTCTGTTCCACATTTACGAACAGTGATTGTTATGATCAAGACTACTTATGTGTAAAATGAACATGCGATAATTGGCTTTCAAATAAAGGTTGTGGCAAATAATTTAACGATGATGATCCTTGGTATAGACTCTAAAATTAAGAGTAAAGTTTCGCTATGACTCTACTTTGCCACTACTTATACTGCATTAAGCTTGCGGTTATCTTGAATAATATTCATTACATAAAAGGAGATTATTATTAAATTGCTAGTACGGAAATATTTTATTTTTTCAAATGGGTGTGATGAAAATGCTAAAGTATATGAGTGACTGAATACTGACCACTTTGGTGAGCCTCAGTTTCACTGATGAGGCTGTCACCGGCTGAAGACGCCCGTGGTGACTGACGGCTAGCTTCCAGGAACGAAGGTTCGGAACCTACGTGTTAGTCTGAGTTAGCATCTACGTCTACCAAATCTACTTTTACAAATTCTACTGTGATATACTTTACATGATGTCATATATTATAACTACCAGTGATGTTAGTTCTCTACACTATATCTTACAATTTGTTAGTTTGGGCAATTCTGATTAAGTAAATAATTGCAAAATATGAGCCTGATCTTGCATATAAAGACTTTTTACTAAAAACATCACAGTTCGAATAATATTATTAAGTTTCTAATGCTTATTACATTTTATACTACGTTAGTGCTTATATAATACACGACTGTTTACTACTTTTAACAAGTGCTACTTACTTTTATATACTTGTAAAATAATTTACACTTACCTCTTAGTTGTAGCCCGGGTTGCTTATCACCAGAACCCTCCTCTACTTTAGCTTTATCTTTTCCTATTAGATCTATTGGAGACGGCGGTGGAGTTCGTGAAAACTTCGACACGAGATCTATGAAGGGGAAAAAAATAATAAATAGGTACACATAATGTAAATAATGAAGGTGAATAAAGTCATAACAAATGAAAATACATACCGTGGGTAACATGACTAGAATCTATTCTAATCACAGCGCCTTGTGAAATATCATCTAAGAGATTTGAGCATCTTCTGCTTAACTCTTTTATGTCTGGGGCTTCATCATCAATGTCTTTTTCATCTTTATCTTTAGACGAAGATGATGAATCTTTCAAACTTTCTTCTTCTTTTTTGAATTCTGATTTCAAATGTGCAATTTCTTCTTCCATTTGTCCAATAAAATCTTTTTCTAAATCCACTTTATCGGAAGTCTTCATTTTGCTGAAAGATTCCTGTTCACTCAAAGTTTGACCTTCAATTAAGACAGATTTTTCTTGGGACGAGCTAGAAATCTGTACAATCTTAGATGCTGATCTTTCATCTTCAGCAAATTCCTTGCTTGCTGCTATACTTTCAGATGCATCTGATGCTAAAGTTTTTGAAACTTCTAATGAAGACTGATCTTCGGAAAATGTCTTTTCATCAATCGATCTGGAGGTTTCCCTTACACTTTCAACTGATGCTTTAGAAAAGTCTTTAGTCAGGTCAACAGTTGAATCTTTGGATAATTCGTTAGTCGCAAAATCTCTAGAAGTATCTTTGCTATCAATCGAGGATTTTGAATAATCTTTAGTAAGATCTATTGACTTCTTTGATAGATCTGGGGTACCTCGATCTTCTACCGCTTCGTCAAAGTGACTATCTTCTTTGGGTTCCATCGAAGCTTTAGATAGGTCCTTGACTAAATCAGCACCGCTCATTTTTGAAAAGTCTGCTGACGTTGCTTCTTCCAGGACTGACTTTTGCTCTTCGTCAGATGATTTCGTAAGTGTTGATACGACCGTTGTGACTGAAGACTCTGTAGTAGATTTAGATACTAAATCCGACCGGAGAACACTTTCAACGAATTGTGTTTTCTTTCCAAACTTTTGTATTGATATATCGTCATCTAAGTCAGAATATTTAGGTGCACTTGGACCCGGATCCGACGATACTCTTGTTTCACTTTTTTGTGAAGTAATAGCTGTGAATGTTTCTGGAAGGTCATCGGTATACTTATCTTCATCGCCGAAGTACTCAGCCTATAAATAAATAAGAAAATGTAAATGAGTTTGCATTATAAAAAGAAATGCAGTTAGAACAGAACTAAAGTAGTAGGTAGTACTATATGGTAACAAACCTCTTTTTCAGGGAAATCATCAGCATCGTCAAGAGAATCTGTGCGTAGCTTTCTCGAATCAAAACTGGCAACGGGTATTTTGCCATCAAGATCGGAAGACGGTTCAATTATTTCCAAGACCTTGGCTTTGTCCATGTCTAAAATGAAATATATTAAGTTCAGTTTTGTATTTTGACATGTTAATTCTAAGAAAGTGATATCTAAATTTATTCATATTTAAACATTGACACATTACATTATAATCAACTTACAAGCTACTTAAACTACCCTAATCTTAACTAAATTATATTAAACAACCCGTCCCGAGCCGTACCAGGTCCAAACGTGCCCATCGCGCTGGCTGCATTGCCACGTTGAATTGCCAACGAAATTTGTTGGACCAGGTACGATCCGGCTCGGGGGTCACCACTACGATCCCGCAAGCGATTCCCAACCTCGAACACAAATTGCCTTGCCTCTGCACACCAAACCCCTGAAGTCTCAACCGCAAAAGGCACAAAATGATAGTTTTGCACGAGATCGCAGTACTTAGCACGTTTCTGACTTGCAAGCCACTCTGCTGCCGAACCAGCTAAGCGAATCGTTCTGGACAGGTGTGAAGCAGCATAAGTACATGCACACGTCGCATCCCACAAAAGACATCTCCCCTTTCTCCACGGGATGAGCGTAAGGCCATCTGGTCTCCTGCCATCAGTCCGCGACAATCCCGGCGGTTCGAGGACACAAGGTACATTTGCCGATACCAAAGCCCGCCGAATCAGGTCATTCAGAGCGTGATGCCTTGGATGTCTGCCTGCACTTAGTCTACAACTAAGCCCATGGTGACCACTAGCATCAACCTGTACCCCACATCTGCACACATGTGGCTCGCATAGACCACAACCAAGTCTAAGGGCCGCTGCGATCCGTAAAGAGTTGTCATCTAACAACGTCCCAAGGTGCGGAGAAGGCAATGCATGAAGCCATGCACCAGACTCATGACAAGACACTACAAGTGATATCTTGATACGTGAAATTAAAAAATATAGGTATATGTCAAATATTTCAATTATTAAAAAAAAAAACCACAACATACCGGATTCTGAGTCAGTGTAAATTTGTTCTTCAACTTCTTCTGGAGAGCTCTGAACCGAGAATGTTCTTGTATGTTTTTTCTTTGGCATAATAACAATTTCTCCACTGTCCCGTGACAGTGACTTGATAAGGCCTGGCCGCTCTTTGACAAATTTCTTAGTTTCTTCATAGACGATTTCTTTTTTAGCTTCAATTTCTTTTTCTTTTGATTCTTTTTCCAGAAAATCTTCCGCTTTTGTAACAGCTTCTTCTATAATGGAGTCTATAGATACTTCTTCTTCGATCCGTTTCGACTCTGATTCCGGGGCTACTGGCTGCTCAACTAAATGCTCTTCAGAAGAAACATCAAAATCTTCTGATGCTTGTTTAATTATAATCTCGATGTTATCTGCCATTTGTTTCATAGCCGAATCAGATTTCTTTATTACTGTTTTAGTTTCAACCACTTTTGGTGGTTCAGGAACACTAGTTAATTTATCATCTTCTTCATCATCTTCTACGTCGGACTCAGCTATCTTTTCTAACGATATAGCAGGGCTAATACATGAATACCTTCGTTCTTCTTTATGAGGAGCTTTGGCATCATAAGATCTCTTTTCGGTTTCAACGACATCTTTTTTAATATCTTTTTCTAAAACCGGACTCCTGGCTGCAGCAGCAATAGTGCCCTTGTGTAAAATTTCGTCAATTACGGGTTTGACCTGCTCTTTAGTAATTTCAGGAACTTCTTTCAAATCTAAGTCTTTAGGTACAAACCTTTTAGTTTCTTTTGTTTCATCTTTATCGCTGATTTCAAATTGTCCAAGAGTGTCGGTACGTATTTTTGATACATCAAATTTCGTTCCACTCGTTGTGGTTTCCGTTTTGGTGTCAAAAGTTTGTTGCATTGTTGTTTCTTTGATGGAAGAGGTAGAAGTAGTAGAAGTAGTTTTTGAAGTAACAGTAGGTTCAACTTTTCTGTGAATAGTGTATGATGTCTCAGATTCTTTAGTAAATGCCACTGAAGTTCCTCCTTCTTTTAACGGAGTCTCAGTGCTAGCAGTTGTGGTAACATGAACAGTTTCTCGCTTCATCTGTTCAGTTCTTTCTCTGCTTAAGAAATCATGACTAATATCCTTGTCGGAACTGGCACTATTAACAAGAAATTAAACATTTTAATGGCGTAGTTAAATGCAATAGAATATGAAAGTATTTTAGAAGAACTATCTAACCATAAGTTACTAATTTGGATGATAGTAAATAAAAAATATAAGAAAAGAAACAATTATATTCAACATTGAGAATTATTGTTGTTCTCTTATATAAATATTTTGATTTCCTTACCCAACTTCAGCGATATGAGGTAGTTTATGAACATAGTCTGTAACGTGATCTTCAGGAAAACCTTCCACGTCATCTAATGAATCTCCATGTGTTAACTTAGCCAACTTCAAGACATCAGTTTTGCTCACAACTTTAGATTTTTCAGTTTCTTGTTTACTCGTAGATTCTTTTTTAGACTCTATGTGGGTTCCCAGTGTACCGATATCATCTTCAGATTCTTCAAATGTGTAGTCTCTAGATTCGGTAAGGCTATGGGCATCAGATAACCGCTTTTCTTCTAAACGAAGCTCACTGACAGAGCCCGAACCAGCTGAAGTTACTGATTGGCGCTTAGCTACTTCGACTGCAAATTATTAAACAAATTATACATTATTTATCGATTTATAAAATCTATATCCAGGCCGTGCAGTGGTACTCGTATGTGAAATTAAGTCAGCGATGTTAGGAAAATGCAAGTACCAAACTGACTTACCCATTTCTAAAGTGTCTTCTTTTATAAATTTCACATCAACTTTTTCAGTTTCTTTTGACGTTACTTTAGGTATATCTTTTTCTGTGCCATGTTGCAACAATTGTTCACCTTCTTTAGCTGCTTCCTCTTCTGATGAAGTCTTCCTATCTGTTACAGCATCTTCAGAACTTATCCCAGCAGAGATACCTTCTGACGATTTTCTATCTGAGATCTCAACTTCCCTACTACTTTCTGATGATATTTTATCAGAAGGCTCATCTTTATCAGATCTGTCTACTTCTTCAGCTTCAGTTACAATTACCTGGAATTCTTGCGCTGAAGGTTTTGGAGGTTCTATGTCAGTCAAGTCACTTAGTTTTGTAATAGACATTGAATCAGATCGTGAATGACGCTTTGGTCCCATTTTCTTAAATACCATATCCGGTTCTTTGTCTGATTCTGAATCTTGTTTATCTTCAAATACTTGAGGATCAATTTTAATGGCAGTAAAACCAACACTTTCTTCAAACTTTTCGTCACCAAACCCACTGCCTGAATCTGCAGTTTCTTCATACTCAGCTCGTTCATCAATGTCAGATGATGAAACTTTTGCTTTTACATCTGATTGATCTGATTTTAAAGATTCTGCTTCCGAGTGACGTCGAGAATCAGATTGTTCCGAGTCTTCTAAAGAGTCTGAATAGATTCGCTTTGAGAAGAAACATTCCTGTACCGAATCATCTTCAGGTACTGTCTCTATGAATTGGCGCGCCTTTGCACTAATTACTGGCGATTCTTTTGGTGAAACCTGAAATGCGTTTATAAATTAGAGAGTATCAGATATAAATAAATAAATTAAAAAAGATGGTTAAAAGCAGCGTAATCATAATCTTAAAAATGCGTCATTTTAATAATACCTTGTCCGACTCTCTTATTGGGAGTGCAGGAGCTTGGGTTTGTGAACTGAATTCACTTTCAAACTTTAAAAATTCAAGAGTTTGTTCCCTTGAACCTTTATCCATTACTGTTGAAACCATAGTTTCTTCTACTTTAGCAATCGCAGGTTCAGCTATTTTTTCTAACTGAGGCCTGTGTGCAGGGCTTGTGCCCAGTTGATCTTCTAAGTCTGAGAATTGAGATGCTTCATCTAATGAGTCACTACGATGTTTAGATTCTTTAGAGTAAAATTTTGAATCAGTCTGTGACACAAAACTAAAGTCTCTTTCAGTGCTTTGTTGCAAGTCAGCCATTGAATCAACTTTGTCAATGGCTGACGGGATTGGTGACTCTTGTGATAGTTTTTGACCCGTTAGGTCTTGCAGGTCGGATCCCATAGAATCCGTCTTTGTATGCCTGCTCAAGTCAGATTTGACGCTAGCAACAGATTCTTGGGTTTCAACCTAAAATAAAATATAAAAGAAATACAGTGACATGAGAAACAAATAGAAATGTGAGAAAGAATAACATTCATGGAACCAGCATTTATTGTAACTTACCTTTTCCTTTACTTTTTCCGTCACCGATACATCTTTTTCTTCAATAGCTTCAGTTATCTCTTCTTCGCTTACTTTTGACCTTAGTTCATCAGTCATTTGCTTTTCAAGTTTACAAACTTTCACAGCTACTGATGAGTCATCTTTTTTGTCATCATCTCCTGGTTTTTTGGACTTGTCATCCGTTTTTTTATCGGCTTCTTCATCTTTGGGTTTAAAAGGAACCTTTTTGTCAAATACATCTCGGTCCAGTTTTCCTTTTAACTTTTTGTCATCTCTGATAGTTGTTTGCGATTCAGTTTCGGTTTCTGAATCAGTAGATTTTTTCAAAAATTCGCTGTCTTCTTCGGACGATACCTGCACTAGTGTTGAATCAGTTCTCATTGTCTTGTGGTAAGATTTTGATTTGTCTTCAGTTTTGGTTTTTGTGTCAAATCGTTGAATAGTTTCTTTAACTGACTTGACCTGAGTCTCTATGTGATTTTCGGTTTCTGTGGAAACCTTTTGAGTTCCATGCTCAATGGTCTCCATAGCAGATATTTCTGATTGCTTTCTTACAAATTCTTGAGTATATTCAATTCCTTGCTCTTGTTGCATTGTATGCTTTTTAAGAGCCTCTTTTGTAAGTTTTAAGGTAGGTTTTGCAAATTCAAGAGAAGGTTCCTTTGACATTTTAGATTCGAAGGAACTAATCTTATCTTTTAATGTAGCTTCGGCTATGTCTCTTTCTTCTTCTGATATTAAATCTGGAGACCTATCACCATCATCCAACTTTTCTTCTACTTTGGAAGTGTAAATTTCTTTCTCAGAAATTGCCTCCTTAGTAAATGTTTCAGCTTTAGATTCTAAAGTTTGCTGAACTTTAATTGTTTCAGATTTTCTCGGCGTGATCGTAACATTGGAGAAATCACCTGACGAGAACTTCATAGATTCGTTTCTTATATGCCTTTGTAAATGTTTAGGGGTGGGTTTTCCTGGTGAAGAAGGATCAAATTTCCTAAATTGCTCCATTGGCCGCTCTACTGGTTTAGGTTCTTCTTTCACTATCTCAACTTCTTCAATTCTTTCTGTCTCCACTTCCCTTTCTTCTTCAACAGATTCAGGAGAAGTTTTTGAACGAGTTCTTTCTAGCTTCGGCTCTTTTTCTAGGGATTTTTGTTCTATGTCCTGGAATTTCTTAATATCAGGTTTAATTTGAGTCTTGATTTCAATTATTTCTTCGCGAATTTCTTTCTTCTGTTTGGAAGCTGGTATTTTGCTTTGACTCAGCTTCTTTGTGATTTGTTCTTTTCGTTCAGCTACGCTTCGTTTTACATCTGAAAATAATTTTGTGTTGAAAGTTTAAGTACCTATTAAATTTGGTATCCACAATATTCTTGATTTTTATATTTTAAAAATAAAATTTCTATTACGTAAATTTTATTTAAGTTAGCTACCTTCATCTTCTTCACTTTCTTCGCTCGGCGTTGGTGTTCGCTCAATTTCGCTCTTTTCAACAACAGACTTTTCTTCAGGAGAATACTTTGCTTCATCTTGATCGTGTTCAGATTCACGAATATGTTCGGCAATTTGATTTTCTTCGTACAGTTTTTCTTTGAGTTTATTGTCTTCCTCGGCTAAAATTGAAACAATTATTTAAATAAGATTTTATTATAGTTCCTATTGAATATTTTATTTTCGTAAATGGCGGTAAGCTACCTTTGTAAGCTTCGATTTCCTCAGAAGCTTGTCGCTCTTGATAAATGTTACGTTGGATGCGTCGCTCGTTAGTAACATCGGACTGAGCCGCAATAATGTCGTCTCTACCGATGCGGCAAAGAGCCAGTTCAAGAGTGGTATCTGGAAGAGTCACATTAATATTAATTTGAATTGATCAAATTGACTTACTAGTTACTAGTAACCCATTTTCATTTTTGGAACTTAAATGACTTACCTCACTATTATTGTAATAGTAAAGTGATTCAAATAAACAATATTTAAATAAAAATAAGTATATACCTTGAGCTTTGGTCCCCGATTGAGTCTTCCACAGCTTCAGCATTAGCTGAGCTTGTTCAGCAGCTGTGATCCTCTTGGCTTGGATCTGGTTAACAGTGGCCACGCTTACACCTAATTCATAAGCCAAGGCCACCCAATCTTTGCCCAAGAGGTTGCAGATGTCTTCCAATCTGTAAAATACAACATGAAGGATTAAATCTACATACCTACATAAAATCACGCCTTTATCCCCGATGCAGAGCAAAAACGATTTTTGAGCGTTATTACAGATGATTATGATGTATATTGCTATAGTGACAGGTTGTCAGCCCATCGCCTAAAATTGCAATACACTACCCTAGAATCCCTTGACTGGTTTTTACATCGGAAGGAGATGCAGCTAGCACATTGTATGTTTTTCTATTACTCCCAGTCCAGCATGAATCAAATCGGTTATGGTTAAAATCTGAAGTGCTATAAATGAAGATATCTCTACCGAACGGTTATCATCTGATATTCTACGCTTCACCAGTTTACATCGACTCAATGCCATTCCGAATGCAACTTTTAAAATCATAGGTTTCCAACCAAAATAAATTAGATGATTGATGTAAAATTATAGCATATAACTTCAATATCATACGGTATATAAGTATAGGTCATATTTATTGAGTCAGTATATGGTTCGATAACGCATTCATAAACTCGCTTGCCTCATTTTTTTTTTGGGTTAGTGCTTTCTATAAAAACCTTATATACCTTGGATCACTAAGTCGTTGCCTCCATATCAGTTCCTGCTCAGCAGTGCGAAGCGGCACCGTGTCTGTGGGTAGAGGTGAGGCTCTCTCCATCGGTATTTCATCAGGAACCATGATGTTGAGAACGGCAATCTGGTACAAAGGATTTTATAGTTCAATCCCATTAAATGAGAGAACAGGGATCAGAAGCAACATAATATAAAAAGACAAATGAGGTGGGCAGATGATATAAGGAAGGTGGTGAATAGCAATTGGATTTAAACTGCTCGAAATAGAATAAAGTGGACGAATTTAAAGAAAGTTATTAGTAGGCAATTATTTGGATAGGTATACAAAATATATTTAATTCTGGAATAAGAAACCTAAAGCAATTTGTTAAAAATAAGTATATCATCAATATAGTACTCACAGGTGCGGGTGAAGGTTCTCCCTTGGGCACCTTCGGATCCCTCATGAACTGGCAGCGGCAGATCGGCTCCAGGTCCTGGGTCTTGATCATCACAGGGAACGCCACCCGGTTCTCCCTGAATGCCCTGAACGGTATTGACAGTTGCTCCCCGGATTTAGCCACCGGAACTAGGTTCCCTCCAAATTCTAGGTAGATTGGCTTTCCCTCGTGGACCTGTGAATTTGTTTTCACGTAGAATTTAAATCAAATCAAACATAAAAAATTTCATATTTCATAATTTAAAACAATCTGACCTTGGCAGAAATTGCTGCAACAAATTTTTACATATACGCAAGGTGCAGCATCTTGCGACTTTAAAATATAATATCGTTTTGTCTTTTGTAAATTTTCGCTGCAGTGAAGACAAGACAAGAGATTAAAAAAAGATTTATTTACCTCAACATCCCTACTCTTGGCTACTTGAATGAACCTCTCCATCCTCTCCAGGGCCTTGTCCTCCTTATCATCAGTTACGCAGAACATCCTCAGTTGAGCTTGATGTTCGTCTGTTCGCTTAGCGTAGACCACGAAACGAGACATGAAGGGAACGTGGATCGCCTCTCTGAATGGTAATAAGAATTATGATTTAAGTAGTGATTGAAGAGCAAGTAAAAATAATATTAACTTGTTTTTCTGTCCTACGGTTTGACGGATGTACTATTTAACGACCCTATGAATCCTTATTAATTACTTCCATGCTGGACTGAGAGAGATAGAAAAACATAGAATGTTCCAGCTGCCCTTGCTGTTGAAGTCAGCAAAAGGGACTCGAGGGTTACAGTGTATTGTAATTTAGGCGATGGGCTGACAACCTGTCACTATAGCAATACATATTACAGTCTAAAATTGCCCTCAATTTTTGTCAGACGTGGCGAAAGCGCCTTTCACGAGGCGTTAAACGCTCTGCCTACCCCGTAAGGGATAAAGGCGTGATTTATGTATGTATGTATGTATGTATGAATCCTGATATCAAATATTTTAACTGTCGTAAAAGATACAATACAATACAAAATTCTTTATTGCATAAAGAAACACATACAACAGAAATAAAAAGGAACAAACGTGACAGTACAATATAGGCGGCCTTATTGCTAAAGCAGCAATTTCTACCACACAAGATCACATACGAACAAACAAATAATAATATACTAAATAATAAATACAAACATAGAGTATCCTATCTTATGTAGCATATATTATGTATTAGTTTATCATAAGATATGTATCAGTTTATTTTATTGAAATATTTATTTAATAGTGTGTAAATATTGTTTAAGTATTGTATGTAGTAATATGCACTATCCCGCTTTCTGCTTGTACAATTTATATACCCAAAGGTTGCCTGGTAGAAATTGCTGCTTTAGCAATAAGGCCGCCTATATTGTACTGTCACGTTTGTTCCTTTTTATTTCTGATGTTATGTGTTTCTTTGTGCAATAAAGATTTTTTTATTGTATTGTATCTTTTGAGAGAGATAAACTACCGTGACGAAGCATTTAGACGTCGATTAAGGAACCTTTTATTAGAAACAGCATTTTACTCTGTAACAGAGTATTTAAATGGTATAATTCTCAATTAAAGTATTAATTTATATGTATTTTGTAATAAGACAATTGACATGAATTTTGAATTGTTAATTTGTATAAATTATTACTGTTTTTATTATAATTTAATTACTTTACGGAGGACATTATTCTATTGATTGTAATTTAATTTAACTGTGAAACCTGTATTGTGAAATTAATAAACTAAACTAAACTCTTTGAGATGGTTAGTGTTACGAGCAGGATAAATTTTAATTTGTGAGAATATTGGCATCGTTTGGGATTTGATCCCATAAACTCCAAATCAAAGAGGCTCGGATTAATAGATCGCTGGTAGCCTAAAGACAGTTATACGTATTTACTTACCGATACAGTTCCGTAGCCATCTTAGTAGCATCTTCTATGTGACGACAGTCAATCAGCCAATAGCGAGCCGAGACTGTTGTAGTGAAGGATACGCAATCGTTGACAAAAGTCAGAGGCGTATTCTCAGTGACATCTTCCCAGTGAGCTCTGTTGGTTCCTCCTGTTGTAAAAAATGCTTCTACTTTATCAGTATCTTAAAAATCATTATCATTGACACCCATGCTATCGACTTGTTCTAATCTAACGCCTTTAATGTTAAAGCTACTTATGTCTTTAGCGGTTCAAACGCTGTTTTAGTAGCTACAGTGATTGAGTGTATTGTAGTGCATGCCAAAGCAGGCTTTGTATCTACATAGTATTCTCTTATCTAATCTACAAATTCACTTCTTAAATCTACTGAACATTCAGTTGCTCAAAGAGAAATTTTAAAGTGTGTACAAAATGTGTAGTAAGAAATATTCTCATACTTATTTTTTGCTTGTCGCATAATTATTGTGTGAAAACTAAAATGCATAAGACTGTTAAAAGATAACAAACCGATGTAGAAGGAAGACCGGAAGAGAGAGGTTAATAAAAAAGAAACTATGAAATAAAAACATAACATGTTTCCAAAACGGCCTATAGCAAACACACAACAAGCAAAGACAAGACATCACACAAAACAATAAATAAAGTACCAGTTTTGCACTAAATTTATAATGATAAAGTCATCAAAAATGGTACACTGTATACTTATAACCTGTTTATAGAAATAAGTGCTAATATCAAAAATGAAAAACAATGATTCTACTCATCAACTAATTGACAAAATTGTTGGTCTGGTTTTTCGAAAAACCGATCTCTCGAAGGACACTGAAAAACAAACCCAAAGTCCAATCCATAAAACCAATGACGAAACTCAAACAGTGTTTAGTGAAATAATGACAAGAACATAAATGAGACAACGAAACGGAAGGTGATGTGAAGATAACAGAACTGATAGGCCGTTTTGGAAAAGAACTTGGAGTAGTACAAGCAAAATAACAAAATGTTGGGAACACTGACACAGAAGTATGAAATGAAAATGACGCAGATGGCACCGCATATGAAACCGAAAACACTTATTTTTTTACGCTTACACTATTATTGAAATACATCTGACTCTTGTTGAAATCACAGTGTGCCGATACAGTATTGCATTTCGAGAAGTCAAGATCCCTGTTAAGATATTGTTTCTAAACCGACAACGTCCAGTGATCAATCGCAGTGCATTCTCTTGCAGTCCCAAGATTTATTGAATGTTTATGATACAGAGTGAAAGTGATCAACAAAGCGTAAAATTTTCAGCCCGTGCAAAGAGGAAGAATGTATGAGAAGCAAGATATGGAAAAGCATTCAAAAGTGATAGAGGGAATAAAATTTATGTGTTTGATAATTATACACTTCAAGTTGTAGAAGCGTATAAATATCATGTCGAAACAATGACTCGTGAACAAAATAAAAATACAAATATATGGAACAAAAAAGTAAATAAATATTGAACAGAAAATAATGAAACTTAATCCGATTTCGATTTTGTTTAGTACTTGTATAATAGGTCTAATTTTTTACCTTCGAGAGATCGTTTGCGAAATACCCCTGTTGGTGGGCGCCGAAAGGTGGCAGCACATTAAATAGCGCCACACACGGTGAGCGTGCAACACACACAAACACGAAAACAAAGACAATGTAGACACGCACAAACGCACACATAGGGACGTGTCCCATTAGCTGCTCGGTGTATTTGCTATAAGCGCTTGTAATTTTTTTAAATTATTTGTTGTTTTCCTTCCCCGCATGTAAAGTTTTCGTTTGAAATGAAAAATCATGAACTACACTAAAATTATGTATCGAATTAACATGCTCATCCCTTTGTCTAGAGAATTGGGAGTATCTGTTCTAATAATCTGTTATTCCTTTTGTAACTACTCTAGTTCAAATTCATTATCAAAGAGTTAAAAATCTATAATATAAGTATCAACAAAATCTATCTTCATTAATCTATTCAATTGTTACTCTATAAAATTGAAATGTTATTTATCTACACTATCAGATTTACAAAGTCATTTTGAAAATGTTCTAGACCCTTCTACATCACTAAATGTGTTGTAATGATTTTGGTTGACCTATTAAAATTAAGCAAAATTATCAAAAAGCCTAATTTTATCACCTAATTATTGCAAACTTACCTCTATTCAATTGTCATAATGTCGTCAAGGTATATAGCAAAATAGCCATACTCCGTTTTAATACGTGGGAGAATTCTATCGGTTATTGGAGACACATAAATTCTGTACCCAAAAATGATTTAATTCTTTCAAATAAAATTATTATATTAATTAAAAATTAAAATTGCAAAAGATAGACCATATGGTAGTCTCCAATAACCAAATAGATCCACGGAGGAAAATAAGCAAAATACCGTAAGTTTACCTGATATGGAGCAGAGTAGCCTGAGTGTCGGCGCCGAAGATGTGCTGTACTGGTTCGTCATACCCTGAGTATGAGGCCTGGGCGCAGGCATACTCAGGGTTATGGCCTTGTGGAACTTCCTTCGTCGAGGCTCCACTGTCACTACAGGAGAAACCGCTACTCCTCGACCTAAGAGCTTTGCGGTCAGCTCCGAATCTATTATCTGGGCCTGTAAGATATAATAGTGTTTATCACCAGTTCTAGCATATCTATCATTATACCTTAAATTAAGAATTTAGCACTAAATACATGTACGTAGACGATTTTACAAATGTTTACTAATTGTTACAACCCAGTCTATGGGGCGTTTAGTAAAATCATTTCTGGGGTTGTAAAGGTTTTACCTAAGACCAAACGAGACTGAGAAGCGTCCATGCTGGTGAAATTAAATTAATTATCTGTGCAATGAAAAATAAAGTAAAACTTAAACTTACCATAGCTTCTGGAGTAGGTAGCGGTGTTTTTTTTACGCACCAAATTATAATAGCATATTTGTTAGTGATAGCTGAAGTATCTTTAGCTAATACGGTTAGACATCTATCAATGCTTTTAAATACTGCAGCACATATATTTTTTTATGTTACTATTAACGATCTCATTGAAGGGTAGGATAAAAATAAAACAAAGGATTCGTGTAGAGCAGCTGGTGCAAAATTAAGCAAATATGAACATATGAAATCACAGGAAAAGCGTATAAACGGAAACTTGTCAACACACATTGTAACAACGCAAACTTCATTCTATTTCTCACACATGCGCTTCAAACAAGATGCAACAAACTATAACAAGCTCACACACCGAAAATACAGCAAATAAAATTACATCATGCAAATCTCATGTTTGGTCTTTAGGAAATAAAGTACATATTCGCATAACACTCGAGTATATATTAAATGTAAAGCATAGAAGACATTACCCAATAAATTTAGCGATAGACTTAGAAATACTGTAAGATCTACTTAACTAATTTCAATCAATACGTCACTCCGAATTTTAGACATAATATTATATAAACACACAATATTATATAAATTGCTACTATAATATAAGTACCTATACAATTATTGTCATTCATGTTGCACAATCGTATAATCAGACCATGCTCAATCTTTGCCTAAAGACCAACTAGAGAAAAATACAAATCCAATATGTCGCGTCCAAACGCTGTGTGAGAAAGATCTTCAAATTTCGCTTACAGTGATTTCATATTATCCAAATTTGCTTCAGAATTGAAACAAATATTGACATCAACACTATCTTTATTGAACTTTCCAACTACATTGTCGTCAAGTATCTTTAAGTTAACTCTAAATTTATTGGGTATGACTTTATTGAAGGAGTAACGTACATCAACTTAGACACTAGGTGATAAAATAATTACTCTCTTATTTAATCATTTGAAATGACAATTTTGAACCTGTACGATATAATTATTAATGGATACGATATGTGAAACCTTAACAATGGTGCTAATCGTTCTACGGCGAATTGTTTAAAAATATCATGTTTTCACAAGACTAGTGTAAATCTTAAAATTTTAGAACGCGTTTGACTAGCTAACGCTAAATGTAATAATGCACTGCAAAGCTACAAGTGTTACAATATTATTATCATGAAATTCTTCATTGGTATACCTTCGTGAACAATAAAAATACTTAAACGCTAACACGTAAATCTACTGTGTAAAAAATTGTAAAACACAAATAGAAAAGTTAAAATATTAAACGTTAAGAAAATTTGGCAATCACAATTTGTACTATATTTTACGAATAGTGATATTGGGAACTAATGCTTTCAGAACACAACTTATTTTGGCTAGAACTAAATGAATTTCTAAAATGAACACAATCGTTTTCAAACATTACAGATTATACAAAAATAAATTGGTATAAAATTTAAAACTTATCAATAGCTCACTCAATTCAAGAATCTAATTCGATCTCACTGTCTGTAGAGACAAATCTAAGCCGAACACTATCATGGTAACTACTTGTTCTTCGTTTAGTGAAAATTCAGAAGATTAAATAATCAGTATAGCCGACTATGTCGGTGCCTTATACAAGATTTAATGTGAATACATCGAACTATCAAAGACTACCGATACTAAATGAGATGGAGTTTACAAAAACCCGGGTTTTTACCAAATCAAAGAAAACCGTTTCTTCTTCGATACGTTGTTGACCGTGATCTTTTTCAAGTTATGGTCTTTGACGCCCTTGCGGGGCTTAAAGAGGTTTACCTGGAGGCCGACTTTAATCTTCTTGGTGAGGGCTCCTTGAGGGAACACTGCTTGGACTTGAGGCACTACCGAGCTGGATACCATTCCACCTAGAAAAAAGATACATTTATTGCAGAAGTCAGGTTTTATAGCAATATTTTTTTATTTATTTCCTTGCTTACAGGGCGTAAGCGACGGTCTCCCAAAACTGACTTAATGTCACAAAAAATCTTCCAAGAAATGGAATTAAATTTTGGCTTAAATGTATTGGGAGGAAGTCATTTATTTTTGATTTCCTGGAAGAATTTGTTCAGTTTCATTGACTGAGCAACTCCTATTAGTTTCCGGGACATTGTTACATTACACCTTATATTATATTTCCCACATTTTTTAATCATCACAAATTACCACCATCATCTCTTAATTTTCCCTTACCTTCAGGCCCAATGGCATGGACCTCTTGTCGTATACGGGAGATCACTGCGAAGTACTGCGGGAAGTCATGAGTGAGGATCCTTGTCACCCGTGGAGCATCCCAGCCTTTTTCCTCTTCATTTGGTTCTGATGAAAGTTTTACATTCTTTTATTTTGTGTGTGATAAAATAAATATGATCATGTAAATAGCATCTATTTAATTTAAAAAAGAATTACATCAGTATCAAAGAAATGATCTCCTTTCGTCTTTCGACGTATAAGCGTATATACCTGGTGTAAGGGACAGCGTCCCGCAAACTGATAGTTTTGCTCAGTCAACGATACTGAACAACTTCCACTAAGAAATTCTTTCAGGAAGTGAAAATAAAAATTGGCTTTTCCATACAAAATGTCCACCTCAGACAATTTGTATGGAAAATTCAAAATCTTTTTTCACTTCCCGAAAGAATTTCCTGGTGGAAGTTGTTCAGTGTCGTTGACTGAGCAACCCCTATCAGTTTGTAGAACGCTGTCCCTTACACCCCGTATAATTTTGAAAAAACTCAAAACTCAAACTTTTAGTTTCTTGAACCAAAAACAGCATGGTTTACAGATGCCTAGTTAATTTTACCAGCTGTCACCATGATCAGCCAATGACCTTTTAATTTGGCTCTTCTTATCCAGCTTCTGCTAGCCTCTAATCGTTCATGCTTTGCCTACCTTCGATTTCCAAGGTCTCGTGCAGTATATCCTGGACCATGTCATCAGTAGCATCCGTGTTGTGCTCACGCCAGCTCGTGCCGTTGTCAGAACGGAGTATTACAATCTCTCGTTCTTTGCCGCGGAGCGAGGCGTAGTGGGGAACTTCAAGGATCACTGGGCTGGAAGTAGAAAATATAAGATTCAGAAAAAAGTCACTTGTTCCTTAAAACATTATTTATGCTGCGTTTTGTGATCCAGTAGATATGCGAGTCCAGCAAGTTGATAAGCAAACAATTTCTATCTGGATGATATGATAACCAATAGATAACACATTTTCAAAACGTTCGGAGTCAGGTCCTCACTAAGCGTAGAGGAAGTTCTAACTATCTATCTATTTAGTCTATATTAGACCTCTGCTGAGCATAGGCTACTTCTTTTATGCGCCATTCTTTCCGATCCTATGCTATCCGCATCCAGCATTTTCCCACCACAGTACTTTCCACGACCAAGTAAAGATAAAAGCCAAGTCATATCAGGATATCAAAGAACTGGCCAATGATAGACAAAAATGAAAGTTACTCCACCGACAAAAGCCCAGCTCTTAAGAAGAGGAAGAGACTATATCGTCTAACCATCGGCCTGGTGGTCTGCCGAACTGGACGAAGAAGTAGTTAGGATGTGTAAATTTTAATAATGTGGCAGTCGACAAGAATCTTCTGCGGATTCAAAGATAATATTTTGAGAAGATGAGGCAAAACTCATATCTAAATAAGTGAAGTAAGCTTCATGAAATGTGAAAGGTAGAGCTTACCCCAAGAATTTAGCAGAAACTGGTCCCATCTCCAGCACCCTGGCTGCGAGTGCTTCTCCTTCCATCAGCGGAGGCATGTGGTTGATGCGGGACGGCTTTAGGTATCTGGAAAATTAAACAGGTAGTTTTGATATTTTAGTAAATAATATCCGGACGTAATAAATAACATAAATAACCGTACTAATTAGATACCAATTGTATAGGTGTTGGTTGTGTCGTCGTATTTCTTTTTACCGCAACACACACTCACAAACACACACACTCACAAACACACACACTCACAAACACACACACTCACAAACACACACACACACACACACAGACGTACATACACATACTCACTCACATACGTTTAAGTGTTTACCAGTCTACATAACTTATACTGTAATTGTTTACTCTCTTATGATTAAAAACTTCAGAATAAACTACCTACTTCCTAGTTAGTTTCTGAGTAAAAGGTCTTCGTTATATTCCGAGGTGAGAACCTGGTGCCCTGTAGCACAGGTCCTAGACTTATTTTAGACACCAGTCTCTCACTACAAATCTTTAGGAAACTCAATTGTAACATAGGCACAGAATATATAATAGTACTACATGCATAGGTACAATTGCTCATAACTTGCTCCACATGCCCCACCACTTGCTCGTGAGAGCAGTTAATGAAGGTAGGCTAGGAAAATTTAATAATTAAAAAAACGTGTTCTCTTGTCATCGACACGATACAAGAAGAATAATTGTAACATGATTAATTTGTAATATTCTAATTGTAGGCGATGGGCTGACAACCTGTCACTACAGCAATATAACTAGAATTCTATTTTAAATAACCCTCAAAACTTTGTCAGACGTGGCGGGACGACCTTTGTTTAGGTCGTTTACTCTCTGCCTACCCCATTAGGGATAAAGGCGTGATTATATGTATGTATGTATGTATTAGGGTTTCTGTATATTGCAAATTAAGCGATGGGCTGACACCTGTCACTACATCAATATACCTACAAATGTATCTTAAATAACCCTTAAAACTTTGTCAGAAGTGGCAAACGACCTTTGTTTAGGCCATTTACGCTCTACTAATGGGGTAGATTAGGGATAAATATAATATTTTTATTATTATTAATAGAGCTACTTTACTTCCATACTGGACTGGGAGAGAAAGAAAAACATAGAATGTTCCAGTTGCCCTTCCTCCCGGGCATGCTGTATAAGTCAGCAAAAGGGATTCGAGGGTTACAGTGTATTGTAATTTAGGCGATGGGCTGACAACCTGTCACTACAGCAATACACATTACAATCTAAAATTGCCCCCAATTTATGTCAGACGTGGCGAAAGCGCCTTTTAGGACGCGTTTTACGCTCTGCCTACCCCGTAAGGGATAAAGGCGTGATTTTATGTATGTATATATGTATTAATAGAGCTATACATTGTGTGAATAGTATGTAGCTTCATAATCTTGACCTATCGTTTACGTTAGCATCGTAATTTTTTATCATCCGAATAAAATCGTTGATTATTTCCGGTTCCAGAGTAAATTCTGTTATCTTTTATTTCCGTACCGTGAAATTAAGTTAATTTTGAAATAGAAATGATAACGTACGTTGTACAGATTTATGCATTGGTCTATGCATCTAGACATGACATTATGTACTATCTCCAAAATAATATTTCGTGACTGGCCAGCGTACCCTGAATTCACATTCGTTTAGGTCATGAAGATAGTAATATTATTGGTGATATTCGTGGCTATTGCAACTCCCGCATACTGCGATAACATACCAAATTTCTTTTTCAATGAAAAGCCATATGTATCGAGAGTGCATGAGAAACCACCCAATCACAAACAGGTGAATCGATATCTCAAACATCTGAAGGATTGCACGGAGCAGGCTAAAATCCAAGTGCTTCGAAGATGTAGTAAGTAAAACATATTAAACTTAAGCATATTTACTACTGAATAAAGGAAAGATAACAATACCGGGTGTAAGGGACAGCATCCCACAAACTGATAGGGGTTGCTCAGTCAACGACACTGAACAAGTGACACCAGGAAGTGAAATATATATTTATTGCTTTTCCGTACAAGTTTTCTGATCGAGGGGGACATTTTGTATGGAAAAGCAAAAAAAGAATAACTTCCTGAAAGAATTTCCTGGTGACAGTTGTTTAGTGTCGTGGACTGAGCAAACCTTACCATGTTGGATACTGTCCCTAATGCTGTTTCTTTTTTGTATTTTCGGATTTAATATTCCCATGATAAACGCAATATACCTGCTGTAAAGCTAGATGATTTCTTTTTAACGCAATTTCTTATAACACAGACACTGAATGCATGGCGAAAAAACAGGCGTCGGCATACAAGAAGCTTCAAAAGTGTCTAACAGAGTATCGAAGATGACTTGTTAGAAGATGTAGATGTAGCTGTTAATTTTTTGGTTTTGTTTTATTTTGTTCGTGGTTCCCCTACCTACACTATCATAAATGCTAGCCACTTTAAAGTAAGGCCCGTATTTATAATCAGCACTTGAGAATGACAGCTTGTTTAAATTGGTATCAGACATGTCATGTCAGTACAAAACGATCTCTCAATCTTGACATAGCTTTTTAATTACGATCCTAAGACTCGTAATTATGAAGCGATATCAAGATTAAGAGCAATATTAAGTATGGATTTGACAGGCCAGTTTGTACTGAAATGACATTTCTGATACGAACTCAAACTAGCTGTCACTCATGAGAGCTGATTACAAATACGGCACTTAGAAAGCGACGATAGTTCGATAATCTAAACCATTCAGGGTTGTTCTGCTGATTTCACGAATCCTGAAAATTGGTAATCCATATTAATAATATGGTAATATCACATGTAGATTGTAGAGACAAACAAACCTGCAAGTGATTCTAGTAGGCTGCTGAGCTGAAACAGGTGGAACGATGACCCTGACTCCGCCTCCTCGGCAGCCTCTCATGGCACCACCACGGGCGTCTACCAGAAACGAGACCAGGAAGCTATGGGGAGGGGAAAAGACGTTTTATTTTCATTATCATGAGATCATCATCTCATCATAGTTATCAATGGTATATACGTTAAATGTGCCATAATTTTAACAAAGCACCTAGGTGACTCAGCTAAATCAAAAGATAATAGTGATTTTATTCATAACACTAAAATTATTACAAGTCAATTTGTTTAACAACAAAAGTTTTGTTTATATAATGATCTTCTTCTGTCTTCTGTCGAGTGGATATCGAGTCTATCGACCCGATAAACCCTGGTGTCAGAGTTTTTAAACCGCCTAGTAGCACAACTATCAGGCCTCTGACATGGTTTGAGTAACGACCACTATCAAAGACAGCGACCGGGACCGACGGCTTAACGTGCCCTCCGAAGCACGAAATCTTTTCCTTTTTCGGACATTCAGCCCGCAATGTCCTAACCAAACTAGGGAAAAAATCACAAAGTGATAAATTCTCAAATATCAACTTTGTGCTTCCCCCCTGGGAATCGACCTCCGGATCGGGAGTCCATGGCACTAGCCACTAGACCTCGGAGGCAGTTATATAATGATGACACTGATTCAAAAAATTCTTAGAATATCCTCTATTTGTAGGTAAGATATTTAAATATACTGACTGAGGAAATGGTGAAATAAGAAAACTTATCAATTCTATACTATAACGTATGCACTAATGGATAGTAAGTACTTACTTTTTCCACAGAAGCTTTTTCCTGTAACACCATATCCAAATGCGAGCGTGTGTAAGAAAGATGATAAGACGATTATATTCACTGTTCTGAAATAAACACATCTGAAATAAGACTAACATTTAAAAATCTTGCAAGCTTAAGCTCTTCAAATGCAGGAATCAACCTTCCCTATGTAGACATTACATTCAACAGATCTTGCATAAACAATCTTTTGATTGACACCGAAACAATCTTATGGTATCGTAATAAAATTCACAACTCTATCATTTCATTATTAGCGAGTGTAGTCCACTGCTAGTCATAAGCCTCTATTAGAAAGCGTCACTGAGCCTGGTCGCCTTTCGCATCCATTGTTTGTCCGCTACTGACCATATATCTGGACGAAAGGCGTCCAAAACAACGTTTGCTTATGAGTGATGCTGAATGAGTCGCCATTTGAGGACTTGGGTATCTGCTGTGTTGGTCATCGGTTTTGCGACATACATAGCTGGCTCATTGTTGCTGGCTTATTAGGTCATCTTAAATTGTCTTTATTAGTTTAACTATCGCACTTTGTTCTTGATACTGATACTGACTTGGGCACCGTAGGGTCGACGTTGTAGCAGTACCCCTCTGGAGCCGCAGCAGTGCTGTAGCGACTAATGCTCTTCACCACCACCTCTTGTTGGGGCTGGTAGGGCATGCCGTTCACTGAGGCTGGTGGAAGAAATGGGAAATTAAAAATATAGAATTTAGGTACATGAAAACAACTTCGAAGATGAGTCAAAGAAGACATTCAAATCAAAATCAACAAAAGAGACAGAAAATGGTTGAATATCAACGGGCTGATGATAAAGAGCCAAATAGTGATTCTAATGTTAAATTATTTCAAGATCTCAAAACTATAGAATTAAATGGGTTTAATGCTAAAAAAGAGGCAGGAGATGAATTCTGGAATGTCACTGATACAAGAATTCATATTAAATAAAGTACATATAGAATATAGGTACCACAAGTATCAATCTTGTACAGAAACTAGACTACAATGATTCAAATATCAGACTACAACTTAGTCACTTACTCTGAGAAAGTTCCATGATATTCTTATGGCTCATAGCAGACTCGGTCCTCTCGTCCTTCGTCACGTCTATAGGTAAGGAGTCATCTCCTAGCGACTTCATATCGTCAGCTGTTAAGTATCGGTAAGGTTGGTCGTTCAGGATTGTGTCTTCACCTACGAAACAAACATTCAATTGTTTACATCAGGCTTAGCAGGCACTGCGGAACATAAGCCCCTACAAATTTCGAAGAGTTCTACACCTTATACAGTAGTAGCAGTAGAGACGGATAAAAAGCCTAGATATATCTGGCCGATGTATCTGAGAATTTATTTCACGAATAAACCATCCTAACGAGCTGTATGAAACCAGTCAAAAGTTCATGTAGTCTTCCTGGTTCTAATCCGTCCTCCGAAGTCATTTCTTATAGCCGCTAAACAGAATTAACTTACGCATAATATTTGTTTTGGGGAATTACATACCTCCCTCCTCTTCAGAGTCAGACATAAAAGTCTCCAGCATGGTCTCAGGAGCAACAACCTTGTATTTCTCCTGGCTGGCCGGAGCTATAGACGGTTCGGAGACTTCCTTCAGCGTCTCCATTACAGTCACGTAGCCAAGTTTGGAGGCTATGTCCAGTGGGGTTTGTCCATTCTGAACAGAAACAATTTAGTTGTAGATCTAGTTTGTTACAGATTTCAGGAGTATTAATACAAAACTGTGTATTTATTTTGACGACTTTTATTTTCATGTCAAGTAGAACATTTTACTTGACATACGAAATTTGTCCAAGAAGTCGTCTAGGTATATTCCGAAACGTACCGTAGTAGTAGCATTTGCATCAGCTTTGTTTTCCAACAAAATGTTGACGATGTTAATGTGCCCCTGCTGTGCTGCATGATGCAATACGGTATATCTGCAAAACAAAACGTAATCAAATATGTACTTCATCCTCTAAAACAATACCAACCATGAGAATATTAAGGATGTCATCGAGAAACCCATAGGTCATCAATTCCAATCTAAATCACTATCATAAAAAATCATATACTAATGCAAGGTCTTGAGCAACTCTCTGCTGCTGAAAAAAACAGTAGGGACAAACGTCTTACCCGTGGGTAGTCTGGGATTTAATCGAAGCTCCAGCGTCAAGCAACAATCGCACCAAATTAGCCTGCCCGTAGTGACTGGCTATGTGCAGTGGGGTGTAACCTCCCTTTGTGCAGATGTCCACCTAAAATAAACATTACAGATGAAATTTTATCCCCCTTTGAACTCGACAAGGGTATTGCTGATAAAACTTGTTTATAAAAATGATTGAGATATTGAAGTATTAAATTAAGAAGTCATAAAACCTTACATCAGCCCCTTGCTTTTGCAAAATATGAGCTACAGCCACTCTATCCTCCTGAGCCGCCAAATGCAAACCAGCCAGTCCATTCTTAGCCTGATGGTCAACATCAGCTTCATGCTCAACGAGCAAAGCGCACATTTCTGCGTGTCCTTGCTGAGCGGCTAAATGTAGAGGAGTAAACCCGGCTTTCGACTCGGCATTTGCAAGAGCTCCATACTCCAGAAGAGTAGCTGCCGTTTCCATTTGATTTTTGCGGGCGGCTATATGAAGAGGAGTATGTCCGTTCTTAGCTACAGCCTGAAAATATTAAACAATTTCAGTTTTTGCTAAAGTCACTAAATCTGTAGCTTCTGTAAATACTGCTTTATGTACACGTCTTATTATCTATCTATTATTATTGTCTTCTATATCGATGATTTGCTGAAAATTTACCTTAGCGTCAGCTCCTTTTTCCAGAAGTGTGGTGGCTACTGCTTGTTGGTCATATTGGGCTGCAATGTGCAGAGGGGTCATTCCGTTTTTACCAGCTTGGTCTGGTGATGCTCCATGAGCGAGGAGTAGATTTGCTACCTATAGCAGAAACATAAAAGTTAGAATTTGAACTATATAGTTCAAGAAAATTACAGAAGGAGATTGCTGTCATTGCAGATCATATACCTTGAGGTTGCCATATTTGGCAGCAAGATGCAGTGCTGTAAATCCTTTCTTGGTTGTCGCTGTAAGAGGGGCGTTGTGTTCAATAAGTGCTGCTGCAACCTATGAAAAACATAATAAGGTTAGTGGTTACATATTAAATACATAAAATTATTATTTCAAAAATTAAAGAACTTTGTCGATCACGCCATATATTAAATCAAATTCATTAATCAAGTTTTTCAACGACTATCCACTATCATAATCATCAGAATCTTTAACAGTCTTCTCTATACTAACATCATGATTATGCTGTTTAGCAGCAATATGCAGAGCGTTGTAATGATCAGCTGTCATTGCCCTGACGTCAGCCCCATGCTGTAGGAGCAGAACAGCGATATCCACGTTGCCGAGACGGGAAGCGATGTGGAGTGGAGTCTGGCGCTCTCGTGCTTTGGCTTCCACTGCTGCGCCGTTGCGGAGTAGGATGCGGATTATATCCGTCTGAGGAAGAAATGTATATTGATTGATTGATGACATACCTTATTACATCGTAGAATATGATGGCGAGTAAAGCATAGGTTATTTTTTAATGCTGTTAAAGATATCAAGAAGCTTAATAAAAATTGCATGAAATAGAAATACTACAACTTAAAACATTATAACCACTGGATACGATACAAAGCAAATGATTAGTGTATCGCCAACGTATATACTTCCCTAAACTGTTTTATTTTACGAAAATCGGAGCCTATATATAAATAAAAAAAACAGCGAATGTTACAAATGTTACTTGCTCTGTCTCGTGTACTCTGCCAGACATGTAGCAACACATAGCTGTCTAAAACACCCAGGACATTTTTTAGGAAAAGAAATCAAACTTGTTTAATTGCCTTTCGGAACTCAACTTTTTCATCTCTCTTATTTATTTGGAACATTAAAAATCAGCTGAATTCAGAAACATACCTATAAATAAGTCACGAAAATCTAAATACATAGCATATCAACTCACCTGATTAGCCCTAGCAGCTAAATGCAAAGGCGTCTCTCCCCTGACAGTAGGCACGTCAGGGTTGGCCTCATGCTGGAGCAGGTAGATCACGATATTCATGCAGCCCATGAAAGCGGCCACGTGAAGGGGGGTGAGACCTGATTCTGTTGTTGCTTGAATACCTGGTGAAGAAGGTAAAGATCAGGATCATGAAATTCGGATTAAAGGAGAAACAGAAAAAAATGCTAAAGATGCGTCAACCTCAAAAGACAATAGGAAATAAAGAGATGAGCTGGCTAGCTGACTGGCTTTGAAAGATGGTGCAACTGCAAATTTATTTTTTTATTGAACTCAAACTGTACAGAGGTTTAAAAGGCAAACTCTGACACAAAGATTTATCAGGATGTTTTTTGATCACACAACACACACGATAGATGAAGAATGACTAGAAAATAAATTAGAATAAGATTAAAAATTACTCACTTGCTCCATATTTGAGGAGGAGTTCTACGACCTTGATCCTGTTCTTCTTGCAAGCAATGTGAAGTGGGGTGAAGCCATTAAGGGCGCGAGCGTTGGCATCAGCGTTTCTGGTGTCAACAAATTTATATTTTAGCAAAACATTAAGTATTTGTCGATACAGCAGGTACATGCTGTATTTGCCTTATCTGTATTGAATAATACAAGTCCGAGAATATAACCTTGTGGGACTCCTTTTATTGTAAAAACCACATACTCGCCCGTATTCTTACAGAGGATGGATTGTTTACATAGCAATATCGATTATAATGTTCGGGCATATCTATGTCGAAAAATAATTAATGGCTTTTACTATGTATGTAACACAGTCGAAAGCTTTACTGAATTCTATTAAACAAAGTCATGGGTCTAGCTACTATTTAATAGTTCCTCACCTGTCTAAAAGCAATTTAGCGACTTTAGCGTGCCCGCAATGGGCGGCGACGTGAAGTGCAGTGAGGTAGTCCACAGTGACGTCATCAACGGGAGCCCTGCGTGCCAGTAGTACCCTAGCGGCTTCGGCGTGGTCACCTTGAGCCGCCATGTGGAGGGGGGCTAGGCCGTTCTGTGGAGAAATATCGAATTAATCATCGTCTTCAAAAACGGCGAGAGGTCTACTACTACTAAGATCTAAAACTCCCAGGTGTCAAATAAATATCATTCATCTCATCTTATAAAATCTTGATCATCCTAAGCACAGTTGCTTCAGAATAGCACTTGTATCTTTCTACTCCATCTCTTTAGATGTCATCTAAAGGATAAGTTCAAGGAAATTGGTAGCAATATAACATTTACTGAATGTGAAAATGACACGACTTAGGTCGTCTTCTCTGTGGGCGTGGAAGTCGTTTAAGTTTTGCTAGGCGCTAGGATGGTTTCATATAAAATGAAAAATTACTTAATAAATACAACTCGGACAGACCTTAAACTTGCGACTTTGGGCATTGATTGATTTCGCTAGGATTGTTGCTTTGTCCGCTATCAGGCCCACAGATTTTTAAACAAAAATAATCATCAACTTACCTTGCTCTTACTGGTGATGGGTGCACCTCTCTCCAGCAGTGACTCCACCACTCTCTCGTGACCTGACCTGGCTGCGCAGTGAAGAGGAGTCAGCCCATCCCTGGTGCGAGCCTCCACGTTGGCCCCATTGTCACATAGCAGGGATACCATGTTCTCTTTACCTGTTGGGAGCACAAAAGTAAAAAATATTTGATGCTTTGTCGAAATTTGAAAATTAAATGTTCTTGTTGTTCAGTTTCATGGGAAGGTTCATCAAAGGAAGATTTTTTAAGATAGTTTGTTTAAAGATGTGACAGAAACTAAAACTGGGTCGTTTTTAAACACCTTGAAGCACTCATAAACATAAGCAAGTTAGTTGTGTCACACAGAACTGAATAATTTATCCAACTTAAGGCTTAACTTTAACAGTCAAGATAAACAAACAACAATGAAGTAA
Source organism: Scrobipalpa costella (assembly GCA_949820665.1). Classification (NCBI taxonomy): domain Eukaryota; kingdom Metazoa; phylum Arthropoda; class Insecta; order Lepidoptera; family Gelechiidae; genus Scrobipalpa; species Scrobipalpa costella. The sequence goes on along the minus strand of OX463320.1, from coordinate 8,072,073 downwards.
CAATCGCTTGACAGTAATTTCAGAAGATAGGCACGAAGAATGAAATATGTCTGTATTTTGGGAAGATGCCAAGAAAATACGGTCCTCATATCATAATAAACAGGAAATAAAGAAGGAAAAATGTCTAAATAATATAAAAACAAATAACAAACACATTGAGATCATTAAAATACGAGAATATCCAAAATAGCTGTAAAGAAACAGAAAAATTTTATCAAAGCTAATCTTCAGTAATTGACATTTCCAACGACACATCATTAGGAGAAAAAGGTGCTTTTATATAAGGTCAAAATTTTGAACGCCTCATGGAGGTAAGTAGCCTCTCAATATGTATAGATGTTAAAAATCGTACTTCTATGCTGGACTGGGAGCAAGAGAAAAGCATAGAATGTACCAGCTGCATTTCTTCCCGGGCATGCTGTAAAACCAGCCATGGGATCTGAAGGTATCAGTATATTGCAATTTAGGCGATGGGCTGACAACCCGTCACTACAGCAATATACCTATAAATCTATTTTAAACAACCTTCAAAACTTTGTCAGACGCGCCGAAACGACCTTTGTTTAGGTCATTTACGCTCTGCCTACCCCATTAGGGATAAAGGCTTGATTATATGTATTTATGTAAAAATCGTACATTAGAGGCAATAGAGACAGGGTTGAAGATAGAGCAAGCTCAACTAAAAGTATTCTTTCCTTCATATAAACGACAAAATTAATACACCAAAACGCAATGCCCATCGCCCATAATACGATTCCATGTAACAGGGTGCTATAGATTATAAAGAACATCTACCAGATATTTACATCTACAGATTTTTTTTTACAAAGATAAACAAGTATGCACAAGCAAAATCTTTGGACTATCCATACAGCCTAGTTGGCAGTTGGGTCTATCCCGTTTGATTATCTAGTAGATACTTGATTATCTTTTCCTAACACCTCGTATATCCTCGTCGGTTTATGATATGTCAACACTCTCATAACATGGAAAGCATTCTAAAATTAATGTCGATTTTACGAGATTGGTCCAACTTTAGAGCCAGTCTGGAAAAATAATGACCGATTTTAATGGCAGGTCACTGGGGATATGGGTTTAAAAGCATACGTAGCCAATTTTGATGATTCAACTCTCGTTTTATGAGTTGCATTTTATGGAAACGTAAACATCAATACGAAGAGTCTTGTCATACGAAATTTTATGTCAATTAGGTGTAAAGGTAATTAATTAAAATTACAATGATTTGACATACATGAACTACCTAATTTTGTAATACAGGCTACAGAAAGGCTACAAAAGATAAATGGATGATACCAGACGCTGTATCCAGTTCGAACCAACATCCTACTTAAAATATAATTTGCAAAACTTTAAATGGATTTGAGATAGGTTTTCCTCTTAACCCATTTTCAAACTTTAAGATGCTGGAAAATATGAATTATATTCTAGTGATGTCTGCACTCGAATGCTCTGTTATTTATGTCACCAAACTTATCCTATTTGGCAGCGACATGCACCAAGCAGACATTTTGCTTAGCACTGCACACACAACAATTGACACGGGTTTTGCTGGCAACATTTCATTTCACTGGCACTACTGAAATGTATGTATATGGGTACTATATATATTTTGTCTCACAGATACTTATTCCTTTATAGCAATAATTTCCAGAACTTCAAAAGACTTTTCAAATGGAGATTTTTGCAGTCAGTTAAATTGATCTTGTAGAAGGCATACGCCCTCTTATCAAACTTACCCAACTTAACAGGTACATGCAGCAGGCAGATATTGTGCTTCACAGCGCAGTTGACATCAGCACCCTTGGCTAACAGGATTCGTTTCACATTCTTGTTGACATAGTTGAACTTACCCCATTTAGCAGCGACGTGCAGCGGACAGATGTTGTGCTTAGCAGCGCAGTTGACATCAGCACCCTTGGCTAGCAGGAGTCGTGCAACGTTCTCATTGCCATAGTGCGCTGCGATGTGCAGCGGGGTAAACCCAGACTTGGAGGTTACGTCGGGGTTGTGATCGTTCTGGGGATAAAAACATATAACGTCATCTTGAAGATATTTACTAAAAAACAAATGCTGCAAAAATACGATGTGATGAATACGAGCTGACGACATCAAAATTATGAAGGAACGACGATCGACTTATCGGACGTGTATCAGACGATCGAAAAGAAGTAGAGTCTCAAATTACCTCAAGAAGTAAATTGGCAGCCTTGACGTCGTCCTTCTTGGCTGCGATGTGGAGAGCTGGTAGACGGACTCTTCCACGCGTGTCGGCTTCTAGCAGCACGGCCACGACCTTCTCGTGACCTTGCTGCATCGCCACTGCCAGCGGTGTGAAGCCATCCTGTTGGAGAAATTAACCAATCTACATCAGTGATCCAACACTCAGTTACTTTTTATCTGGTGAATGTTGCGAAAAGCCGTTAGATGCAAGTAGTGCTAATGCAGCTCATCGTTGAGATATTTAGGGACGGTCTATATCCTGCAGTGGATATCTTTCAGCTGAGTCAACAAAATACACAATATCTGTTTTCTAACATAGCAAGCTGTGGCCCGAAGAATAAGATGAAGGCTATCAGATTGGTATTTAATACAGACATAACAACCTCGACGGTCAGGTAGAGTAGAGTTAGGACTTTTGTATTTTGATTCGGAGATCATAGCTTTGATTCCCACCTGGGACATACAGTCAAAAGAAAAGGTTCTCGTGCAAATAGTGATACAAACCTCAGTAGCCAGGCTCTGGTTGGCTCCATTGGAGAGGAGGAACTTCACCACACCGTCGTGGTTCTCCTGGGCAGCCATGTAGAGGGGGGTAAAGCCATTCTGGGACTGGATATTGACCTGCAACAAGTAATTTAGATTAAAAAACACTGAAAGATGAAAAGAAATCTAATTGCCGACAAACATGACAGAGTAAGAATAAAGACCGCGAATAATATTAAGAAGATACGTGCGTCAGATAATTTGATCAAATACCAAGAGAGGGCTATGATAAAATGTAAACCCATAGAGAAACAAATCAATCTCCTATTCTTTCTTTGTCTGAATCTGAAAGTGACACTAAGGTTAAAGTAGAAAGGGGTATTCTGAAACGAACCTATCATTCTTCAGAATAAATTGTTCTAGAAAATAACAATGCACGTCTTACCAGCTATTTAATCATCTAGATTCACAAACGTTTATAAGATTGCTCTTGTCCATTTTAACTTATTGTACCCCGTACGCGGTATTCAGAATTATTTGTTTGCAAATGGACTTTATGGTTAACGCTATCAACAAAACGTATATTTTCTCTGTTATTTTCTTCAGTAAATGTCCAAGCACTGAAATTGTTATTTGCTAAATTTGCTCAAGTTTCTCTGATACAAATCTGATTACCCCCAAAAGTAAACGCCACATCTCTGTGGTTTTTTTTTGTTTTTTTTTCGAATGGGTTTCGAGTCTATCGACCCGATGAACCGTGGTGTCAGAGTTTTTAAACCGCCTAGTAGCACAACTATCAGGCCTCTGACATGGTTTGAGTAACGACCACTATCAAAGACAGTGACCGGGACCGACGGCTTAACGTGCCCTCCGAAACACGAAATCTTTTTCTTTTTCGGACAATCAGGTGATTCAGCCTGCAATGTCCTAACCAAACTGGGGAAAAATTCACAAAGTGATAAATTCTCAAATATTATCTTTGTGTTTCCCCCCTGGGAATCGAACCCAGGACCTCCGGATCGGGAGTCCATGGCACTAGCCAATAGACCACGGAGGCAGTTATCTCTGTGTTGATCCATCCACTCAACTCATGACATATCTGGGTCGCGAAAAGTGAGCTTCGTCATAACGGAACAATCTATCACATTATTTACTAACATTTCCGAAGGTGCCAGTTCTTTGTCAAACAAATTCTGATAGTTTAGTGGTGGATTTGTTTTGATCAGCCGGAATGAGGTCGACGGCCTGAATTTACGCGGCAAATATTTATTGGTTGATTAGTATAATCAAATTATTCATAATTTTAAGTATTGTCGACAGCTTTGGCATAAATCAACATACATACCTATAATCACGCCTTTATCCCTAACTCATTCTTACGATATTTGTATATTTATTAAACATAACAATATTTTAAAATAAAATACTGCACTAAGTGAAACAATACTCAAGTAAAAGAAATATCTTGTGTTACGATGTTACATCGCAATTTTGTAAACAGGGCCATAAATTCGAGAATCGTATAGTTTTTGTAATCTCGCAGGAATATATATTTTATTTATTGATACTTTGAATCACCTTATAACTGAATCAATTCATACAATTTCTATTTTCTGCCATTTTATTCAAATTTGAATCATGATAGGCCTTTGGCGTAACTCGGCCTGTTTCATGTTTCATCGATAAAACGCCCACGGCTGAAATTCAGGGCCTGAATTAATTAATTTGTCTTTGCCATTCAAATTTACATGGCGGCTTGAGGTCTCTTTGAAATTCGCATCTCATCAATGTGGCGGAACGAACTTTGTTTAGGTCGTTTACGCTCTGCCTACTTTATTAGGGAGAAAGGTGTGATTATATGTATGTACATTTTGGTACGTAAAATTAGAATTTTACCGATTATCTTGTAAATAGAGTTTAAAACCATAGAGACTGAAAGCTTATGTTGTCCTTTTCCAATTTTATTACTGAAACTAGCAGGACTGATCCTTTAGCTTTAGGATTTCCGCCAAGATTTAGCCTAATAGATTTCTAAAGGATATCCTAAGCGAAACTCAGCCTAAGGTATAATCCGAAGATTTCGGAGTAATAAGGGACGTGACATTTAGGCCCGTAGTTATAATCAACTTATGAGACTGACAGCAAGTTTGAGTTCGTATTAGAAATGTCATTTCAGTACAAAACGAACTGTCAAATCTACACTCAAGATTGTTCTCAATCAAGAGATCGCTTTATAAATACGACCCTAAGGATATGATAAAATAGATGCTGTTTCTATTTGTTATCAGATGGGATTGGGTCTTATTTACGTAAAAGCTATCTCGTACAGACTCTCATTAATCACCAAGATTGATTACTTTTCTATTATTGGTTACTTGACATTCCGCCATACAAAAATGACTCATCTTATTTCTTCACAAGCAAAAGTTTGATGATTTCCTTCTTCCTAGCTGGAAGAGTAATGTCAGAGTACCTGAGCTGTGTTTCTTTTTTTTCGAAATGGGTTTGTTCTTGACTCCAGTCTAGGTCGGGAGCGACTGATACGGATGGAGCTAGCTTACCCAGAAGATTCTTGTTCACTCTAACTTTGAAGGGTTAAGGGTTAAATGCATTCGGAAAGACAGACGCAGGTAGTGAGTTCCACTCTTTTGAATGTGTTTGGAATGGAATGAATGAGTTTTGGAAGCGCTTAGTCCGTATTCATCAACCAGTTTTCCTCTTTAGTCGTCGGTAGTTTATTAACATATCCACCTACGCATTATTTTTGTGCAAAATGCTTGTCATTTTCCTTATGCCTTGTGGAAAGCTGTAGTTGGTTAGAGCATGCTCATCCCTCATCCTATTTAAAGACTATCTTCGTCCAGCAATTTCACAAACCGTGTTCTGTGGAGAGTAGCTCAACTCCCATTTATTAATCCTGGTATTCCCTTACCGGAGCACCATTCTGCACCAGTAGTGGACCAAAAGATCCACTTTGGACGCCAGATTGATCCTTTGTTGGTGGATACATTTTTAGATGCCAGATGTATCCTTAGATGCCAGATAGATCCATAAAAGCCAAATGGATCCTTAGATTGCAAATAGATCCTTAGATAGCAGTTGGATCGTTAGATGGCAGTTGGATCCTTAGATGGCAGCTGGATCCTCAGATTCTAAGATGGCAGATGGATCCTTAGACGCCAAATGCAATATGAAGACCGGTATGTATCTCTATTATTTGTGCCCCTTACCTGAGCCTCATTCTGAACCAGTAGCTTGACAACAGCCTCCTGCCCCGCCAAGGACGCGATGTGGAGAGCTGTGTTGCCCTTCTTGGTGGCAGCGTCGATGGAAGCTCCTCGGTCCAACAGCTCCCGAACCACCTCCACGTGCCCATCCTTGGATGCTAGGTGGATGGCGTTGAGCCCGTTCTGTTGGAGAAAGGGTACGGGTTAGATCTTCATTATTCTTATTTTATTTGTAGGTCCCTAGTTGCCATAGAGGGAGGTATATCCCTTTTCACTTAGCATGAACATCCTGACAAATGTCAAACGCTTAATTTTTACAAAGGGCAGGTGTCTCGGTTATGGCCATCTTAAGACCTTTTTTGGCCAATTTATATTTTAGGTAATTTGTAAAAAGTTTATGAATCAGTGCAGTTGTACGAATTGAATTTGTAAAGTCTTGCGCTTATAGAAATACTAGAATAGAATAGAATAGAGAAACCCTTTATTCGGTACCAGTATACAGACAAAGATCTTCAAATTACAACCTAAACGTTACACTCGATACCGAAAAGGTGTACGGCTCAGCATATGCTCCAGTCTAAGACTGAAGCGCTGATTTTTAGCCGGAACCTTACTACAAACTAACTTAACCTAAGTGGGAGGCGGTGTATAACCTTATTTTAATTACATAATTAAGCTATAAGAATCGATACAATAAGAATAATTACAAATTATTCAACATTAAAAATTAATAATAAAAAAAAAACAACATTAAACAATTTTCAACATAGGTAGGTCATGTATAAACAATTAATTATTATTACATTACAGTAAAAAAATACAAAAGTAAATATTAATAATTATTAAGATATATGATGCAAACAGAATGTACAAAAAGAATAATAGTCAATAACAATGAAACAGGGAAGCAAGACTTAAACAAGATGTGCACATTTTTCCTGTACTTGCAACTCGAAACAGTACTTTTTTATTTTTCCTGCAAAAATACGCAATGACGATTTAGTTTTTAAAGGGGGAGGTATATTATTCCAAATTTTTGCTGCACCTTATTTGAAGCTTCTCTCAAACGCACTCGTTTTGTGTCGCGGAATTAAAATATGTGGATTACGACGCCGGATTGACCACCGAATTTTATCGTAAAGGTAATTGGGCTTACGACTCTGTATTATACCAAATAACAAAGTGGCGAGATGGACATATCGTCTACTTGACATTTTTAACATCTTCGCCTCATTAAAAAAGAAAAGTAACATGACCCCTTGGCGGTACATTAAAACAAAATCTTGCACACGCATTTTGTACCCGCTAACCAATATTTTTAGCCTAAAAAAACAATTTAAACAATTTACTTCCATGCTGGACTGGGAGAGGTAGAAAAACATAGAATGTTCCAGCTGCCCTTCCTCCCGGGCATGCTGTAGAAGACAGCAAAAGGGACTCGAGGGTTACAGTGTATTGTAATTTAGGCGATGGGCTGACAACCTGTCACTATGGCAATACACATTACAATCTAATATTGCCCTCAATTTTTGTCAGACGCGGCGAAAGCGCCTTTTACGAGGCGTTTAACGCTCTGCCTACCCCGTAAGGGATAAAGGCGTGATTTTATGTATGTATGTATGTATGAACAATTTCTTACCACTCCTAGTATATGTGTCTCAAAACGTAAGGCTGAATCCATAATCAATCCCAAATTACGCGATTCATAGGTGAGTTCTATTGGGACGTTATCAATAAGGACTTTAGGATATTTCATTAAGATCTTATTCCTCTGATGTTTAGTGTCTATTACCATAAATTTGGATTTTCTTGGGTTGAGTACAAGGCAGTTACGAGACGACCATTTTTCCAATCTCTCAAGATCCTGATTAATTTTCTCGACTGCTGACTTTACATCATTGGGATCAAAGGAGATATATAGTTGCGTGTCATCTGCATAGATGTGATGTTTGCTATGTTGTATACAGTTAACAACATCGGCAGAGTAGAGCGCAAACAAAAGGGGTCCCAAGATAGAGCCCTGAGGTACTTCTCTTGTTACTTACGATACCGAAGAGGTAAGCGAGACACCATCGTCACCATGCAATTCAATAAATTGCGATCTATGACTTAAATAACTATTGAACCATTTAATCGTTGGAACATCAAATCCATAATGTGCTAACTTTGACAAAAGCAATGTCGGGTTAATAGAGTCGAAAGCTCTAGAAAAATCCAGTAAGACCAGAATTGTACCCATACCTGCATCCTGTGCATCTAAAATATTACCAGTCACATCCAACAGAGCAGTCGCAGTACTATGACCCTTGCGGAAGCCTGACTGTCGGACTGGTACTATGCTGTTGGCGTCCAAGTATTCAGAAACTTGCAAACAGACAACTTTTTCAAGCACTTTGGAAAGGCATGGAAGAATGCTGATTGGACGAAGATCTTTAAAAGTCATGGGATTGCCAGTTTTTGATAGTGGGCGCACAATTGCCATTTTCCATAGTTCAGGAAAGGTAGATAGATGTGAGGATCGATGTGTTCACTATTGACGTTATTAAGTCCAATGTGTAATCCAATGTCAGTAAAATCATATCCAGAGAAATGGCATCCACGCCCTGAGCTTTAGACTTAAGACTACGAATTATTTTATGAATCATGTTATTATCAACACATTTTAAGCTGAACTTTTCAGAACAAAAATTATTAAATTCGAAATAAGTTAGGTCTGAAATTGAGACTTCATTAGTACCGGGCACTGCAAGAAAATGTTGATTTAAAGTCTCGGGGCAACGTAATTGCACCGAGATATCTCTCTCACCTTTAGGCGGAAGGAAGTAATTTTTAAGATTCGGCCATAGCTTTTTAGGCTTATTCAAGTTACAGTTGATGTGATAAGTGAAGTAAGCACGTTTTTCTGATTCAATTGCAGAGTTTGTTAAAGACTTTAAAGATTTAAAATATTCTTTATGACTGTCACTTCGAGTTTTATAAAATTTGGAGTGAGCTTCGTTCTTTAAGTTAGTCATTAATTTAATGTTATCCGTGATCCAAGGATAGCTACGCGTTTATATCAATACAGATTTCAAAGGTGCATGGAGATCAAAAAGTGACGTCAGATAATAGTTAAACATATCTACCATAGCATTGACATCAGTTAACGACAATATGTTAAACCAAGGGATTCCAGCAGCATCCCCTCGAAACTGCTCTACGTCAATGTCCTTCATGGAACGGCAACTGACACGAAATGGTGGATTTTTGTTAATTTTCAATTTCATGTCACATGTAATGAAAGAATGATTAGATTTCTTTGAACCTATAACCTCCATCTTAACACTCCTCATATTCACATCTGTACACACAACATCAATAAGTTTTTCACTGTGATCCGTGAAATGAGTGGGAAATTCTATTACTTGCTCCAATTTAAACATTTCCAAAAAGGCATTCAATTTTTTAAAAGATAGTGAAGATTTTTCCAAACAATCAATATTAAAATCTCCCAAAAGTACAACATAATCATAGCTGCCGAGAGCACTAATTGTATCAGATAGAGCATTAAGGAATATATCAACGGATTGCCGGGGGGGCTTATACGCAGTTCCGATATAAATTTTTAACTTATTGATGTTCAATTTTACCCACATTTGTTCTACTTCTGAACAGATTGGATATGTACAGGTACGGACATTCAGACCCTTTTTAATATAGAAACCAACCCAACCCCCATTTCCGCCACATACATTTTCTGGGCGAAAGAAAGCGACTTTGTTTTATACTATGTAGTGATTTATACAATAATTTGAAAACAAAGTGGCCATAAAAGGTACACTGACCAGAAATGGGGCACCGGCCCTATTTTATAAAGGAGTCTCTTTCGCACATGTGATGTATTTATATTTCCTACCTGCTGTCAGAAGACTCATGCTATCAGAAAAATAGAATAGTAATTTACTTCCTTTACATCAATCAAACGTATTGGATGCAGGTAACTTTGACACCATTCTATCCTATTCCTAGAGTCTAGGACCTAGACCATCGCCAACGTAGTAACTTCTGAGGGACTTAACCGATAAAAGATTGAATAAAATACATAATTTAAGAATTTCTTTTGTAAAGTCCTGAAACCCTATCCATCAACCAAGTTCTTTAACGAGTTTTTGTCCCTATTGTTGAACAAGAACCCTCACAATTTCATTTTATTTCAAGTATCGACATTGCTCAAGGCAAGAGTCTTGAGATATTTGCGTTCACAGTTACAACAAGACGTTCTTCTATGCTGGACTGGGAGAGATAGAAAAACATAGAATGTTCCAGCTGCCCTTCCTCCCGGGCATGCTGTAAAAGTCAGCAAAAGGTACTCGAGGGTTACAGTGTATTGTAACTTAGGCGATGGGCTGACAACCTGTCAATATAGCAATACACATTACAATCTAAAATTGCCCTCAATTTTTGTCAGACCTGGCGAAAGCGCCTTTTACGAGGCGTGTGACGCTCTGCCTACCCCGTAAGGGATAAAGGCGTGATTTTATGTATGTATGTTACAACAAGAAGACCAAATTGCTCCATTCCCTACAAAAAATAACCAGCTACAGCAAGGCACAATTTGCATACTGAGTTATTATAGGCTTTGGATATTTTAGCACTTCTTCCATGCTGGACTGGGAGCGAAAAAAAAGACATAAAATGTGCCAGCTGCATTTCTTCCCGAGCATGCTGTAAAAACCAGCTAAGGGATCCGAGGGTTTCAGTATATTGCAATTTAGGCGATGAGCTGACAACCTTTAACTACAGCAATATACCTACAAATCTATCTTAAATAGCCCTCAAAACTTTGTAAGACGTGGCGGAACGACCTTGATTTAGGTCATTTACGCTCTGCCTACTCCATTGGGGATAAAGTGATTACATGCATGTATGCATGCATATTTTAGCAGTGCAATATTTCTTAGTTAATGGAACATTGGTCGTTTTAGCATCTTACTCATTATGACATTTTAAATTGGTAATTTTAGTACTTTAGTCATTTTGACACTGGTCATTTCACTTTTGAAGGCAAAACACAACCTCGTGTCTCTGCCAAAACCCAACATAGAATCTTGGAACAAACGGAATCTAAAGCCTAACGGTTTGTATAGGCTTGTATTGGAAGACTGCCAGCTGTTTCAATGGTTCCTACTAACACATATTCCAAGCCAAGTAAAGGAATATATAGGTTTAATAAACGATCATAAAAGCTTGGTTATGGACCGTAAAGTAAAGCAATAAGGATTTAATTTGCTCTGTAGACTTGTGCTATTTCTCTGTAGACTTATATAGCTTGTGTGCCTTTGTGATGAAGATAGAGATAGGGGATGGAATACCAATATTAGTATCAATTCGGTAAGAACACGACTTAACTAATAATCAGTCTACACCTGTCATTTTTTGTCATAAGCGAACAGAAAGAGACGGCGACGGCAGGGCAGTTCAGACAGTTATTTTGATAATATCAATGGGAATAAGTTTTACGTTATCCAAGATTCTTGAACTGACAGTGTTAAAATAAGTTCGTCTATACCGTCGTCCCTTTCTGTTCACACATGAGAGAACAGTCGAGTACAAGCCAAATTGACTCTATTATAGAGTTTGTATGCCTTTGTGGTGAAGTTAGGGTCAGGGGATAGATACTGTGCTAACAAAAGAAGAGAGTTTCTAAAGACTTGTTTGCTTAAGTCTCAGACCCCTTTATAGGAGCATTGCGACTGCCTCCGTGGTCTAGTGGTCAGAGCCATGGGCTTACGAACCGGAGGTCCTGGGTTCAAAGTTGATATTTGTCAATTTATCACTTTGTGAGGTTTTCCCAGTTTGGTTAGGGCATTGCAGGCTGAATCACCTGATTGTCCTAAAAGTAAAAGGATTCCGTGATTCGGAGGGCGCGTGTAGCCGTCGGTCCCGGTCTCTGTCTTTGATAGTGGTCGTTACTCAAACCACGTCAGAGGCCTAATAGCTGTGCTACTAGGCGGTTCGAAAACTCTGACACCAGTGTTCATCGGGTCGTTCGACTCCAGAATCCACTCACAAAGAAGAAGATTGGAGCATTTCAATTGATCAGAACAAAGGTCTCCAAGTTTTGATCAGATTTTCGGTCCATTAGGTTTACACCTCTGTGCAAAGGTATCTTGAAAGCCGACTGATAGCTTTTCAGTTTCACAGAAAAGGTATAGGCAGCAATAAAAAGGCAGTCTAAAAAAAATTCCTTCGGAAGGTCCAATACCTTTTATTTGAAAGACATATCCGGTAAAAATTACATACACATACGAAGAGTCACGCACCTTCACGCCTTTACTGATTAGGCAGAGCATAAAACGCTACATTTGAGGTTGAAATGTTTACCGCTATAGTGACAGGTTGTCATCCCATCGCCTAAATTGCTGGTTTTTACAGCATGCCTGGGAGGAGGCACACCTGACACATTATATGTTTTTCTATGGCTCCAATTTTAAAAAAAGCATACATCAAACTGAAACTCTTACTTCGAACACAGTAACTTTTTTGCTCTGCTATGGAGTGAAATTGAGCCACAAAACACAATGTAGTGAAAGAATAATTAAAACTAAAACATATTACATAATTCGTATGTAAATCCGAGTTATTACCACATACCGCCGTCGTCACTCATATGTTGGAAATGTTATTAGTTTTTAGGGTTCCGTACCCAAAGGGTAAAATTTGGACCCATTCACTAAGATTCCACTTTCTGTCTATCACCGGCTATAAATTTTCAATTTCTGTTGCCACTATAACAAAAAATACTATACATACTTCCACGCTGGATTGGGAGCTAGAGAAAAACATAGAATGTGCTAGCTGCATTTCCTCCCAGGGCATTCTGTAAAAACCAGCTAAGGGATCCGAGGGTTTCAGTATATTGCAATTTAGGCGATGGGCTGACAATCTGACAAATATATCATAAATAATTCTCAAATCTTTATCAGACGTGGTGGAACGACCTCTGTTCAGGTAGTTTACGCTCTGCTTACCCCATTAGGGATAAAGGCGTGATTATATGTATGTAGAATAAAACAAATATTTAAGGGGGATCCCATGCAACAAACGTGTCTTTTTAGCGTTTTTTGTTCGATATTAATGGCAACAGGGAAAAGGTTATAATATAAAATAGTCTTAACAAAATAGTACCTATCTTCGGAAACCCTTTGTGCATGAGTCCGACTCGCACTTAGCCTGTTTATGTGCTTAGCGTGACTGAATCGCGATGTTAATAAAGATTGGACATTTTCATTCCAACTACCTAATCAATAAATAGTACAATGTGTAGAGTAAAAAATGAACATTATGTTAGAACATATAAAATAGATCAGTTAAACAACCTTAGGTATAAATTGCTGTCGATTCGGTAAAAACACGACTTAACTAAAATAAAGAACGACTAAATTCTGTGTAAAGAAATTTTAATAATTAATTGCCATCATTTCTTCAAGAGATAAGCTGTGACTCTGAAACTCGAATTAATAGTACCTAAATGTGTTGAAAATAGCCCCTTGGTAAATTTAATTACATTATACTAATTTTACAAATCCCGGAACCTTCCTCCTACAAATCAAATCATGCCGGCAACTGTTACGAAAATCCTGTCAAATATCCTAGATCTAGCTCAAGCTTTGGACTGGAAATTAGATTAAACATGGTTGAAATTTGATTACAAGGGTCACCAATTTCGAAATTAAATTCGTGTCAGACAAACCGGACTAAAATCCTTTCAATTTGTAAATGTTAATAAATTGCTGAAATTCCTGTTTGAAAAAGTTAGCGAGGTAGCGTTCGTTGTACTGAAAAGTATTTTGAAACAATTTGAAATAAATCTTTTACTTCCATGCTGGCCTGGGAGCGAGAGAAAAACATAGAATGTGCCAGCTGCATTTCCTCCCGGGCATGCTGTAAAATCCAGCTAAGGGATCCGAGGGTTTCAGTATATTGTAATTTAGTCTTTGTCAGACGTGGCGGGACACCTTTGTTTAGGTCGTTTACGCTCTGCCTACCCCATTAGGGATACAGGCGTGAATATATGTATGTATGTATGAAATAAATCTTATTTTGTATAAGTTTTAAATATTGCTGATTCTAACTTCTAAATCCTGATACCAGAGATTTAAACCATCTTGATCTCTGACCATTATCAGAAACAGCTACCCGGGATGGAAAGCATTAACCTACCCTAGATTATTCAAATCAGAATGGAAAATACGTAATTGTAGGTACGTAATGCAGTCAAAACTGCTACGTTCACAACGCTGTAGTACGATTTAGAAAATACTTAAATTCGTATTTATAAAGCGATCTCAAGATTGAGAGCAATTTTAAGTGAGTACCTATTTTGGATTTGGCAGGCCGTTTTGTACTGAAATAATAATTTCTGATACAAACTCAAACACGCTGTTAGTCTCAAGAGCAGATTTATTAATACGAGCCTAAAAGCTAGTTAAAGCTGCTACAATTTAGAAAATACGTATTTACGTAATGTCGTCAAAGGTACTACACTGCTACGTTGCCACTCTGTTACGTTGCCACTCTGCTACGTTTGCCACTCTGCTACGCTCGCTACGCCGCGCCGTAGTTACAATAAAATTAAAGGCACAAAACGTGAAAAAAGATTTTTATTTTATGTGAGTTCACAGTAAACCACAGCAGTAAACGAATAACAGCAAGGCTGAAAATTATTAAGTGCTTTCTTGAAACAATCTAAACTTTATTAGAAAAACTTCATGTCACTAAGCAAAACAACGCGTCACCTTAATAATTACCTACTTAACTATTATAAACCGGTAAAATATAAACATAAAAGTGCCAGTGGTAATTTGCGAAAATTCCACATAGAGACGACTTTGACCTGCCCCACGAAAAGAGTTTTATTGCCATAAAGACTATTTCGGCAAAACATTTTAGTTTATGCCCTGATGGTATAAGTCGGATATGTTTTGAAGTCACGCAAACTAAGTCACGAAAGGCAGTGTTATTGACGTGTAACTTAGTCGGTTTATATATTTTTGTAAGTTTTTATCATTGCTACAAAAATACCTGAATAATAAATGACTTTATAATACCTAGGCTCCTTCTTCTTTAATCTAGACATGTGTTAGAATTAGCAATTGTAATGTACTACGCACCCACAACTCATTTATTCAAAATACTAGTTAGTAATAATAATAATTCATTTATTTAATCAGATTACACAGATCCATTTTTGTTAGTAAAAAACACTTAAACACTATGTTATTTTATAATATTTAAATTTAGTAGTTAGTCCTTTTAGGGCAGAGATTCCTATTTTCAATCATAAAAGCATTTTCCAAAAATATATGCATATTACTGAGATATTTTTCAGAGTCAGCTTGTTATAAGCAGATATAACAAACGTTACTCACTTGATAAACTCTGCGGTTCCGTACGTTATCATAAACCAGTAGAAACTCATGTCTAGCAGTTATTTTTATGAAATGATCAATCGTATAAAGTTTTCTGCATCGGATCCTTGGTTATTTAGCACCTCTTGATGACCCAACGAAAGTAGCAAAGAATATAATATTAGCTAACGCTAAAGAAAAGGCACTCCCCCCCGATCTGAAATGTTACCTCACCTCGTCTCCCTCGCGCCAACGGGTATACTGCGACACAAAACTATTGACTAAAACGGGGGCGCCACTTTCTTCGCCCAGGCAGCTTTAATATGGCAACACATTGATTATTTTGTATGAAATATTCGGTGATGCCAGTTGAAATAATTTTAGTAACGTTTCAAGAGTTTATCGTTTCAACTAGGCGGCAGCACACACACAAACCCACTTCAAACCTATACGAACACGTTTTTGCGCATGTAGTACGAAAATCGGCGGCTTGTATGGGTTTCTTCCATGCTGGCCTGGGAAGCGAGAGAAAAACATAGAATGTGCCAGCTGCATTTCCTCCTGGGCATGCTGTAAAAACCAGCTAAAGGATCCGAGGGTTTCAGTATATTGTAATTTTGGCGATGGGCTGACAACCTGTCACTAAGCAATGTACCTTCAAATCTATCTTAAATAACCCTCAAAGCTTTGTCAGACGTGGCGAAACGACCTTTGTTTAGGTCGTTTACGCTCTGCCTACCCCATTAGGGATAAAGGCGTGACTATATGTATGTATGTATGTATGTATGGAGTGCCTGCTCTGTGGTAATGCTGTTGGCATTGGGCGTTGGGCCTTATTTACTACCAATAGCATGATTTTATATTTTAAATTTCCACACTGATATTATTTTGTTGTTTGCTTTGTCTTTTAATTTTTTATCATGTATTTCTACACTCCGTACCGGTGATTAAAGCTTGTTTGTATAACGCTCGATTTGGACTCTCGCGATGCAGGTTCGACCTAGTACGAGGCCCGCTGGTATTTGTATGTAAGTTAAGTTCCTTTTTAAATAAAACATTTTGATTTTGTTTTTTTTTATGGTGATGATAAATGTGATGTTGATGCTTTTGATGATGATAGTGATGATGATGATGATGAAAGATGACGATGATGTCGACACCCTGCTCCAGGAGGCTGATGATCTTGTCGATGTGCCCAGCTCCAGCACCGCAGGACCTATGATGATGATGATGATGAATGTTACTCACAGCGTTGCTGACGTTGATGTCGACACCCTGCTCCAGGAGGCTGATGATCTTGTCGATGTGACCAGCTCTCGCGGCGCGCAGGAACGCCGTGCTGGCGTCCGCCTGGGGACAAACAAACACACATTTAAATACATATATACCTACTATTTATTTCAATAGACTGCCCGCACAGCCTAGTTGGCAGTGCACCTGCCTGCTACACAGAGGGTCCCCCGGTCGGGGCAGACATTTGAATGATGAATTTAAATGTCTGTTTCTGGGTCTGGGTGTTCTTTGCGGCTGTTTCTGTGTATGTGCATGGCACCCCGATACAGGGAATCCTAGTGGGGCTATGAGTGTGATCGTTTATCGTGTATTTATTATTTTGTGGTTGTATAAAATCAGTCGAATTATCACCCTTGTAAGCATTTGGGGTAACGATAGATGTATATTAATGAAAGCATTAACTAAACTAAAAGGTTTCGATCAACGTCTTAAATAAAACGGTCAGATTGGCCGGCCGTAGTTTGAAATGGCATACCTGTAGGAGAGTAACATTTTTTAAAATATTTTACCCAAGATAGAAGAAGAAGCGAAGCGCTGACTGGACGTCATGAAAGCGGATATGGAAGAGGCCGATCGAATATTGGACAATATGAAGAAGATTAAACAATTGAACTGAACGCTGACAGGGATGAATGGAAGAAGAAAACTTACTGCGCCGACCCCAAGTAATTGGGATAAGGGCAAGTGAATGATGATGAAAAAGAAGATTAAACAGAGACGCTAGACAGAAGAAGTTTTTATCCAAGATCATAAAGCGTATTACGACTACCTATATCTCAAATTAATAATGTTCGCCCTATCACAAAATTCTAAGGTGCCTCTTAATGAATATACGCGTTAACATTTATTTACTAGTGCATTCATTGAAAAACAAAATGTAGAGACGAAAGGGTTTATATGTTGAAGTGCTAACTTTAGAGAACTGTGCCTAACGAAGGTCATTATTTACACATGAACACACTGTACTAATGATCTCGTTATAAACTCTGGCCCTTATGCACTATACGTAACAAGCTGACTTTTACATATACATACGAGATAAAGTTTTTTTTTTTTAAACAGCCGCTTTGACAGGATATGATAACTCATTTTATCAAAAAGCTATGACTATCATGTTCTAGGTATCAACATATTAAATCATCATAGCAAATCCATGAGTGAACTGATAATCTCAGAAAAATAATTTGATTATGAAGAACTTCGTGCGAAAAACTTACGACGCATACTATCCCAATAAATCAAATATTTATTGAATAACATTTAAAAGATAGACAAACTTTTGTTTTCGTCTCATAAAAATCTTATGGTTCAAACCATCATATCAATTTCTTTTCATCGTTTCCCCTACTGCATTTCCTCCCGGGCATGCTGTAAAAACCAGCTAATGGATCCGAGGGTTTCAGTATATTGTAATTTAGATGGGCTGACAACCTGTCACTACAGCAATATACCTATAAAATACTTTGTCAGACGTGGCGGAGCGACCTTTGTTTGGGTCATTAGCGCTCTGCCTACCCCATTGAGGATGAAGGCGTGATTATATGTTTGTTTCCCCTACGGTAACCACATTATTACCCGTCGTGACGATCCTTCTCTTTTGTTGACAACTTTATTTCTCTCCTTTTCGAACTATTTGCGAGAGTGGTGTGGGGAACGGGGAGGGAAGATGAATCACCCTCTGATCTGACTCATTCGATCAATGTCCCGAGATGACTGGCCTAAAGCTTTCCAGAAAAAGATATCCCGTAGTAGTTAGCAAAATAATCACGCTTATTTTCTTTACAGGGTAGGCAGAGCGTCAACGACTGCACATAAACTTCCTAAGCAACAACAACTAACTAAACACCTTAACTTCTGTCCTCGTCCTATCACGCAAATATCGCGTACAATTTGAGGTTGATAAGTTATGTCTTTTAGCTGTCAAAATATGATAAAAAAATGTGCGACTGGCTGTCAAATGGCGGCCATGTTCGCCGTTCGATACGATAATCGTTCATCATTCAATTTATCATATTGTGATAAAATTGTGACATCACTGACGTGTGCCATGTTCGCGGTTGCGATACAAATTCAAAATGGCGGCGGTCGTATCACCTATATTTGACAGATAGATGCGATATAATTCGAGATCGCGCGCTGGCATGCTACGGGGGCTGGGTTTCGATAAAATGTGGTCGATTTGGTGTGGATCTTCCATGCAGGCCTGGGAACGAGGGAAAAACATAGAATATGCCAGTTGCATTTCCAGGCATGCTGTAAAAACCAGCTATGGGATCTGAGGGTTTCAGTATATTGTAATTTAGGCGATGGGCTGAGAACCTGTCTCTACAGCAATTTAACTACAAATATATTTTAAATAACCCTTAAAACTTTGTCTTGTCTGAACGTGGCGGAACCACCTTTGTTTGGGTCGTTTACGCTCTGCCTACCCCATTAGGGATAAAAGCGTGATTATATGTATGCATGTATGTGGTGATGATTGATATTTTCAAAAAGACTCGTTAAGCTTTGAAATGGAATTCTGTTTTGTTTATACTTATGTCACAGAATATATAGGTATGTTCCCAGCAGAAAATATGTATGCTCCGACTGGAATTCCCTATATTCAACTCCCATACCCAATAATTTCGTTATGCCCATTCGTGACACGATCAAAGTCATTACCAGAGTTCAAGCATGTGTATGTGTGCAGGCCCGTATTTTCTATTTTTTTTTTTTTCATTGGGAGCACTAAACAAGTGGCGAGGGCTCCACGAACAGTGGCCCCTTTTCCTTCATCATACATACATATAATCACGCCTTTATCCCTAATGGAGTAAACAACCTACACAAAGGTCGTTCCGCCACGTCTGACAAAGCTTTGAGGGCTATTTAAGATAGATTTGTAGGCATATTGCTGTAGTAACAGGTTGTCAGCCCATCGCCTAAATTGCAATATACCGAAACCCTCGGATCTCTTAGCTGGCTTTTACAGCATGCCCGAGAGGAGATGCAGCTGGCACATTCTATGTTTTTCTATCACTCCTAGTCCAGCATGGAAAATAGGGTAGAAATGGCCCCTAAAATGTTAAATACAGCCCTGATTATTGTGAGTGCACACTCCACTTGTGGCTGGAGTACTTCAAACGATTCTTGGCATCACTACATAGTATAAAACAAAGTCGCTTTCTCTGTCCCTATATCCCTATGTATGCATAAATCTTTAAAACTACGCAACGGATTTTGATGCGGTTTCTTTTAATGGATAGAGTGTTTCAAGAGGAAGGTTTATTTATATAATACTTGCATAATATTGATGAGGAACACTGATTATTTCCTTGCGAAGCCGGGGCGGGTCGCTTGTAAAATATAAGAGTCTTCAAACTGCAGACTCAATCGAACAGGCGGAGGCGAAGAGGCGCTTGTGGATAAAGTTAAACAAAAGACTGGCGCGACTTTTTAAGCCACTAGTAGTACTTATCGAACTTTATGTATAAAATACCCACCTACCCCACAGGGTAGGCAGAGTGTCAACGGCCCATATTAAGCTGATTTTGCAGTGATAAAATTGGGTGCCTTTCAGATAGAATTTAATTGCTAATGATGTGATGATGGGTGGGCATCCGCCTTACTACCATTTCAATGTAGTAGGTTCGTAACGTAACCCTCGTTTTTACAATATGCCAGAGTTTTTCATCGCTCCTAGTCAAATCAATATTTCATCATCTCCATAGCCTTATCCCGTATCTCACGGGGTCGGCTACGTAATCTAGGGGATTGAACGAGGGTACTGGTTTTTACACAGAGCGACTGCCGTCTGACCTCTGCAGCCCAGAAGGCAAACCAGACCCAATCCTAGATTAGGTCAGAGTTTTCAAGCCGCCAATGCTTAGCGCTGGCCTCCGTCATGGCTTAACGACTAATATCTACGGTATTAAAAGATATTAACTGGGATCAACGGCTTAACGTGCCTTCCGAAGCACGGAAAAAGCGCCGAAAAAACCGAAAACACTGTACGTGGTGGGATATGAACCAAAAAGTCCCCGCTCAGGAGGCAGCGGCCCTATCCACTACACCATCGGACGCTTTTCCTAGTCAAATAAATATGACAGTAATAAATAAATCAAACAACAAATCCCAACCCTGTTATAAAAACTCACCAAAATTACCCCTTACAACACATTCATAATACTTATTAATTTTTCGTCAATGTAATAAAAAGCTAATATTGAAAAATATGGCACGTGACCAGAGGGCGTAGTGCATAAAAAAATATGTGTGCGAGTGTGTGACTGTGTGTGTTGATTTGTCTTTATCACGAAAACGTAGAATTTTTTGCATTAGTGTGCGTTTAGTTCAGCTAACCTTACTCTATATCCATTGCTGTTTAAAATAAAACCTGTTATGATGACGAATCTTCTTCCATGCTGGACTGGGAGCGAGAGAAAAACATAGAATGAGCCAGCTGAATTTCCTCCCGGGCTTGCTGTAAAAACCAGCTAAAGTGGAGCGTAAACGATCTAAACAAAGGTCGTTCCGCCACGTCTGACAAAGTTTTGAGGGTTATTTAAGATAGATTTGTAGGTAGTAATACTACCTCTAATATTTAGCCTTAGTTACTAGCCAAGCGTGATACAGGAGTCAAAATGCAGTTTGCGGCAATTCTGGACGCACTATTCCTTAAATAATTCTTAGCTAGCGCTTCTTTCTTAACTTTGACATAAGAACAGGATAGCAAATGAGAACATGACTTTGACATTCCTAATTTGACGTAACACGCTTTAAATAAGAACTAAGCATAGAGCATGCTCCCTTATTTTACGTCAAATAAGCTGTCTTATGTCAAGTTAGGAATGTCAAACTCGTGTGTTTATTTGCTATCCCGTTCTTATGTCAAAGTTAAGAAAGTGACTAGCTAAGAATTAAGATTATGTAGCGAGAATCGACGCTACTGGCCAAGCTTGATACAGGGGTCAAAATGCATTGCAAGGTATTGCATTCATAAGGAACACTTATTCAAGGATCATCAAGTCGTTCATTGACTAAAACCGACTTGATAGAATACAAGGAACGCTGCTATCCTTTTCTTGGAATCTAGAGAACATTCACGTCAAACAAAAGCAGCAATGTATAGAGTGTTTTAAAGCGCATGTTGTCTGAATATAGACCCAACAAGCGTGTCTCCAAAGACATAGGCACACGGCACGCACAGCGCATGCGAGCAATTATTTCACACCCTCACAAGGGGGCGCCACTGTACCAACCCCCCGTCTGCTAGCCACGGATTTGTACAAATGTAGGGTGGGGTGGTGTAGGGCAGTTTGCATAGATACAGATTTTTAGAAGTTTGTTTTGTTAAGATTTGCGTTGGCTTTTGTAGAAGGTACCTAGACAGACAGAATTTTACACTACAACTGTCAGTGTACAGGTACAGGTATTTATGTGCAGAGGGCAGTGTGGAGTCGTCGGGACTTTCTCCATAGGTTGGTCTATACAGTAAAAGCACGACTCATTTTTTTTAACACGCTTTTATTAGGTCGACCTGTATGTAACAAACTATGTAATGGAATCTAAGGTAACTAATTTAACCATCTTCCAAGAAAATAGGCAGCGATATGTAGGTCTTATATAACAACAACTTACAATACAATAATATGGTTTTGCGAACTGATCTGATGATGGAGCCGGCAGATATGAACTGGAACATCGTATCACAATCGTGTTTGGACTTGTTAGAAAGGTCTTGTAATAAAGTTTCAAGATCTGATGATGAAGCCGGAAGACAGGAACTGGCATTCGATGATGGAATATCGTATCATAGTCGTGTTTGCAATTGTGCGAAAGTACACGTAATGGACTTTGAACACGATCAGGTTTCAAGGTTATGTCAAACCTAGTTTTGGTTTTTACGTGCAATTATAAAAGCGTGTTTTTAAACTATTAATTATTTTCCTTCCATAGTCTTTTCGTTTGCAACGCGGAATCACTTAGGTACCCTCAATTTCTCCCTTAAACCGGCAAAGTAGCAACTACGGTCGTAGCACCTGCTAAATAAATCGGGCGTTTCCGTGTTTCAGAAAGCTCGTTAAAATGCTGATACTAGCTAGTCTTCTAGGTATGTTGTGTGTCATTTAGCCTAAAAGTGGTCTTAAAATGATAACGAAGCTAGAAAAGGTGTCTAGTGAATAGAACATTGTTGCTATTAAAGAGGACTTGTCTATTACCCCAGTATCTCCTACCCTACTTGTTTGATCACGATATCGGTGACGTCACACGTCAGAGTGACGTCATCCGGTCACCCCACAGGCTTCCGTTAGGGTAGTGACGGCAACGAACCCGCTTCTATTTCTATACAAAGTAGGGAACAAGTGGCTGGAGTAATAAAACTGTGTGGGGTCAAGTGAAATTGATAGTCCATACATATAATCACGTCTTTATCCCTAATGGGGTAGGCAGAGCGTAAACGAGCTAAACAAAGGTTCTGCCACGTCTGACAACGTTTTGAGGGTTATTTAAGATAGATTTGTAGTTATATTACTGTAGTGACAGGTTGTCAGCCTGTCGCCTAAATTGCAATATACAGAACCCTCGGATCCCTTAGCTGGTATTTACAGCATGCCCGGGAGGAAATTCAGCTGGCACATTCTATGTTTTTCTCTCGCTCCCAGTCCAGCATGGAAGTAATCGATAATACAAGTTGACCAAATGGCATAGCATCATGTAACAAGCTTCAATAGTGAATATTTGTAGCGGTTTATTTATTTTTGGTGAGAGAAGGCCTTATGCCTCAACGTTTCTACTATATTCAATGGTCTTCCTTAGGAGCTCAGACTTAAAGTTAAAGCTCCAATAGTAGGTACAATTCAATAGTTAGAATGCTAAACTAATGAATTTCATAACAAAATTATACCTACTTCAAACACTTTTTGGCACTAAAAACTAGTCCTGCGCAGTTGGCCGATCTCTGGGAGATTGGCCGCCATCACATCACCGAAAATCGTTTGAGAGGACTATTATTATTGTTTAATAGTTAGGATTGCTATCATAATTTTAACAGGCGTATAACATTCTTTGTTACCTTGGCAAGCAATAAGATTACTATAAACAAAGCCCACACACATACATACACACACCACTTATTTTTCATGTTTTATTATTATTTTAATTTGGATATAATTTAATCATTATTTATTTTCATTATTAATTAATTTTATATTATACTAATTTCTGCATAATTAAATAATTATTAAACTAATTGTTATAGAAGAGCGGGGCCTCCTGTTACAGGTATTATTTAATACTTACTATAAAGGTTCCAGCCTTAGATTATAGATTAAGGAAACTTGTAAAAGTAAATAAAGATATTTGATATATGAACGCCCTTTAAAACTTTAATACGTGCCTAATCGGCATAATGTAGTTACCTACCTAGGTAATCTAGCTACCCTAAGTATAGCATAATAATAGTTCAATTGCTAGACGAGTAATTTTACAAATAAAGTCTATTACAACAGCCGAGGGTGCCTTAGGCGGGGTTTTATGGTGCTACTACTTAAGTGGGCTGTACATTATGCATTATACTTCCATGCTGGCCTGGGAGCGAGAGAAATACATAGAATGTGCTAGCTGCATTTCCTCCCGGGCATGTTGTAAAAATCAGCTAAGGGATCCGAGGGTTTCAGTGTATTGTAATTTAGGCGGTGGCTGACAACCTGCCACTACAGCAATATACATACATACATACATATAATCACGCCTTTATCCCTAATGGGGTAGGCAGAATATAGAATATAGGCATAATACAAATATATCTTAAATAACCCTCAAAACTTTGTCAGACGTGGCGGAACGACCTATGTTTAGGTCGTTTACGCTCTGCCTACCCCATTAGGGATAAAGGCGTGATTATATGTATGTATGTACATTATGCCGTCGTCATGTCTAAACGGCCTGTCTGGTAACAAAAGTCCGCTTTTGTAAGAACCGTGTTTTAAATGGCTCTGAAATAGGTAGGTAGTTAGTGTGTAGTTGTACTAGGTAGAGGTAAAATGATAACCAAATTATAGATGTAATTAAAGAAGGGAAGAAATTGTTTATGGGAAAAGTTTTAATCCAACTATTTAAAGTTATTGTTGGATAAGTATAGTTTTGGAATTGAAAGAACGATGTATTCATAAAAGCCTTTTATTGAATAAAAAAGGTAACAACTAGTTTCTTTTTTTGAACCTGTAGTTCTGACTGCTATTGTACATGATCTCTTACTTTGTTTACTAATCAAAACAATAATAAAGAAAGCTTGTACCAGACGGCAATATCACAATTGGAAATATCATGTTTTCCAAAAACTAATACATATATGAAGGAATACATAAGAATGTCTAATACTTATAGGATACAAGATTCAAATAAAGCATGCAACTTAACAGTGGTAGCAATACGTAGTTGCAAAAATTGCGACTTAACAAATATGTCTACATTTATATCATGAAGGAACAGAACAGGATGGGAATAACTTTAGTCAAGATTTAGTTTAGTCATGCCCTACACAACTCAATAGCATTATACATAACAAGGTTGAATTTCATAATGTTACACAAGAAATTGTATAAACGAAAAACATTACAATACAGTTTGCAATCAGCTATAAGTATTGTATACCTTAATGCTCTTTCTAGTTCAAGAGAGACATGATTTTAAAAAATTACCATAATACTTAGTTTTGCTTAATCACCTTATTCATAACAAGTCTTTGCATTCTGCGGGTTTCATTTAAAAAATAAATTGTTTGTGTCTATACACTAGCAGCCAGAATATTACTAAGACTATCATACATACATACATACAATCACGCCTTTATCCCTTACGGGGTAGGCAGAGCGTAAAACGCCTCCTAAAAGGCGCTTTCGCCACGTCTGACATAAATTGAGGGCAATTTTAGATTGTAATGTGTATTGCTGTAGTGACAGGTTGTCAGCCCATCGCCTAAATTACAATACACTGCAACCCTCGAATCCCTTTTGCTGACTTCTACAGCATGCCCGGGAGGAAGGGCAACTGGAACATTCAATGTTTTTCTTTCTCTCCCTGTCCAGTATGGAAGAAAAGACTATCACATTTGTAATTAATCACTGGTAATTTTTAACTTAATTGTGACTGTTTTCTTATTAATAACCATTCATGAAAGAATCTTCAATGTCCAAAAATCCATCAAATGAGTTGAATTCTTCTTTTATAGTTGTATTGTCTTTATTGTTAGCGAGATCAATAAGATCGTCTACTTGCATATAACTTATTTCACTTGTTTCAACAGGTTCTTGTTTTATATTTGTTTTTTTTCTTGAGTACACTCTTATAGGTTTTAAAGAACTGACTGAATTAACTAGATCTTCCCTATTTATGTATTCACTTTTATTACTTTCGGTTTCCTCAGATTTTACTTTTGTTGTTTTGTTAATCATTTCTTCTTTTGTTGTTTTGTTTAACATTTTTTCATTTCTTATTTTTTTTATCATTTCTTCTATCATTTGTGGATAGTCTTTATTTCTTGTCTTAGGTTTGACATCTCTTCTTTGAGGCCTTGGCATTCGCATATGTTTTTGTTTGCTTTGAGGTTCAGGTTCTTCGTATTGAATACACTCTCTCAATGGCAATGCCTTTTTCTTACTCTCAGTTTTCCTCCTTTCTATTCCATTTGTCTCTTCCTTTGATTTCTTATTAAGCAATTCTTTCTCTTTGCTCTCAAGTGTATTTTTAGATACATCTTTTTCTTTATTTTGATGTTCAGGAAGAGGAAGATATTCATGATCACTCTTGATCATTTCACATAATTTATTTCTTTTTGAAAGAACTTCTTTTTTGTTAGTCAGTTTTTTCGCAATAACACTTTTATAGCTAGATTTCTGTAATACCATCATGAAGAGAGCACTATATGAGCCTTCATAAAGTCCGGCTTGTTTTAACGACTTCATTAAATCATTCTGACTTGCTTTTCGGTTCAGACTATAAAATTCATTGATATGCCTTACAATGGCTTGTAATTTATTATTGTATGCTCTTTCTTCATTTTGACATTCCTTACTATTTACATTTACATCAATGTTGTCAACGGTATCATAGATTCTTGTTTCTAGTTGTGCCAAAGGATGATTTGATTTTTTCTGATTTTGTACACTAAAATCATCATCATCATGAAAATATGTTATGTCATTTGGATCTGCAGTTATGGTACTACTATCTGAAACATATACTTCTTTCTGTTCAATATTGACGTCATCAGTCTTTATTTCAGGAATCCCGGTAAAGCTATTTATTATCATCCTGTCAATCCGAGTAGATTCTCTTGAGAAGTCTACTGCATCTGTTATATCTGGTTTCTCATCTTCCACAGGCTCAACGTCTTTGGATGTCATAATTTCATAATCATTCAAATCATTTTGAGTGTTTTTGGCTTGATAAACATCATTCCTTTTCTGCGTTTCCTCGTTATTAATTACAGATGAGGGCCCTGAGGTGACAGTAACAATTGGCATCAGTATCTTCTTAGCCTGCTGCTTTACAATCCTGTAACTACTCTTCACAAGCAAATCATGCAACACTGAATAAGCACCAGTAAAAAGTCCAGCTTCCTTCAAAGATATGACTAGATCTCCACGCGTAGCTGCTGGATTATCTTTAAAGAAGTTATTTGTGTGTATAACAAGAGACTGAACGTTACGCTTTTCGTTTTCTGTTACTAGTTTCCGTAGATTGGCCTTAGCCTTTTGTTTTTCGTATTCTAAGTTGATGTCTTCGACGATGTCTATGTCTATGCGCAGCGCGTGTGCTACACGTTCTAAAATCAAATGCAAAGGCAGCAGAGGTCCACCGTTTTGGCATTCTTTAGAAAAATACTTGCGAAGACGCACTATGAGATCCCTCGACTGTTTGCATAAAATCGGCGATTCGCCCAAGTCCTCCATTGTAAAACTTATCTTTAACGACACGACATTTACAAACAATGTTACTAGCAAAACATACGCTTTTCTAATGAAACATGAAAAATAAAAACAAAACTGTTTGGTAAATAACCACAAATACTTGTCAAACAAAACATTTAAGGTTATAATTACGCGTGAGATAGAGATGAAACGATAAATATAACGGGAGTAAGTAAGATAGCAATAAGCGCTGACCTGTCAGATTGCCGGGAAGCCATTGCAAATTTACCGCGAGAATAAAGCATGCCAATTTCAACCGTGTGAGAAACGAATAAGGTGTATTTTGTAATGAAATTATGACGAAATCGATTACTTTTTTATTAGAGTTGTTCCATTCGGTAGCTGTTAAGTATCTAGTATTAGTACGTAGTCCTAAAACTTTGTAATGTTTGTGCAATATAATATAGGACGTACGAGGCGACTTTTACTACGGTAACGAAAACATAGTTAAGCTTTACCTCGGGAAAATATCTTCCCGGTCCGGAAAGCTAGTATGCGAATGCAATAAGATTTTTTTGATGAAATTTCTTTATTCTATAGTTTTGTTAATATTAACTGTCTTTGAAAAAAGAAATAACATTAACATGTTAATGATACAGAGCGCCACAAATAATGACTTCCTTGAAAATGCATGACTGGAAAATTTATCATTTTCGAATTCATGATGACATGCACACAGCGGGGGGTTTTTATGCACCCCTCGAAATACAACTGGACACATTTCTAGCGAATCCAATCAGATTTGAGGGTGCAGTGCACTTGCAGTAGGTTAAGTTAGGGTGAATAAAATTGGATGGATTTTCGATGTCGAATACTTTTACTGCCCTAAACTATATGCAGGGTTATTTTTATGTCACTAGGGATAGGGATATCAGACAGACATCGTGTAGTAGTATTGTTGTAACTATTTTTGTATAAGTACCTACTGAATTATCTAGATTAACTAACTTAAGCCAAATGAGCCGTGCGTACAAAATCAGTTAAATAACAGACACATAAATACCTGCAGTATAGGCAGCCTTATTAATTAAGCTAGGCAACATTTGGGTGTAATGTAACTAGGAACAGTACTATCTACGTAGCAAATAGCGGTATAGATAATACTTATTCGACTAGACATAAACTGTCCCATCCTTCTACAATCTTCTATGTTTTACTGGGAGTGGAAGAAAAACATAGAATGTGACAGCTGCATTTCCTCCCGAGCATGCTGTAAAAACCAGCTAAGGGATCCGAGGGTTTCTGTATATTGCAATTTAGACGATGGGCTGACAACCTGTCAAAACAGCAATATACGTACAAATCTATCTTAAATAACCCTCAAAACTTTGTCAGACGTGGCGGAACGACCTTTATTTAGGTCGTTTATGGTCTGCCTACCCCATTAGGGATTACAAAATTAGGGCGAGAAGTGAGTAATGTTCATGTCCAACTGTTATAATTTTTGGCCACACCTTGGCCTAGTTAGGGCCTGTAACTTGAAGCTTCGCTTGCCTCATCGTGACACTTTTAATTGATTAATTCATACCTTTTTACTGGCCTATGTGGACTGTCTAGATGTTGAAGGTCTTGCTTATTAACAGTTACGTCACCTACCTTATCCCCTGCGTGGACGGCAAGTTTATTTATTTAATGTATAGCATTATTAATTATGGTCCCTCAAGTCAATTAAATTATAATATCTAAATAACAAGTCCTTCCGGAGGTCCTGTGTTCGATTCCCAGGGAGGGAACACAAAGTTCATATTTGTCATTTTATCAATATGTGAGATTTTCCCCAGTTCGGTTAGGAGAATGCAGGCTGAATCCACCTGATTGTCTGGAAGAAAATGGATTCTGTGCTTCGGAGGGCACGTTAAGGCGTCGCTCCCGGTCACTGTCATTATTTATAGTGGTCGTAACTCAAACCATAGGTCGTATGCTAACTTGAAAACCCACTCTATAAAAAGAAGACCTAGCTGGCGACCGCAATCCTCACAAGGCTACACGTTTCTCTGATTCCAATAAAACAGTTACATACGTACATACGTATAATCACGCCTATATCCCTAATGGGGTAGGCAGAGCGTAAACGACCTAAACAGGGGACGATCCGCCACGTCTGACTAAGTTTTGAGGGTTGTTTAAGATAGATTTGTAGGTATATTGCTGTAGTGATAGGTTGTCAGCCCATCGCCTAAATTGCGATATACAGAAACCCTCGGATCCCTTAGCTGGTTTCTACAGCATGCCCGAGAGAAAATGCATCTGGCACATTCTATGTTTTTATCTCGCTCCCAGGCCAGCATGGATGTACAACAGCTACAATCTACAAGAAAACCACCTTGGACCTGCCTTGGACTAATATCTCTATTTCCTATAGGCAGAGCGGATATTTGCACTAGAATGGTTTCTCCTGGATGTGTTGCTGATTGGTTCTGTCCTCACTCGTGCATTCTCAACTTGCGCTATACTTGCAAAGTTGCAATACAATCCATTGCTGCATTTGTTTGCCGTGGATGTTAGTTACGTAAAACAAACGTTAGGTAGGTAGGTACTTAGTTTGTATGAAAAGGTGTAGTAAGTGGTGAAGATACATACATACACATATACTCACGCCTTTATCCCTAATAGGCAGTGCGTAAACGACCTAAACAGGGGACTGACTAAGTTTTGAGGGTTGTTTAAGATAGATTTGTAGGTATATTGCTGTAGTAACAGGTTGTCAGCCCATCGCCTAAATTGTAATATAATAAAACTCCCGGATCCCTTTGTGGTGAAGATGAATCTAAAAAAAAAGACCAATCCAGTCTTAGCCTACAGAGCTAATTTGCGAGCCACGATACAACACAATTTTGTCATAGCATTATACCTATATCGTGCGTTGCTCCTATGAATAATGCCTACTCATTTGCATTATGAAGTGCACACTGCATTGCACGTTAACATACATACTATAGTCACGCCTTTATCCCTAAAGGGTTAGGCAGAGCGTAAACGACGTAAACAAAGGTCGCTCCGACACGTCTGACAAAGTTTTGAGGGTTATTTAAGATAGATTTTTAGGTATATTGCTGTAGTGACAGGTTGTCAGCCTATCGCCTACAATGCAATATACCGAAACCCTCGGATCCCTTAGCTGATTTTTACAGCAGACGCGGGAGGAAATGCAGCTGGCACATGCTATGTTTTTCTCTCGCTCCCAGGCCAGCATGAAAGAACGATTATGTGACGGCAAAATTATGTCGCAGCACGCATGATAGCCTTGCTGGAATGACATTAACAAAATGGCTGCTCATATACGCGCTAGCTAGATGTGGTGAAAGTGGATATGGAAGAGAACGACATTACACCAGGGAAACCGAAGTACGGGCCAAGTGGAGTAGAAAAATCAGGATTGTAGACCCCAGCATTAGGCCGGGAAAAAAGCTAACCAAGCGAAGAGAACTTTAAAATGTATCAGTGAAGGGCATAACTTAACTAAATCGTGAATAAAATTATTGCCATCCCATTCTCTCATGATAGAAAATGACAGGTATAGGCTTATATTAGTTAAGTCGTAATTTTTGCAACTACGAATTGCTACCATTGTAGGTAGTGACATTTTCTATTTATGTATACTTTCAATGCAGAGATGTACAGCACGCCGTAGTTGAAAATGGCACGAATGAACACAGGACCGTCAGCTTTGTTGGTATGAATCCAATATATAAGTTCCTCTATGTATGAATCCTCGGCGAGGATGGAGCGAAACCACAAAATATATAATAGTACTACATAGCGAAACCTTATACCTTTGCCACATTGACACAATACGTGTGTCAAGGTTGGTAACAGTAAAATATATAACGAATTGCAGTGAGGTTAAACATTAGAAAACGGAATATTGAGGCCAATTTCGGAGTTGCAAATCACACGAGTTATTTAAGTCCAGCACCACCGACTTATCTGTTCAGGTAGCTACATTTGGAACTAAAATTTGGCTAGGTTACTCTGACAACGATTGAATGAAGCTATGAAAGCTAGAGTGGCGACGTTCTCAACTAAACAGAAATATCGGTCCCACTGTATCTGTTATTTAATAGGAGAACAGTGTTCTTAACTAATTGCTTCCAGCAGCGATAAGACCGAATTTGTAGACATTAATTTAAGTTTTTTTTTGTTTTTCTTGTTTTTTGTGTACAATAAAGTATTTTAACTTACTTACTTACTTTTACTAATTGCCTCATCATCTATTTCTGTCTACTGATAAATCAACGACTACCCGCTTCGTCATTTCGTGATAAAATATTTATTTCTACGTTAGTTTCAGTGCAGCAATATATAGGATAACGCAAGTTAAAACCGCACGAATGCAGCCAAGACCATTCTCTTTGTTTGCATGAATCCAATATATATGAATCCTCTATGTATGAATCCTCGGCGAGGATGGAGCGAAACCCTACACCTTTGCCACATTGACACGATACGTGTGTCAAGGTTGGTAACAGTAATACCATATTTACGTTATACTATATAACGATTTGCAGTGATATGCTATCAGGTTAAACATTGGAAAATGGAATATTGAGGACAATTTCGGCGTTGCAAATCACGCAATCATCTAAGTGCAGCACCACCGACTTATCAGTTGGAACAAAAATTTGGCTAGGTTCCACTGACAACGATTGAATAAAGCTTGAAAGCTAGAGTGGTGACGCTCTCAACACATCTTTGCCACGTTGACGAGATACCAGTGTCAAGGTTGTCCACGTAATAGGACAGGTAATAAACTAATAAGGTAATGATAACAGTATAAAGATTTGCGGTGATATTTAATAATGGTAGCAATTCGTAGTTGCAAAAAAAAGAAACGTTTATATATTAGAGATTCCGTGCTTTGGAGGGCACGTTAAGCCGTCGTTCCCGGTCGCCGCTGTCTTTGATAGTGGTCGTTACTCAAACCACGTCAGCTATTAGAGCTGTGCTACTAGGCGGTTTCAAAACTCTGACAGGTTTCATCGGGTCAATATTTAGTTAAGTCGGGCCCTCAACGAATCGCTAGCAATATCGCTATGTCAGGTTAAACATAGGCACAGAAAAGGCACAGAACCGTGGACTTATTCACAGAAAATAGAAAACGCTCTACCAATCTTTTAGGGATAAAGACGTTATTATATGTATGTATCTTTCAGTTGTTTTCATGTCAGGTCTGATTGTTTTGACCTTGTCATAGCTCTTTGACGTATTTAGGTAGTTATTCTTATTTAATGAGGCGACATTTAGAATAAGGTTTTTATTTTGTATTATAGTATTTATTTATTATCTTTTTTACAATAAACTATAATAAGTGGTATTGGATGGTAGAATGTGCCAGATGTATTTCCTTCCGGGGATGCTGAAAAAACCAGCTAAGGGATCGAAGGGTTTCAGTATATTGTAATTTAGGCGATGGGCTGACAACCTATATATATCTAAAAATCTATCTTAAATAACACTCAAAACTTTGTCAGACGTGGCGGAACGACCTTTGTTTAGGTCGTTTCCGCTCTGCCTACCCCATTAGAGATAAAGGCGTGAATATATGTATGTATTGGATCTGGCTTCTTACTATGTAACTGTCTAAAAAGCCTCATAGGCTTTTCTGTGGTTAAGTCACGCTGAACGTTCCCTCTTAGGCGGTAATACGGTCCTCAAGGGTCCGTTGGATTACATCCACCTACCTTTAAGAACTCCTTCTCCTTTAACAAACTAAGTTCTATAAGAAATAAGGAGACCTATTACTGTCTCCGAACCAACACCTTTACTTCCATGCTGGACTGGGAGAGATAGAAAAACATAGAATGTTTCAGCTGCCCTTCCTCCCGGGCATGCTGTAGAAGACAGCAAAAGGGACTCGAGGGTTACAGTGTATTGTAATTTAGGCGATGGGCTGACAACCTGTCACTATAGCAATGCACATTACAATCTAAAATTGCCCTCAATTTTTGTCCGTTTAACGCTCTGCCTACCCCGTAAGGAATAAAGGCGTGATTTTATGTATGTATGTATGAACCAAAACCCCGTTACTAGACCCTAAGCCATGTTCCATGTCCATTGAATAGTAGGAACACCCTCGTTTCTTTCTAATTTAAAAACATCAAAAAACCCAAATGCTTAGGAAATGAGCTTCAAAACTTAAATGAATAAAGATCCTAAACGGTCATTTAAACCTAAAATTGATTTCCAAACACCTATTTAATGAAACTAGTAGTTTTTTTTATTTTTTACAAAATGGCGTCTGATTGTCGCTATATTTAATTTTGATCAAAATCGTGCCTTTAGTGACACTCGCGTGATTGAGACGAATCGATTGACGTATTAATCATTAAAATCTGCCCACGCGTTTTGTATCTATAGTGCCACACAGGTTCAAACATACATATTGGTTGATAAACACATTACCGTCCTTTGCGTTGCGCAGTTGGGTAAAAAGAGATCTAGACCTGTATATAGATGAATCTTCATTTAGCATCTGCTGAACTGACTACAAGTTCAACAAATCTGGATTCTGATATCTAGAGTACCCAGTACCTACAAACTTTGTTAGCCCCAGTCCGTAGAGTAATACGATTTGGCAAGGGTTCTTGGTAAATTTATAGCATTAGTTGGAAACCACAGGCAAGTTGGTACAACCTGCAAAGCTGCGGAATGGCCTAGTAGCAAACCGGCTACGAACTGGTGCCAACCGTAGCATAGTGGTTACGAAGTGGTCAAATTTGTTGCCGTAATGCTACGAATGGTCCAAACGTATACTCCGTTTTTTAATCTGTTATTGCTTTACAACTTTTAAAAAAGTCAACCGTAAAACATTATGTTTGTAACATGGATATCCTCTAATCTCTACTAACCTAACTAAGTTGCTCACATCTACTAAGTTGCAAAGAAAAAGCAATTTAGGAGCCGCAATGTGTTGTTGGTAAAAATAAATACATACATACATAACGTCACGCCTCTTTCCCGGATAGGCAGAGATCAAATCCTTCCACTTGCTAAGATCCTTGCAATCTTCTTTCGCTTCATCTACACTCCTCAATCTTTACATGCTCGCTCGTCGGTTTAGATTGGTGACTATAACTCAACGTTAAAAAAACGAACTATAGTTGTAGGCCTCGTCGTAGTGTAGCGCAGGCATGTAGTAAAGCGGCCATATTGCGGTCTAAACGGCCGTATCTTGGCGTTCTACAAGACATAAGTCAATGCTACACCGACCGAATATTGGAACAGCTACTGACAATTCGTCTTCTAAATTAAATACGTACGGGGTATACGCCTACAAATATTTATTTTCTATTAACGTGAAATAAATATGCTGGATACTTCCATGCTGAACTGGGAGTGATAGAAAAACATAGAATATGCCAGCTGCATTTCCTCCCAGGCATGCTGTAAAAACCAGCTAAGGGATTCGAGAGTTTTAGTGTATTGCAATTTATGGGCAGACAACCAGTCACTATAGCAATGCACATTTCAGTCTAAAATTGCCCTCAAAACTTGTCAAGGGTGGCGGAACAACATTTTCTTTGGTCGTTTACGCTCTGCCTACCCCAATCGGGATAAAATCGTGATTATATGTATGTATGTGAAATATATTGATGGGCCGGCTGCATGTACGAAAAATATGACGTAATGTCCCGTAATGATTTGCGCTGAATGTTAAACTATCGTCCGTAAACCGACTTAACAAACAACCATTTTTATTGCTGGAGTTTTTGTTATCATTGGGACTTTGGAATATGTTACATACATATATATGATCACGTTTTGTCCCTAATGGGGTAGGCAGAGCGTAAACAACCTAAACAAAGGTCGATCCGCCACGTCTGACAAAGTTTTGAGAGTTATTTAAGATTTGTGGGTATTATGCTGTAGTTACAGGTTGTCAGCCCATCGCCTAAATTACAATATACTGAAAGCAATTCACAACATTCTATATTTTTCTCTCGCTCCCAAGCCAGCATGGAAGAAATAAGATCATGAGATAAAATAAGTGCTTTTAGTTTTCCCATCAAAATCTGCGCAGCTATCTGATATTTTGTTCACAAATTAGGTCATACCTTTGCTTACAAAGGCCTTCAGTAATATACAGCTGTATAAATATAGCAGAAGGGATTGTACGAAACCCTACACTGACAGACACGTCAAGGACGAGGTTAATGTTTCGGTAAATTGTTGTCGACACAGCATACCTGGTAACTTTATACGGGTTTTGTACTGTGTTAAGTAATGGAAGGGTCTTTGCTAAAATTAGAATTTGCCCTTTATTTGTCTGCGGTAGAATCACCCCCATTAATGAGAATTAATTTCATATGTACGTTTATTCGGCTTTTTCCGTGCTTTGGAAGTCACGTTACGCCGTTGGTCCAGGATAATATCGTTTTATACCGTAGATATTAGTCGTTAATGTCAGAGGCCAGGTGCTAAGCATTTTTCGGCTTCATTGGCGGCTTGAAAACTCTGACCTGACCTAATCCAGGATTGGATCTGGTTTCCCTTCTGGGTTGCAAAAGTAATAACCAGTACCCTCGTTCAATCACCTAGATTAGGTAGCAGACCCGTGAGATACGGGATAAGGCTAGGGAGATGATGGGAGATGAAGTTTACAGTAATTCGTAGATCTTAATACGGTATTCACTCCTCTGATTGTTGATGGGTTTTTTCTTGGCCTTATTATAGTCAAAAGACTTCAAAGAGGAAGAGTCGATGATAGAATCTACTAAAAAGCTTTATTTAAAGGCATATTTGAATACATATTGGAAATAGCGCTTGAGAAACTCTTTTAACTTGGTAGCCTAGCGATAGAAGTCTTACATTTTTAGATGAACTTCATTAACAAATATATAGGCAGGTACATTATGTTAGGCCAGCAACATACAGGCGTCACTTACTGCGCGCAAGCTTCTGCTCAACACGCTGTCAATGCTTTTAGCGTCACCTTACGCGCTACGCGCGCGTGCTGGCAGAAGGGATGCGTCGACGTAGAGTTTCTACGTAGAGAAGGAGACGCATGTGTGTTGTAGGCAATGCAAAATGCTTTGACAGCGTGTTAAGCAGAACCTCGCGCGCAGTAAGTGACGCCTGCCCTTAGTGACCTAATTTTATTATAATAATAGCGCATGATCTTAGGGACCTTATATCAAACATGAAACTCTATACAACCCCTAAATAAAGGACCACTATAGTGTCGACTAATTATTCCGTCAAACCATTTTGGAGTTTGCAACTCAATCTCCCGGTTTCGTATTATTATAATAGTATTAGTTTGAAACAATGTTAACACAATGTAGAGTTCAAATAGTTTTGTGTAGGTAAGTAAAGTTTCGGCAACCTTCATCACATTACGGCAATCTTACTGATAGCATAGGCTGTATAGTGAAAAACCTTACCTTGTGTTGGATACATAGGTACAGTAGTCACGCCTGTGTCTCTCATGGGGTTGACGGAGATTCAACGGCTTACTAATAACCGATTTAGAACGCCAGACAAATTGCTGCTGGTGATTTCTGAGTGTATTGCTGGTAGTGACAATATATTGGTACATACATACATACACAGAGCGTTAAACGCCTCGTAAAAGGCGCTTTCGCCACGTCTGATAAAAATTGAGGGCAATTTTAGATTGAAAAGTGTATTGCTATAGTGACAGGTTGCCAGCCCATCGCCTAAATTACAATACACTGTAACCCTGGAGTCCCTTTTGCTGACTTCTACAGCATACCCGGGAGGAAGTGCAGCTGGAACATGCTATGTTTTTCTATCTCTCCCAGTCCAGCATGGAATATATTGGTATATCGCCTAAATTGCGATTAACCTCAAATCTTTCTATTGCCACATAATCCAATGTTTTTTATCACTCTGAGTCCAGCAACACAATTCTTATTAATGTTTATAGAGGTTGTTTGGCAAAAAGCATACAGCGTAATAAAACCATAATTATATATACTTATATGTCTATCCATGCTGGCCTATGAGCGAGAGAAAAACATAGATTGTGTAAGCTGCATTTCCTCCCGGGCATGCTGTAAAAACCAGCTAAGGGATCCGAGGGTTTCAGTATACTGACAACCTGTCACTACAGCAATATACCTATAAATCTATCTTAATTAACCGTTGAAACTTTGTCAGACGTGGCGGAACGACCTTTATTTAGGTCGTTTACGCTCTGCCTACCCCATTAGGAATAAAGGCGTGATTATATGTATGTATGTATATGTCAATGGTGTATAAGTAAGTAGGTATACCAAGCAAGGCGTAACACGCATGGTGCTACTTGTCATCACGACACGCCACGCTATAAACCAAACGCTAAAATGGCGTCGCCTTTACAAACCCAAGACATGGCAAGTTAGTAATAACCTTTCATGTTAGACTGGAAGCAATATAGTTAGAACTTACAAAATAGCAGCTCCCATCTAACAAGTTTTCGTATTGTAGGTAATAGAAATAATGATTTCCAAGCCGTTTCGGCTACAGCGACTGCTAGACCGACTCAGAGTAGTTGTAGTCTGTAGGTATATATATATATATAACTATAACATAAGATATGAGCTGACAACCTATTGAACAGAAGATTTAATACCTACAGGGAGTAAAGAACAGCATCCCACAAACGGATAGGGGTTGCTTAGTCAACGACACTGAACAACTTTCACCAGGAAATTCTTTCAGGAACTGCATTGTGTTTTGCTTTTTCTTACAAAATGTGCACCTCGTTCAGAAAACAAATATGGAAAAGCCATTTTATTTAAATAATTCAATGTCGTTGACTGAGCAACCCCATCAGTTTGTGGGGTGCGGGACACCCGTTATAATTTTATTTTTATACCATAATTTACAAATACAAATCAGTTTTTTTCCACAAAACACATTAAAAAAAATAAAAACACGCAATCAAGAATAACATAACAAACAGGACAGGTAGGCATATAGATATTTAACAGAAGTGGAAAAATGTTGTGGACACAGCTTGGCTGTTTTTAAGTCCACCCTACGTCAGGTGTACAGAAGAGGATAGAAATAGCACAGAACAACTTAAACTACAATTTGACAAATCTTTGTAATATATATGTTAATAGCAACAATATTAGGCACATATTATAGCGTTTATTTATGAGCAATACTAAATATTGAAGTGACAGAAGAAGAATAAAAAAAAATAGTAACAGTAATAGGCACATTTTTCAAAAGTAAAGGTAAAGGTAAGAAATTTTAATATTGTATAATATAATACCGTGGTTAAAACTTATAATGTAGATAGATTATTGTTATATACTTGCTTTAGGTTCACAAATCTGTTCCTTGCAGGACACCGAATGTCTTCAAAACGTTTTTGAAGTTTTAGATACAGTTGTTTTATTTGACGTTTGAATTGGTATATGGTTTTGAGAGTTCTAATAAATTTACACATAGCACAGAGAAATCGGGCCTAAAGTCATTGCCTTTTTCTAAAAATAAATATTCAGTAAACCTATACAGGCGGATGTCTGTGATGTTATGTAATGAAAATCTCAATTTCATTACTTTCAGACCCTAAGCAATTTTGCGACTAATTTAATATATTGATGGTTTTCCTTAGTAAATTCTCCCTCCCTTAATTCCCTTTACCATTATAGCTAGCTGTATAAGAGAGTCCTTTAGGGATAAGCCCTGTCTAGCCAGCTTCCGACCTTAAATTATGCTTTCCTGTCCTACCTGTGTCTAACTTCAGACTTATAAAGCCAACTTTAAGCCTGTTTCCAAGAACTAAAGCTTAGTATTTAAATTAGGTTCCTAGGATAATCTTTTATTGCTGAAATTTCTGTAGAAGTTTAAATTGAGTTTGACGTTGAACTTGCAAAGTTAGTTAAGGACCTTTTTCTTAAGAGGGTCTCAATCGAAAAACGAAGTTTGGATTTATGTTATTTATTGAAACGGTTCTTTCGATTTCCTAAAAGTTATTTGATCCAATATTTATCTTCTAACAAAATCTTGTTATGTAAAATATTTACATTATATAAGTATTTTACAGTAGTATTATTTTATTGATAGGTATTAAATTTTGTGCACGTTTTATCCGCGTTTCGTTAAAATTATCACTTCTGTAGGTCTGCTGTAAGAAATTTATTTTTAGAAATAAGCAGTGCCTGTTGTGTCTTTGTTTTTTATGTCCTGTGTTTATGATGTTTTTTGTGTACAATAAATTGTTAAATAAATAAATAATTGTTTGGGTTAAAGACGAAGATACTAATTAAATCCTGGGGCGATATAACTTCCTTTTAATACTTTGTTTCTTTTAATATGGCCGCTACTCTGTCTCCAGTCTTCAAAATCAAATAACAAATTTAATTTAAGACGTTTGTCCTAATCCTTTGATTCTGAGGAAAATATCGATAGCATGTATATATTTTGACTGTAATAAACTTAAACGTAAATCTAATGTTGTGAACGTCTGCATATTTAAATGATCACATTTTAAAATATTTTTACC
Organism: Scrobipalpa costella; assembly: GCA_949820665.1. Taxonomy (NCBI): domain Eukaryota; kingdom Metazoa; phylum Arthropoda; class Insecta; order Lepidoptera; family Gelechiidae; genus Scrobipalpa; species Scrobipalpa costella. Next base: position 8,032,022 of record OX463320.1, on the reverse strand, counting down.
ACAGTTGAGATGTAGACATTAAAGTAAAATAGTTAAAAGAATACACAATAATTATTTATCATCAGGAAAACCTTACACTTTTTGGTCATCAATACATACATACATAAAATCACGCCTTTATCCCTTACGGGGTAGGCAGAGCCTTAAACGACAAAAAGTAAAAGGCGCTTTCGCCACGTCTGACAAAAATTGAGGGCAATTTTAGATTGAAAAGTGTATTGCTATAGTGACAGGTTGTCAGCCCATCGCCTAAATTACAATACACTGTAACCCTCGAGTCCCTTTTGCTGACTTCTACAGCATGCCCGGGAGGAAGGGCAGCTGGAACATGCTATGTTTTTCTATCTCTCCCAGTCCAGCATGGAAGGTCATCAGCCAGATAAGATATATACTGCGGTCCCTCATCAAATGATTCGATTACCACCCCTGGATGGCAGGACATTTTGCGGCAGATTGCCAATCAGGAAAAACATCCATTGCAGTCATGTAGGTATACCGGGTGTAAGGGATAGCGTCTGATAGGGGTGGCTTAGTCAATGATACTGAACAACTTCCACCAGGTTTTTTTTTCAGAAAGTGAAAAAATTATTGGCTTTTCCATACAAAATGTTCACCTCCATCGGACAATTTGTATGGAAAAGCCATTTTATTTTCACTAGCTAAAAAAAGTTCCGAGTGGAAGTTGTTCAGTGTCATTGACTGAGCAACCCCTATCAGTTTGTGAGACGCAGTCCCTTACACCCGGTATGAAGGTGTTGAAAAACGGCTTAAATTTTATGGAATGGTCCTTTCTGCGAGTCTTGTAAGGATTATGTAGGACCGTTTTGCGTGCTCGTGCATATTTTTAATAAATCTGCATTCTGTTTGATCATCGTCTGTAAATACGGTGAAATTTCGTTAATTTTTAAGCCCGGGTATATTTGGAACAAGGAATAATCCTACTCATGAAACTAAACAAATTTCTTTGAGAATCAGGGGTTCAAATATAAAAACCTTGAATTGATTGCTTTGATGTGTGATAATCTAGTCATTTTGTAAGAGAGAACAAAAGAGGACTAAATTCTTTCAATCATCATCGCCTTTCGCTTTAAAACAAATAAAATTTCACCGTATACACATCAATTTACCATCCGACTGTCGATCAAATATCCAGGAAACGGAACGCGTTGAAAATTCAATACTCGAACACGTAGCGCAGTTCCAGCAATTCCAGCTCCCTAGCTGTCTATTTTTAGTCTGCCGGGACCCGCATCAATACTAGATGCATGCTCGTTTCATTGCTGCTACGGGCATGAAACGCTAGTTGATCCTGAATATCTAGGCAAGGTAGAGTTTGAGGTACATTGCGTGGCCGGATAGTCAAGTAATTGTCATAAAAGCTAGCCGACTCGTCAATGTATATTGAAATTATACCTGTAAATTGGAGTTTTTGGAATCGTGACCCTCGATTCTGGATGCAGATTCGTTTCATTTCGCAAAAACTATCACGGCCATGGATAGAGCAAAGGTCATATCACAAGTTTGTTACCCATTTCTATTTTGTTAAACTGTTTTCCGCAAGTTAAAACATAAATATGGTTACACTTACACCATCCGCATCCATGACAAAGCCCAGAAGTTTGATTTGGTAAAAAAATTGTAAAGACAGACAAAACACCGGACTGACTCTACCAAACGATAGCTTATAATAATTATGTACTAAACTGTTAAATAAAGCAATTTGCTTCAATGCTTTTCGCAGAAAACATGTCCCCCTATCGCAGAAAATCGATCGCCGGTTTTTCCAAGTCTACCCACTTCCACTAGCTAAAACGAATTTAGCTAAATGCTGAATGACTGGCCATTTATCAAACTAAAGAAAAGAAAGTTCTAGAACAGATAATTGTTTCGTCTAAAGGCTTTACAAGCAAAGGGAATGAATTATGTAAGTCCTAGACAGAGTCGTCTAAATCCGGAGGGTATTGGCCTTGACACATGCTATGAAGACAAACAGCGCCAGTGCGGCAGAAACTCTACCTTTTCATATTTTTAATGGGTAATGTGATTTTGAAAAAGGCTGATAAAATATAGCGAATAAGGGTTATTTCAAAATTGGAACGAGATTTCGTTGATTAAAAGTAAAAATCGATTTCTGAAACGAAACTGGCCGGTGTTCCATTGCGATCATATTCACGCAAACAAAAACTTAGATTGGTCTTTCCGTAGTATGTAAACTGTAGGTAAAGCAAACGATTGTCCTGCAAAATTCAGGAGCGAATACAATAAAATGATTTTTTATCAAGGTAACTGGAAAATTCTTCGAAAAAAGATTATTTTACCTGATTAGGCGTCGCCGTCTCCGTCGTCATCACGTCGAACGAAGCTAATCTACTCCTCTTCTTGCGTTTCTGACATGAACAACAGTCTGTGAGTCTGGACAGCTTAAAACCGGCCGGGGTAGCTCTACAGGCAATCCGACATAGCAGTATCGATTTTACCGCGTCCTTGCACTCAACCGAACACTAGGCTCAAAGTCCTCACTACCATTGTCAATAAAAACCTTAATTATTTTTTAAGAACAAAGTCTTATTCAATAATGGAATACGAACTGGCTGGAAAAGCGCTGGGCGCGCTCCGCCAATTTTGAAACTACAAAATCACACAGTTCTTAATTTGAGTTTATTTATTTATTATAAAACACTCGAAGACGAATAATAAAGCTGTAATTACACTGGCGCGATATTTAAAGCGTATTTTTTATCATTTTTGCGGAGGTTTAGGACGATTGACGATTCGACTGGGTAGAAGAATGCCGGCTTGTAGCGATCTGGGTGGGGTGGCGCGACGGCACTGCGACTGCGCGGGGGTGGCCTTTAGTGTGCGTTATTCGCTTGTATGCCATTGTTGCGGCCAGTATCACTTGACCTTTTGTACCCCCTTTGTCTCTTACAACACACCCACTTATTAAGGTGACTGAAGGGAAGTTAGGAGGTCAACTAAAAATGGTTTAGTGTTATATATTCACAAAAACAATCGATAATGCAGAGTCTCTCAGATGTTAGGAAATGTCAGACGCGGTGGCGGAAACGACAAAGGCTGGAACAGATTTATTAACAATACCCGATTGTTGGCTTTTCGGATTATAATGGGGGTAAAATTGCTCAAATGAGATGGATTTTTTGTCTCTTCAGTCTTAGTTATTGATCCATTGCGGTGGAAATGGATCTTGCGTAAGACTATGCGTAAGAAATCTACCTTGTCTTAAAGTCGCGAACGGCACCTCAACTTTATTGCTCTATATTGAATGATGTAATACGTTCAGCGTTCTGAATATAAATGTAAACTCATATTATTGAGGAATGAACTAATCCTTCTTTTTACGTAGATATAGGTAAATGTTCCGCAATTTTTACCTGCCAGCAACATACCTTTCCTTTTTCAAACGTTTAAGTTATGACTATAGTAGATTTTACGATAATTGCACAAAACAAGTAACTTATGTCCGAGATTTTTAGCTGCCAGAGCACACAGGGCGAGGGCTGATATTACCAAGGACAAAAATGGTTTTGTGCACGAGTTCTATATTCTGCTTTTCACTTCGATTGCGAGGAAAATTAAGGAAATACTAAAAAAAAATTGTGAACAAAATAACAACAAATTCATTCCCGCCATTAAACTTTTTAAATCTATCGACATGAAATATTAGGCTTGGGCTGGACCTATACAGCCCACTTCTAAATTAATTTTGTAATAAATAATTAATCAAATACAATATCGTACTTTAATTTTAATATCGTTTTATGTCACAAAAAAAAAACAAAACAAAAAGAAAATAATTTTAAGTAAATATTTTAAAATAACAAGTTCCATCAATTAAATTCCTATTATGTTTGACTGTGTGGCCTAATTTTCTTTGCCTTAGAAGAGATGCATTTATGAGTAAATAAGTTTTTCCCCTTGTGCACTAAATTCAATTTTGTGCAGCCTATGCCCTGTACAAAATAACGCTTTCAGAGCATGAGCAGTGAAAATTTTATTTATGTTCAAAATTGTTAGTCACTACATAGTATAAAACAAAGTCGCTTTCTCTGTCCCTATATCCCTTTGTATGCTTAGATCTTTAAAACTATGCTACTGATTTTGATGCGGTTTCTTTTAATGGATAGAGTAATTCAAGAGGAAGGTTTATATGTATAATACATGCAGAATATAGTAGATAAACACTGATGATATCCGTGAGAAGCCGGGGCGGGTCGCTAGTTGATATATAAAGCAACAAAATACATAAATATCGATCCCTGTGGGTCTGAAGATACCTCCTGTAAGTTAATAAAGTGTCTGGATACCGGAAACTGCGGAGGTAGACTTCCTGTCTGGGCGGAAATTAGCGGAGTCTATTTCCGGAAGAAAAATCATCCCGTTTCGTATATACTGTTGGTGACAGTTATTTGGTTTGTGAAGAAGTTTATAAGAAAAACTAGCGACTCGCCCCGGTTCGCACGTAAATTATCAGTGTTTCTCTACTAAATTATGCATGTATTATACATATAAACCTTCCTCTTGAATCATTCTATCCATTAAAAGAAACCGCATCAAAATCCGTTGCGTAGTTTTAAAGATTTATGCATACATAGGGATATAGGGACAGAGAAAGCGACTTTGTTTTATACTATGTAGTAATGATAGGCAGGGATTATTGTAACCCCACAGCGTGTTTCGAGTAATATTTTGCATTTATTTTTATTTTTTTATAAAATACATACATACATATAATCACGCCTATATCCCTAATGGGGTAGGCAGAGCGTAAACGGCCTAAACAAAGGTTGTTACGCTACGTCTGACAAAGTTTTGAGGGTTTTATTTTATTATAAGTAGGAACACTTATTAGGGTTATTTAAGATATATTTTTAAGTATATTGCTGTACTGACAGGTTGTCAGTTGTAAATTGCAATATAATGAAACCCTCGGATCCCGTAGCTGGTTTTTACAGCATGCCCGGGAGGAAATGCATCCGGCACATTCTATGATGATATTCGCTCCCAGTCCAGCATGGAAGTTATTTATTTAATACATACATATAATCACGTCTTTTTCCTTAATGGGACCTATACAAATGTCGTTCCGCCACTGATGATGAAAGGAATAACTATATTTTGCCATGAAAGTAAAATAATTTTAAATCAAACTCCAGTAAACATTTGCAACCAGTGCATACAGAATTAATCTTGTAAACAAACAGACAAAACACTCAGTCTGCAGTAACATAAACTTTGTCTGTAAGGTGACCTGATGTTCCGCGTTTTAAAATAAACCAATTAAATAAACTGCGTCTTAAATTATGATGGTTCCGTAATATATTAAATTCTTTGCTAGCTAATCTGGGGCTTGAAAAGAGGTCAGAATTTTTCATATTATTGCATGAAGAAATTTACTTCCATGTTGGACTGGAAGCGAGAAAAAAACATAGAATGTGCCAGCTGCATTTCCTCCCGGGCATGTCGTATAAACTAGCTAAGGGATCCGAGGGTTTCAGTATGTTGCAATTTAGGCGATAGGCTGACAACCTGTCACTACTACACCTACAAATCTATCATAAATAACCCTCAAAACCTTGTCAGACGTGGCGGGACGACCTTTGTTTAGGTCGTTTACGCTCTGCCTACCCCGTTAGGGATAAAGGCGTGATTATATGTATGTAAGAAATCTATCTCATATTTGCTTGTCTATTTAAAAAGAGAAGATAAATACGTCTTATGGAAGTAAATGGAAAATAACATGATTTTGATGCACACCTGATAAATGTCCCTTGACAGCGTCCCGCAAACTGCTAGGAATTGCTCAGTCTACGACGCTGAACAACTATCAGCAGGATTTTTTTAGGAAGTGAATAAAAAGGCTTTTCCGTACAAAATACAAGAAATTTACTTCCATGTTGGACTGGAAGCGAAAGAAAAACATAGAATATGCTAGCTGCATTTCCTCCCGGGCATGCTGTAAAATCCAGCTAAGGGATCGGAGGTTATCAGTATATTGCAATTTAGGCGATAGGCTGACAACCTGTCACTACAGCAATATACCTACAAATCTATCCAAAATAACTCTACAAACTTTGTCAGACGTGGCGGAACGACCTTTGTTTAGGTAGATTACGCTCTGCCTACCCCATTAGGGATAAAGGCGTGAATATAATAGGTATGTATGTATGTATGCTAGTCGTTAAGCCATATCAGAGGCCAGAGCTAAGCATTGGCAGCTTCAAAACACTAACCTAATTTAGGATTGGGTTTGCTTTCCTTCTGGGTTGCGGAGGTCAGATGGCAGTCGCTCTGTATAAAATCTAGTACCCTCGTTCAATCACCTGGATTAGGTAGTCAACCCCAGAAGAAACGGGATAAAGCTAGGGAGATAATGACGAAAATATCTAAATATTTGTAAGAATATAAAGACAGACACCAAAATCATTGTAGTTTAGTTCCTATCAATAAATACGTACTTCACCTAATATTTCAGAGACAGGTTCACCACAAAGTAAGGATGTTTTGCACACATGTTAATAAGCAGAGATTTAAGGAGATAAATGAAAGAGCATTCTACAATTCGAAAGAGCGTTTTTCAGCAACATCTGGAGGATCTCTGAAAAAAAAACCATCTGTTCAGCGTTATCGTTCGATCGCTCGGTCAGGTTGAGTCAGCACGACCGATCGGGAATCGAACCCGTGACCAAGATGTGTGCAGTTGAGTACTCTCAATCACACAACACGTACATAATACATACATACATATAATCACGTCTTATCCCTAATGGGGTAGGTAGAGCGTAAACGACCTAAACAAAGGTCGTTCCGCCACGTCTGACAAAGTTTTGAGGGTTATTTAAGATAGATTTGTAGGTATATTGCTATAGTGACAGGTTGTTAGCCCATCGCCTAAATTGCAATATACTGAAACCCTCGGATCCCTTAGCTGACTTTTACAGCGTGTCTGGGAGGAAATGCAGCCGGCACATCCTATGTTTTTCTCGCGCTCCCAGTCCAGCATGGAAGTTACATAATAGTCACGCAAAAGCCTCCTTAAAAGGAGGGTAGTTTGGGTAGAGAGTCATCGTTCGATCGCTCGGTCAGGTTGAGTCAGCACGCCCGATCGGGAATCGAACCTGTGACCAAGATGTGTGCAGTCGAGTACTCTCAATCACACAACACGTACATATCATCATCTCCTTAGCCTTATTCCGTATCTCACGGGGTGGCTACCTAATCTAGGGGATTGAACGAGGGTACTGGTTTTTATACAGAGCGACTGCCATCTGACCTCCGCAATCCAGAAGGGAAACCAGACCCAAGCCTAGATTAGGTTAGAGTTTTCAAGCCGCCAATACTTAGCACTGGTATCTGACATGACTTAACGACTAATATCTTTAAACGATATTAACCGGGACCAACGGCGTAACGTGCTTTTCGAAGCACGGAAAAAGCGTCGAATAAACGTACATAAGAAATTTGAAAACCGACAAACACATTAGTATGTGGTGGGATTCGAACCATGACCTCCCCGCTCAGGAGGCTGCGGCCCTATCCACTACACCATCGGGCTCTCTACATACAACACCTACATAATAGTCACGCTTTTAAGGTGTGTAGGGTGGGTAGAGAGTCAACGTTCGATCGCTCGGTCAGGTTGAGTCAGCACGACCAATCGGGACTCGAACCCGTGACCAAGATGTGTGCAGTCGAGTACTCTCAAGCACACAACACGTACATAATAGTCACGCTTTTAAGGAGGGTAGAGTAGAGAGTCAACGTTCGATCGCTCGGTCAGGTTGAGTCAGCACGACCAAAAGGGAGTCGAACCCGTGACCCAAGATGTGTGCAGTCGAGTACTCTCAATCACACAACACGTACAAAATAGTCACGCTTTTAAGGAGGGTAGGGTGGATAGTGTCAACGTTTAGACGCTCGATCAGACAGGATGTCAGTGCGCCGGATCAATCAATTATGAGCGAACACCCGCAGTTGAGGCTTAGGTATGTGGTATTTGGAAGGAATGCTGGATTTGGAGTGATAAAAAAGGACATAGGTGCTCTATCTTCCCGGACATACGCAGAAGTGAAGTTAAAGGGTTAAAGGCTCAATTTAACTGTTTCCAAACTACTTCTATGTAAATAATTTGACCATACTTGACTCTCCTCGATGTAGATATTAAATACTTATACAGTGGGTAAAAATAGTAAAATCTATCTATCACTTTCAGACTAAAACATTGGAAAAGGACAGGAGATCTATTCTCTTCGGTTTTTGATTTACGTATAGTCGGTGGTTTTATGCGTTTTCTGTCATTTTTATCCGCCCTCATATGATATACTGGGGAAACGTGCAAAAGCACGTCAAAATAAATAGGACAAAGTGTAAAACCATAGAGTATAAATCGACTGTCCTTTTTTAATTTTAGTATTTTAAAGGTGACAGATAGATTTTAATTTTAGTTTTAGCCGGTGGTATCTAGAATCGAGCCCAGTGAGATACTTTTTTTGTAGCAAGTAGTTTTTACTCAAACCATGTCGGAGGCCTGATAATTGTGCTACTAGGCAGTTTAAAAACTCTGACACCAGGGTTCATCGGGTCGATAGACCGATACCCACTCGACAAAAGAAAAAGTAGCAAGAAAAGTTCACATGGAAATATTGTATTCTGACGCCCTGCCTGTACTGTAAAATAACAACCGTGGTATGTAAATTCATTTATTTATTTATAATAATAAAACATTGTAACAGTACAGAGTAAAAATCAATGGCATTACAAAGATACATCAAATTAAACAAAAAATAAATTATAAATTACATAAACATCCATAATTAGTATTTTAATTTTTTTTATTATTATTAATTATTTTTTTAAGAAAATCATGAATAAAAATTGGGGTTTTAGACCCTGTCTAAAAAGTTTCTTATATGAAAAGAAAACTGCGGTTTTTGAGTGCAAAATAATTTATTGCATGTCATATTAGTTTTACGACATCAGGAAATGTAAAAGTTTTAATAACTCAATAGTACTTTCAATTTAGTGTGAACTGGGAGAGTTTTGCGTCTATGTTTTTATACTTTCATACAATATTAGATAATAGTCTTCAATATTGTTCCATGGTGAGCTGGGAGTGAGAGAAAAACATAGAATGTGCCAGAAAAGCATAGAATCTCCTCCCAGCATGCTGTAAAAACCAGCTAAGGAATCCGAGGGCTTTAGTATATTGCAATTTATTTTTTTGGTTGACAACCTGTCACTACAGCAATATACCTACAAATTTATCTTAAACAACCCTCAACACTTTGACAGACGTGGCAGACAACCTTTGTTTAGGTCGTTTACGCACTGTCTACCCCATTAGGGATAAAGGCGTGATTATAAGTATGTATGTAATTAGTTTTTTTTTTTTAATTTATTGTTTGCTACACAAAAATTACATGGCACAAATTATTTAATAATCTCCCTTCAGTGAAGTTTATCGGGAGGTCCACAGTTACTGCGCGCAATAAACCAAAAAAATACAATGTTAATTGCAAAAATACTAAAAAATCTAATAATACTAGCTAATTTGAAGTTGTTCATTACGTTTAAACCATTATTCCGAACACTTAAATAAGTTTAAAGTAATACGGAAGTAATAATAATTCCGTTCAGAATAAAAATTCAAATATATACGAATTACTTACTCTATTGTTGTATATAATAAATGGCCTTTGATCTTCTGCGTAAGTTTATAGAACATTCCAAGCTTTTTAATTCGGTTGGTAACTTGTTAAAGATAGTAGGAACTATATATTCTTTGGTTCTGTTTCCGTAAACATTATTATCTATTGTATATGTATATATATCATTTATTGTTCGAGGTACTTTTAAAAGGTTCAATGCTGCCGATCTAGTGAAGCGACCATACTGTTTTATTACTTTGAATTCATCACTATAATATTCGTGCACAATATGGTAAAACATATATTTCTTAAAGATGGGAATAATTTTAAAATGTTCAAATAATGCGTCGTAGTTATTTATGAGTTTACATTCTCTTCTCTTTTTTTTATCACATAATATTTTAAGAAACCTTATCTGTTAGTTTTTAATGTTGTTTAGGTAAGTAATATATGTTGTACCATACGTACCTACCCCGTAGTTTACAATGATACAAGATATAGCCTGAAAACTACTGAAGAAGCGCCAAGCGTGGCAGGTGGGCTGGCAAGTACAGTGCCAAATGTAATGTAACTTGCCAAATGTTACATTAACTGATAAGCACTTTCCAAAAGTCAATAAATAACTTTTTGATGTAGATTTTTCCCACTGTTTACTTTTTGTAGAGCCATCGATGCTTTTTAATAAGAACTCTAGATTTAATAGTTAAGGTGTATCCCAACGGCAGATGAGCAGAGAGATTTCAAGATATGCAACCATCGCCCGTAATGCCTTAGAATATCGTTCAAATCAGCGCACGCTACAGCGTGGCGGTTGCGTCCATGGCCGCGTCAAAAATGTACGGAATAGGCACAAAAAAGCTATGTTGCGATTTTAGATAATCATAATACGGATATTTTCCCGAAGGAACCGTGAAAGCGCTCCTAATAGTTGAGAAGGAATATCAAATTTACTGATAAAAACAGTTTTACTTCCAGTTTTTTTTAGAATACTTATTTATGAACTAGAATATCTTTAAATGTTGCAATTGCTTACATGCTGGCCTGGGAGCGAGAGAAGAACATAGAGTGTGCCGGCTGCATTTCCTCCCGGGTATGCTGTAAAAACCAGCTGGGGGATCCGAGGGTTCAGCATATTGTAATTTAGGCGATGGGCTGACAACCTGTCACTACAGCAATATACTTACAAATCTATCTTAAATAACCCTCAAAACTTTGTAAGACGTGGCGGAACAACCTTTGTTTGGGTCGTTTACGCTCTGCCTACCCCATAAGGGATAAAGGCGTGATTATATGTATGTATGTATGTTGCAATTGCAGGCCATGAACTCGTTTCTTAGAAGTATATATTTTTAGAATTTTCCAATGATTCGTTTAAGAGAAATAAGCTCTTAAAAACAACCATTTGCTGTTAGGAATCACCTTAACCTCTTCAGTTTGTTTGTCTACCTTCTTTCAGTGTTGAAGATTTAGCGAACAAAATATAAGTACGACAAACCTTTAAATGAATATGGGGAGGGTCGCTGCATTCTATGGAGAACTGTAAAAAATTGAGTTGGTGAGGTTAGTTCCTATTTTAACCACGTTCATTTGAAGCCTTGTCGTATCGTATTATTCCTCGAACGAATCCAACCATCGTAAAACTTCAATTAGGCAACGAGTTGTTTGGCGCCAAATTCTATTTAACCAGCAAGTTTTTCACAGAAGCCATTTGTCTAGTCAAATACAATAGTTTTATTTACAAACAGATAATTTATAAACTCTATCATATCTATTATAACATACATACATACATATAATCACGCCTTTATCCCTAATGGGGTAGGCAGAGCGTAAACGACCTTAATAATGGTCGTTTCGCCACGTCTGGGAATTTGTAGGTATATCGCTGTAGTGACAGGTTGTCAGCCCATCGCCTAAATTACAAAATACTGAAACCCTCGGATCCCTTAGCTGGTTTTTACAGCATGCCTGGGAGGAAATGCAGCTGGCACATTCTATGTTTTTCTCTTGCTCCCAGGCCAGCATGGAATGTATTATAACATCTGCGTAATAATAAGATAAGGAATATGTCTTTTGATTTTTTTCTATGTTATGGTTTTTCCACGCCTTTGTCCATTTTCTTTTTACGGCAGACATACATGTAGAATTTGAATTCTATCTTACGGCAAATAGGTTCATACTTTACCTAACTGGATGTCCTATCTTTCAGATATAGGCAAATTTAATAAGCAGGCCTATAAATTAAACTAGATAGTTCTGCAGGTTTTCCAGAAAACTAGAACAACAGACGTTGTTATTCCATAAAGTTTTCCACGGTTGTCATTTGTTTCGAATTGGGAGCACTTCTGAATAGTTCCGAAAAACTAAACAACCGCTGTTATTCCAAAATCACCGTTAATTATTCGGATAATGGGTGCATCAAAGTCTATTTTCGTATGCGCCGGATTGACAAGACGCCGCTTAAACGGTTTGACTGTACGACGGTGTTCCACACAAGTTTGTCGGTACATTCTACGTGTTGTTGTATGTTTTATTGGCAAACTTTGGTGGCAGGAGCTGTACGATCAACACAGTTAAATTTAGCCAGTCGAAAACGCGATGTCAAACCCGCGGTACGGCCGTACGAAACAGCGAAATTTTCGAATCTCCAGCGTATTATCGCATCTCGTAACAGCGATGTTTCTAAAAAGTTATTTTCGTGAAAAAGTTTACAATATGGATGGAAATGGTACTACGTTACCAAGACGCGTGCGGTTACCACGTTTCTTCTAAGAGTCACGACTTTGTGGTTGCCTATCAACTTTATAACGTTATCTTCCAAGTGAATTTCTAACAGTTTTCTGCTTTCTTCAGTGTGATCAAGTGCTTAAGTGGTATTTTATGAGTGTTTTCTATAATAGTGCGATTTCTTGTGGCTTTGGATTTTTCTTGTTCGTTTTAGCGACGTCAATTTTAATCAATCAAGGTAAGAATTACACATTTATTGACCTGTTTTTTATAGTATGTAGTTGTGACCATTAAAAAAGGGGAATCCCTAACTACATGCTGTAAGAAACATATTTAAAACGTCTGAAATGTACTCTAAAGTTTATTTTTCTTGAAATAAAATTGTTAACAACCTGCTGACATGCTGACAATCCGTCTATCTACGTTGGCAAACCTTGGTAACTCATCTAAATCTTATCCAAATCTTGTCTAGTGGAATCTGATTTTTGTATGCCTTTGATCTTATGTCTTCCACGTAAAGATATATGAGCAAAACGTGTTTTTATGTTTGTGCGTTATTTAACTAATTGACTACAAAAGTCGTATTTCTTCTTCATACGAGTACGTTTGCATCGAATAAATTTATTATCATTTCCAATATAAGTATATATCATTAAATCCAATTACTTTGATAAACAACTAGTAAATAAATAAATAAAATCTTTCATTTCTCTCTAACTAGTATAAAACTATATACTAGATGTAAGGGGTTGGGTTGATAGGGGGTGATAGGGGTTGCTCAGTCAACGAAATTGAACAATGTTTACCAGGAAATTCTTTCAGGAGACGAAAAGAAAATTGACCTTTCCATACGAAATGACCACCTCGATCAGACAATCTGTATAAAAAAGCCAATTTTCTTTTTCACTTCCCGAAAAAACCTGCTGATAATTGTTGGCTGGGCAGTTTGCGGGACGCTGTCCCTTACATCCCGTATATCATAGACAATGCATCTCTCACTATCTACACATATTACGAATGCAGTTGGTATTCTCTATGGCAATCGATTCTAATTTCAGCTCCAACAATACTCGGCCTTTGTACTATCCCTACACTAGACCTATTATAAGTCTAGAATCTAGATGTAGAGACGTACTATCTTTGCATAAAGCATTTATTATTTTATGATATGTACTTCTATTACCTACAGGTTTTTTATGCAGCTTTAATAGATCATAAAGTTAAAAAAAAGTGATACTTTTGGTTCTACATACATATAATCACGCCTTTATCCCTAATGGGGTAGGCAGAGCGTAAACAAAGGTCGCTCCACCATCTTTTCACAAAGTTTTGAGGGTTATTTAGGATATATATGTAGTTATATTGCTGTAGTGACAGATTGTCAGCCTATAGCCTATTGCAATATACTCGTACTGAAACTCTCAAGGAGGAAAATGGAAATGCAGCCAGTACATTCTATGTTTTTCTCTCGCTCCCAGTCCAGAATGGAAGACTTATTTCTAACTAGCTGTGCCGGCGACTTCGGACGCCCGGTTTGTATGGAAAACACGCAGTGTCGAACATACTGAAAACGCTTCTCCGCGCGTAGGAGCGGGATCTGCTAACCCGCGCGCGGAAGCGTGTTTCGCATTGTATGATCTTTGTTTTTGTATGGAAAACACGATACCGCGCGCGAGCTAGCAGATCCCGCTCCTACGCGCGGAGAAGCGTTTTCAGTATGTTCGACACTGTGTGTTTTCCATACAAACTGGGCTACTTACTCAATATATAACGGTTTTCGTGATTATCTCTAGCCTAGGCTGGACACAGGTAATTAAAATAACTCGATCTAATAAAAAATCCCTTTAAGATCGGTTAAAAACGCTCAGAGTTCAATTTCCTGCCTACCCCTTAAGTCGTAATTGTGAGGTGGCGTGATTATTTGTATCGTAACTTTGAGTTTAAGTAATTCTCAGTCAAACAAAAAAAGTTCCATAAAAACGGGTAAAAACGACCGAAATTCAATTTCCTACCTACCTCCTAAGTCATGAGGCGTAATTATTGGTGTCGTAACTTTGAATTTAATTTATGCTCAGTCGAATAAAAAAAGTTCCATGAAAATCGGTAAAGAAACAGCCAAATTTTAATTTCCTGCCTACCTAAGTTAGGTAGCGTGATTTTAGGTACCCTAAGTTGCAACCCGGGTAACACACAGTTGAATAAAAAAAGTCCCATCGAAATCGGTTCAGTAGTTTTGGCGTGATGTGGTAACATACAGACAGACAGACAGAAAAATTAAAAAAAAAAGTTTTGATCTTTATATCGTTAATACTGCCTGCTGCAATTTTTTTTTTGTAAAAATATTCAATGTACAGACACGACCCTTCTAGAGATTTATTATATGTATAGAAGATGTTATTTTTTTGTATTTTACTGGTATTTTGTTGTACTAATTGATTTACTATGCAATAGTTCAAAAGTCGGTAGAATACTAGGTAGTATAGGATCTGTGCGGTCATAAGCGTATGACCGTACAGTTATGCCTCAGTTGCGACATCGAAGCGTGCGCAGATAATATTAAATCAATTAATGATGGCTGGAGCCACGATGAAATCGTCAAGATAATGGCGGGCAGGTGGCCATGTTGAATGTTTACAAAGATATTTCGAATATCTGCGGAAAGGCCGTTCACAGCGCGTAATATTGGGCGTAAGAATTTATGATGTGGAAATCGAAATCTGATGTCATGATGCGTAGCGTGATAGTAAAGTTTGTGGTTCTCTTCTCGAAATCTAACTGCCTCCGTGGTCTAGTGGCTAGTGCCATGGACTCCTGAGCCGGAGGTCCTGGGTTCGATTCCCAGGGGGGAAACACAAAGTTGATATTTGAGACTTTATCACTTCGTGATTTTTTCCCTAACCAACCGGTTAGGACATTGCAGGGTGAATCACCTGATTGTCTGAAAAGAAGAAGGTTTCGTGCTTCGGAGGGCACGTTAAGCCGTCGGTCCCGGTCGCTGTCTTTGTTAATGGTCGTTACTCAAACCATGTCAGAGGCCTGATAGTTGTGCTACTAGGCGGTTTAAAAACTCTGACACCAGGGTTCATCGGGTCGATAGACTCTATACCCACTCGACAGAAGAAGAAGAATATCTAACGATTCCAGATAATCTGTATGGTAATACAATACAAGATATTTTATTGCACAAAGAAACACAAATACATACAGCAGAAAAGTAAGGAACGAAACAGTACAATATAGGCGGCCATTTTGCTATAGCAGCAATTTCTACCAGGCAACCGTTTTGTTGTAAGATGATAGGGGTTGCTCAGTGAACGACACTGACCAACTATCAGCAGGATTTTTTTTTCAGGAAGTGTAAAACCAGTATATGACTAAGAGATGGTTCTCTCTTGCATAGTATTACATACATACATACATATAATCAAGCCTTTAGTCTACCCCAGGCAAACGTAAACGACCTATAAAAAAAATACTAGGTACTATAGGATCTGTGCTTTCGTACAGTATCGAGTCCACGAGCGACCCGATGAAACGATGTCAGAGTTTAAGCCTTGTAAAATACATACATATACATAATATTGACGCCTTTGTCCTTAATCGGGTCGGCAGAGCGCAAACTACCTAAACAAAGGTCGTTTCGCCATGTCTGACAAAGTGTTGAGGGTTATTTAAGATAGATTTGTGGGTATATTGCTGTAGTGACAGATTGTCAGTACATCCCCTAAATAAGATAAGTAAGATAGTCCACGATCAAGTCAGTGACAGGTGACAAAACCGAACGGAACGTATCATCCAATGAACCCGGTCGCATTGTCCGAACCAAACAAAATATGGTAGGTAAAATACATACATACATACATATAATCACGCCTCTTTCCCGGAGGGGTACGCAGAGACCACATCTTTCCACTTGCTACGATCTTTACATACATCTTTCGCTTCATCCACATTCGTTAATCTTTTCATTTTACCAGTCTTGACCTGACCTTTCTTTAGGACGTCCCCGATTTGATCCAAGTACGTGCGTCGAGGCCTTCCCCTTCCAACATTTCCATTAGGTAAAATATGTACCTAAATATGAATTCTAAAGTCTTTGAAAAGTCTGATGTGACGAAAATGCTCCTTACAGAGCCGTCGATGTTCTGCCTACCCTGCAAGATATAGATACTCGTAACTGTGATCTTTATATACGGATATGTACACGTCGAAGTCAATATCGTAATCTTGACCCAGAAGGATAATGTGATGTTTTGTGTAAGTATGTCAAGGGCCTTTCCCTAATCCTTAGACATTGGGATCAAGTTACAGAAATATTCCCCTAATGCGATTAACTTTAATGTTTGTTTTTATGGAAGTAATAATAGTCCTGCCATCGATTTTCAGTGATGGCGCAACTCAACTCAACTGCGCAGGACTAGTTTTTAGTGCCCAAGTGTTTCCGCTACACTCAGGTGCACACTCTTTTCCTTCTTTCTTATTCTGATGGAACAGATTGGCTGACACGACCAGCGAGAAATCGGCGCAGGACCGACAATTTAAAAGTCCATCCGACAGCATGGATTATTTTACTTTTCGGACAATCAGGTGATCAGCCTGCAATGTCCTAACCAAACTAGAAACAACAACTTAAAGTTATTGTCCCACGCCAGGAATCAAACCCGGGAGCTCCGGGTCGAGAGCCCATGGCTCAGACCGCTATACCACGGAGGCAGTCGTTATGGATGTATTGGAAAAACGAAGAGTTCATTGAAAGAATCTTGGAATCGAAATTAAGTGTATGGTTTAAATGGGGAAGAGGATTTGTGAAAATTAAGAAAAAACCTTTGAAAATTTGGAAAGGTCCCCATTGATGGCTACGGTTTCAGTTACTTTCAGAAGTATTGCCCGAAAAACAATGCCCTTAAATACATTATTTTATAGCTTTACCAATTAATATCGCAGCAATAAGGGAAATACATATTTACATTGAATTTACAAAAAGAATATTTACATACGTGTGACAGTTCCTAGTATCGATTCTAAAACGAGTTTTATAAAGGTATTCCTTGGAAGTTCTCTTTTAACCTTTTTGAATGAGTATTTTGCGATGAAAGACTAAAATTTCATTCAGTTCAAAACTCTAACTACTAGTACCTGCCTCCGTAGTCTAGTGGTCAGAGCTATGGCCTTACGGTCCGGAGGTCCTGGGTTTGATTGACAGGGGGAACACAAAATTGATATATTTGTCAATTTATCACTTTGTAAGGTTTCCCCAGTTTGGTTAGGACATTGCAGGCAGAATCACCTGATTGTCTGAAAAGAAAAAGGATTCCGTGCTTCGGAGGACACGTTAAGCCGTCGGCCCCGGTCGCTGTCTTTGATACTGGTCGTTACTCAAAACCATGTCAGAAACTTAATAGCTGTGCTACTAGGCGGTTTGAAAATTCTGACACCAGGGTTCATCAGGTCGTTTTTCGACTTGAGAATCCACTCGCTAAGAAGACTAGAAAACCGTAACTACTAGTTAACACAACAGGACTGACTTTGTCCAACAGTTTCAATATGAACTGGAAACAGTTCTTTATTTAGACACAATTGCTAGAACAGAATAGACTAGAGAAATGTAGAGACAAAGCAAGATAGACCGTATTCAGAGACCCATTCCGTTATTATTGTATACAATAGAAAGTCTAATAGGATTGGAACTTTTAGTCTGTCTGCATTTCTATTGTAGCACGTTTTATGCAGAAACAGAAACTCTATTTTCAGTTTTAATGGAATCCAGTAATAATAAAATTTACATACATACATAATGTCACGCCTCTTTCCCGGAGGGGTAGGTATCACATCCTTCCATTTGCTACGATCCTTTCAAACTTCTTTCGCTTTATCTACATCTTTTCATGCACGCTCGTTGGTTTAGGGTACTCCTGACCTGACCTTTCCCTAGAACGTCCCCGATTTGATCGCGGTACGTTCTTTGAGGTCTTCCTCTTCCAACATTCCCACTCTTACTCGCCATATTTTAATATCATCATCATCAACAACATCAGCTACAACAGTCCACTGCTGGACATGGGCCTCCCCAAAATTGGGGGTATATGCCATACTCACATTTTAATATAGTTAATAATAATTTAATAGTTTTTTTTTTATAGTTTTTAATTTACGTTAATAGTTTACAGTTAACAATTTAGTTGTAATTCACAGTTTTTTGGGTATCATACTATCACGCCTGTATCCCTAATGGGGTAGGCAGAGCGTGAACAACCCAAACAAGGGTCGTTCCGCCACGTCTGACAAGTTTTGAGGGTTGTTTAAGGTAGAACTGGATATTGCTGTAGTGACAGGTTGTCAGCCCATCGCCTAAATTACAATATACCCTCGAATGCCTCAGCTGGTTTTTACAGCATGCCCAGGAGGAGATGCAGCTGGCACATTCTATGTTATTCTGTCGCTCCTAGTCCAGCATGCAGCATTTTTGGGTATCAAATTTGAGTTTTCCTATTTCTCGACTTTTTCGGAGGGCTTTTACCTAATATCTCTTAAGTATAATAGTTTTATCTATAATATTATGCATAGTAATCAAATATTTTGTCCTTTAAATATATACGATCGTAAGTGCAAAAATATACTGACATAAATATTTTATGTCCAATATATACGAGTAACGTCACGTCTATTTGACGTAAATTTAATTGAAACCAATCATATTAAATTGCACATATAAATAAAATGTAACATTGGTTACGAACTTAGATCTAAATACGGGGTGTAAGGGACATCGTCGCGCAAACTGATAGGGGTTGCTCAGTCAACGGAACTGTCCCTTACCTCCGGTAGGTTACAATGCGATAAATTTGACCAAAGTAATTATTATTTACTATTCTTCTTCTGTCGAGTGTGTATCGAGTGTATCGACCCGATGAACCCTGGTGTCAGAGTTTTAAACCGCCTAGTAGCACAACTATCAGGCCTCTAACATGGTTTGAGTAACGACCACAAGCAAAGACAGCGACCGGGACCGACGGCTTAACGTGCACTCCGAAGCACGAAATCTTTTTATTTTTCGGACAATCAGGTGATTCAGCCTGCAATGTCCTAGCCAAACTGAGGAAAAATTCACAAAGTGATAAATTCTCAAATATCAACTTTGTGTTTCCCCCCTGGGAATCATACCTAGGACCTCCGGATCAGGAGTCCATGGCACTAGCCACTAGACCACGGAGGCAGTTGTCTTTCTATTTAGTTAGTCTTTACAGTTTATTATATTCCACATTACAGCAAAATTACGTAGAATCCTGGAGGTGTCTCAGTCCACGATCTCGTATAAATGAAAGTTGAGTACAACTTACAAGCACTTTCTTTCAAATAGAGTGGTTGCTAACTGGAACAAGCTACCTCAAGATGTAGTGACAGCACAGAATACAAATGTCTTTAATAACAAATTGGACAAATACCTACAAAACTTCAATAAGACGTAAATCGTGAACAGTGGGATACAGGCACTATCAGTTGCTACAACTGCCTGCCTGATTAAATAATATAATTTTCTTTTCTTTTGTCGAGTGGGTATCGAGTCTATCGACCCGATGAACCCTGGTGTCAGAGTTTTTAAACCGCCTAGTAGCACAACTATCAGGCCTCTGACATGGTTTGAGTAACGACCACTATCAAAGACAGCGACCGGGACCGACGGCTTAACGTGCCCTCCGAAGCACGAAATCTTTTTATTTTTCGGACAATCAGGTGATTTAGCCTGCAATATCCTAACCAAACTGGGGAAAAATTCACAAAGGGATAAATTTTCAAATATCAACTTTGTGTTTCCCCCCTGGGAATCGAACCCAGGACCTCCGGATCAGGAGTCCATGGCACTAGCCACTAAACCACGGAGGCAGTTAATAATATAATAATAATAATTTACCTTCGCCGTGTCAAAATGATCAGTTTGATCAGTGACGTCATGATGTCACGATGGGTTTGGTTGCGAGACTAATCCGGTGTTAGTAGGCCATGTTGGTACTAATTAGTACGACCTTGATACTTGGCTATCGTTCGGTATCAGTAGAGATTTTATGAAGATGATTTCAATAGATGATATCAGAAGAGAGTCGCTCGTCTTTTGTTTAAGAAAAATAAATAATACGTCTTGCAGCAAAATTTAAGTAGGTATAGATCTTATCTTATTTAGCCTACAGTATAGATAGAGTATCATAATTATAGTATAAATTGGTACCAATTTTTAGGTGCAAAAATTACGACTTCACTAATATAATCTTGTAGCGCGCATAGATGGCGCCACATCAAGATACAACAGTCCTGAAACGCGGTATCGAAGTTTGCTCGGCGATCTGCATATATACAACTTCCGAACTAATCCAGTCGGACTCCGGTCCTCTGGTCACAACACCCGACCAGGTGGGTGATTACCCTTTTCCCATCCCTCATCACTCGGCCAACTGGCCTCTCAAGGAAATGCTCCTAAAATCTCTATAGCTGCATTTTCTGTCAAGAGAGAACAGAAAGGGAGGCCAATAATTTTAGATTTAGCTAAGTTGTGCGCTCTACGAATTGATAGCAATATCAGAAGAAAACAGCATTTATCTTGCGCTCTTCCAATTTTCGTACCATATTTACTCCGTAGGCGTTGTTTTTCATGTTTAGATTCAAAATAAGTATTTATTTTGTAAACAATAACACATTCACCTCTTTTGAAAATAAATACAATATTTGATTCATATGTTTACTTTATAAAAAAACATTCATTAAAGTTGCTTGTACTGTGTCTGTTGTTTTTAAACACAAATAAATGACTGCATGTCTTATAAAAATTACGATTGATGAAAAAAACATACATGACTTGTTTACATTGTAAGAATATTCAGGCCGTTTCCTTAAAAAAATAAAAAACATATTTACAGTCGCCCTTGGTATCAACTAAACAAATATGAAATACCATTGCGGATACGTGCAACAGATGTAAAGTATATAAAATGACGTGGTACACAGTTAACCAGTTGAATTCATTAACAGATATCAGTGGGCAGTCTTCTTATCGTGTTGGTAATGATTAGTAGCCAAATCGGTAGCCGAAAATTCAGTGAAGAAGTGACTACTTAGAATTGTTAAGTCAGAGATAGCAGTGAAGTGGTCATCAATATAAAAAAGTCAATTTATTTTAAAAGCATACTGATTAGAAGTAGAACAGAACGCTCAGTTATGTCCAGATAAAAAAAACGATGTATAATGATGATGTTTTAAATTAAATGGTGAAATAGGCAGGTTCCCATGAAACTGAATAGCTACCTGTCCTAAATGTTACAGGTCAAAATGAATATATTGAATGGATCTTAAGGTACTTGGATATTTTTTTCTCGTAAATTGCGGAAAGGCCATTTTTCCTTGAGGAAAATTGTTCATGATTCAATTTCCTCTGGGTTTTTTAAATGTAATAAATTTCATCTTGTATTTGGACAACAAGCTTAATGTGCTAGCATTACGCTTAAGGGCATTTCGAAGCAAGAATATGTATCTCAGTAAAAGAGACATTTGAAACAAAGGGAAGAACAGTAGTTCAGTACTTAATAGTGAAAACAATAGTTCAGTGATCAACATTGCCAAGGCTGTAACAGTATAACAGTTGTTTCTGTGTTTTGGTTTGTTCGTGAAGTCCGCTAAATATGGGCTTGGGCAGCGATGACGTAAGTTCCATTCTTCGTTTACCTGTAGTACTGTTTTCCAAACATTTGTATTCGAGTTGTAGTCAGACGTAGATTGTTTGTGCCTACACGTGGAAATCTAGAGCATTTTGTAAATTGGGGTTTGGCAGTCTGAAAATTCTAAATTACTGTGGTTAATTTGACCATTATTCTGGATAGAAAAACATTGGAATTTTCTACTGGAAACGAAAAAATTATAAGATTTCTTATTTTGCGTGGGAGAACTTATATTTTCGAGGAAATTTCTGTTAGACAGGCTGTCAAATTCACTGTTTTTTTTGGACTTTAATTCTTTGATTCATAAACAAGATGTGTACCGACTGTGATTCCTTGTGTAAACACGTAAGTAAATAAAATACTCTATTCTCACTCAAATAATCACAGTTAAATTATTTCCCTGTTATTTTCAATTTGTAACTCGCAAATGAAATTTACCCCAGGCAACTATTGATAAGTTTGGCTGGTCCCGATCGTTATCTTTGATAGTGGTCGTTACACAAATCATGTCAGAGGTCTATTAGCTATTACTAACAGGCGGTTTAAAAAAATTAACACTAAGGTTGGTCGACTTGAAAAACCCACTCCATAAGAAGAAGAAGTTTGCAAGGATCGTAGCAAATGGAACGATGTGATCTCTGCCTACCCCTCCGGGAAAGAGGCGTGCGTTATGTATAAGAAGAAGTCCGTCTGAAAGTGGTAGATTCTATTAAAGTCGATTTTGTCGCTTTGTAAATTGGCTCCATCATTGGCGTCTCTATAAGCCTAGAAGAACTTTTTTAAGACAAAAGAGAATAGCCTAGTCTGTTTTAAGATAATTAGACGTATCTATCACATTATAACGAACTGACTATGTGCATAAACATACGCCCATGTTTTAGCAAGAACTCGTGAAAAACAACGATGTATTCATTAAAGTTCTCTAAAAAATAAACTTTACTGTTCAACTAATTAGCTACTAACTGTATTTCACACGAAAAAATACAGTGTAGGATGTGGTAGGTCAATTATAGAAATGTGCAGATCATGGTGTGCTTAGATAGGACGACTTTTAGAAGTGAGCGAAGACTCAGGAAAAGAAGCAATTTTATGCGAGCTGTTCTCATCTTGAGTATTGCACGTTTTGCGTTTTTTACGATTTTAGAGTGATGCTCATTTTGCGTTTTGTACATTTTGCGTCAAAAGTTTTTAAGTCAATTATCAGACAGCTGTTACTGTTAGACATTGATGATAACTATCACAGAAAGTAGAAATGAAAGTGCTTTCGACTGTGTTAAAGTGCCGTACGACGCCAAAAACAAGAACTGTTTAGAAGACATCCTGTAAAGGGCTTTATTTATTTTTTTGAATGGTTTTATTTGCACCATACTACTAAGTGTATAGAATGCGTCACCGGACTAAAGGCGGGAAGTTTCTACACGCAATCTACACCCTTATATGCAAATGGCAACTGCCTAAGGGCGCCCCCTAGGGCTCGAACCTCGGCTTATGGCGTTGCCTTGGGAACTCCTTATCGGAGAGAATTTACCCGGTACGTGCCGGTAAACCCCAAAGTGGGAAGCAAAGGAGGGACCTTCGCGACCCCGCCGGCGGGGTGCGCGGTTGCTGGAAAAGCTTGTACAGAGTGTGGCTCGACTTGCATTGGCAGCATTAAATGCAATAGGTCATCGCCGCCGGTAAGGACATGCCTAGGTCTTCGTTTGTAACGAGTCGCAGGTTGGGGAACGTAGTCAGAGGCGCTAACTACAAGAGGGTTGGGGTGGTGAGGGGCTCTGTCGAAGAAGCGTACGGCCGCTTGCTTCATGTACTCTTTGAGAGACGGAACATCGAGATCGATGTGAATGTCAGAATTGCGGAGGTACCAGGGGGCCCCGGTTGCCCTCCGCAAGAAGGGCTACCTGGAGGGAATTCAGGTGGATGGGGTCTGTAAATAGCATGCTCATCATCTCCCTAGTCTTATCCCGTAGCTCACGGGGTCGGCTACCTAATCTAGGTGATTGAACGAGGATACTGGTTTATACACAGAGCGACTGCCATCTAACCTCCGCAACCCCAAAAGGGAAACCAGACCCAATCCTAGATTAGGCCAGAGTTTACAAATGTCTATGCCTAGCACTGGCCTCTGACATAGCTTAACGACTAATATCTTCGGTGTTAAACAATATTTACCGGGACCAACGGCTAAAGGTCCCGTAAACGTACATATGAAATTAGAAAATCGAAAAACACATTAGTACATGGCTGGGTTCGAACCACGACCTCCGGTTCAGGAGGCAGCGGCCCTTTCCACTACACCATCGGCGTCCTAAAGAGCTTGCTCAATACTATTCCTTCCTACCAAATATCATTGAAATCCATTCAGCCGATTAGGGGCGAAAGAGCGACAAACTAACAAACAGAGTAACTTTCGCAATATTAGTATGGACTATAGCTTCCTACGTCATTCCGGATTCCGGAAGTTCGCTTCAAATAGGAAATATAATCGTAAAACTATATCCTGTGGCGTCAATCAAAAACACCAATCAAAAATCAAAGACGTCTGTTGTTTTGCTTCTACGATTCTACCGTCCATATCGAAAGTTCATGTATAGAGTTTTACGAGTTTTTCATTGCATCTGTTAGTCATAGACAGAGGTCGATGCCAGTACTAAATCATTTAGAAATTTAACTACCCATGCGTTTTAAATTGAGAAGATCACATTGATCAAGCATTAGAATATGATTCTGACTGGCTAACTTTTTAAACTTTTGAAATTATTATATACTTTTGTAATGAAATACGAAAGAGTTATTTTTAAATAAATATTACCTTATACATACATACATATAATCACGCGTTTATCCCTAATGGGGTAGGCAGAGCGTAAACAACCTAAAAAAGGTCGTTTCGCCACGTCTCACAATGTTTTGAGGGTTATTCAAGATAAATTTGTAGGAATATTGCTGTAGTGACAGGTTGTCAGCCCATCGACTAAATTACAATATACTGAAACCCTCGGATCCCTTATCTGGTTTTTACAGCATGCTCGGGAGGATATGCAGCCGGCACATTCTATATTTTTCTCTCGCTCCCAGGCTAGCATGGAAGAAATATTACCTTATAGGTGTATCTAAAGCCGTGGCTCCTGCCCTCAAACAAAACACGAAACATACCCGCACAAACATGCACTCTAATTTGACGGAATTTTAAACATTAACTGTTTGATGGAATTCATTTGACAGTTGTAAAATTCGCCTATATGCCGATGTCAATCGGCTTAAATATAGTCACTGACAAAATATAGCCCGAATTTTAAGTACGTAGGTACTAATTGCTTCCATGCTGGACTGGGAGCGAAAGAAAAACAAAGAATGCGCCAGCTGCATTTCCTCCCGGGCATGCTGTATAAACCAGCTAAGGGATCCGAGGGTTTCAGTATATTGCAAATTAGGCGATGGGCTGACAACCTGTCACTACAGCAATATACCTACAAATCTATCTTAAATAACTCTCAAAACTTTGTCAGACGTGGCGGAACGACCTTTCTTTTGGTCGTTTACGCTCTGCCTACTCCATTAGGGATAAAGGCGTGACTATATGTATGTATGTATGTACTAATTGCGCAAGATATCTATATAATAATATAGATATACTCGTAAAATACCGGGTGTAAAGGGCAGCGTCCCGCAAACTGATTGGGGTTGCTCAGTCGATGACACTGAACAACTTCCGCCAGAACCTACAAAATGTCCACCACGATCAGTAAATTTGTATGGAAAAAAAGCCAATATTTTTTTTTTTCATTTCCTGAAAAAAAATCCTGGTGTGAGTTGTTCAGTGTCATCGACTGAGCAACCCCAATCAGTTTGCGGGACTCTGTCCTTCACACCCCGTATAAATATAAGAAAGATGTCGATAGAGCTTTGAACATACTTCTGGCTTCAGAAGATCAGAACAAAAGAGAGGCAAGGGTAAGTACATTACCAGTGAAATACGCGCAGCCTAATCCAGAACTTGACCCAATTGTATACGAAGATAAACAACGTTCACTTCAATTTGTACCTTGTTGCCGATGAGATAGGAAAATGTGAGATGCGTTACTAGTTTCGAGCCGCAATCTAAAATTTTCTAGCGTTTGTTATTGTTACTTCCATGCTGGAGTGGGAGCGAGAGAAAAACACAGAATGTGCTAGCTGCATTTCCTCCCGGGCATGCTGTAAAAACCAGATAAGGGATCCGAGGGTTTTAGTATATTCCAATTTAGGCTATGGGCTGACAACCTATCACTTTGTTTAGGTCGTATACGCTCTGCCTACCCCATTATAATAAAGGCGTGATTATATGTCTGTATGTGTGTATGTTCGTTACTTTTTTAAGGATAGTAAGATTCCTTATGAGTAAGTAAGCTTTTAAGTTTGTTATTACTCTAATAAGTTTTCTAATTTTCCGCGTTCATCTTTATCTATATACCATTCTTCTTAAATTTATGTGCTGGGCACTTGCCGGCGGAGTAATCGTCAATTTTCTGCTTTCTGCCAATATTGTATATCATTATAATATTTATATTTATTTTATAACCAGCCGAAAAGTTCGAGAAGTAGGAAAAACCACTGATACGTCGGAGTACGCGACAGTAGCGCCACACTGGGCAGGGTCGGCCGGTTGAAGAACTGATTTT
Organism: Scrobipalpa costella; assembly: GCA_949820665.1. Classification (NCBI taxonomy): domain Eukaryota; kingdom Metazoa; phylum Arthropoda; class Insecta; order Lepidoptera; family Gelechiidae; genus Scrobipalpa; species Scrobipalpa costella. Next base: position 8,005,271 of record OX463320.1, on the reverse strand, counting down.
GACAACTTAGTTTTCGTTTACAAATCAAGCCATAGACAATAATCTTTTCTTTTTCTTTTATTGGTTGCGTCAAGTATCCGAACTTGGGCGTAGTCGATACGTGGTTGGCAAGTACCACTGTTGGGCCATGTTGGTGCCATAGACTAAATGTCAGATTGTCGACTTATGTTGGTACTGTGTTGGGCATTCAATTCTGCCAACCTTACGACGTTGGCGAGGAAGAAAATCGCAACGTGACTGCATTCAAATTGCGATTTGCGACCGCCGAACTGTCAAGTTGGTTAGCTAGCCCCGTCTCGAAGTCGCCGCGCAACCAAACTGCAATCCGTTTGCATCTCGATTTTCGTTTGTGATTTTCCAACTGTTGTAATTGCTGGCAGATAATAAAAGCCTGATCAACGTAAATCACTTTTTATTTCTGGATCTACGCTATGATGGAGCCCCAGGGGCACAATTCTCAGACAAATATATTAATCGTATTTGTAATAATTGTCCTAGCCCAGCGCTCAAGTGAAAGAAGAGAGTAATAATTGTAATTTTTCCCAGCAGCATAATGTCTTATTTTCCCTTAGGATAACTTGCGACATGGCGGTTTATAAATTTCGAAGACCAAAAATCGATATACCAACTTAGATATTTCATTCGTTTGCAAATTGTTCAGATGAGCTCTGAATTACTTATGATGACATAACAAATTTTATTTACATGTATAAAAATATTTTCAGTGCATTTTCGTAGATTATCGACGTCAAAAAATATTGATTAACATACATATACATACCAGTGGCGAGGAGTGTAATTTTCTCGAGGGTAAGCCAAAACTACTTTATAGTTTCGACGTAATTCCGGATAAGGAAGAGGTGGAATTCTTGGAAGGGAAGCTGATGGGAATCGGCTTGTATGGACCCTTCGCCACTCATACATACATACATATATATAATAACGCCTTTATCCCTGATGGGGTAGGCAGAGCGTAAACGACCTAAACAAAGGTCGTTCCGCCACGTCTGACAAAGTTTTTAATTTTAATTTTAATTTCTTTATTGAGAACCCAACAGCAATTATATCACTATTACAAACAGTAATCTTAAAAAACTTATATAGCCAATAACAGTTCATCATATTAAATATACATAATAAGTTAAGAGGGTAATTTAAAGATTTGTTTAAAATGATTGAACGAGGTAGGTATAATGCTGTAGTGACAGCAATATACCTACCACTTGAGATAGTTAGCCGACCCCTTGAGATACGGGATAAGGGTAGGGAGATGATGATGATTGCTGTAGTGACAGGACAGCCCATCGCCTAAATTGCAATATACTGAAACCCTCGGATCCCTTAACTGGTTTTTACAGCATGCACGGGAAGAAATGCAGCTGCCACATTCTATGTAGTTCTTTCGCTCCCAGTCCAGCATAGATTAACATATCTAGAATATTTCACGGCTTTATGTACAAAATGTGTAAAAATACTAAGCGTGATGAAACCGCCTCGCGGCTGAAGGTACTTGCCAGATATTTACGAAGAAGTTTATTTCATTTCGGCTTCCTGTTTATAAAAAAATCTGTTAGGTATTTTTCATGTAAATTATTTACTTTCTGGATATTGACGGACTGCTGAATTATGATTTACTAGAGTTCTGGTGAGGTAGATTTGTGATTTAAGGTCATTTATTTAAAATAAATATACAGCACATTCTTTTCCTCTTGCATAATACGATTCACTTTTCTTCCATGCTTGGCTGGGAGTGGAAGAAAAACATAGAATGTGCCAGCTGCATTTCCTCCCGAGCATGCTGTAAAAACCAGCTAAGAGACCCGAGGCGAGCATGAAATTTTGTCACCGCACACGTAAAAACTTGCAGCAGCAAAGCGGTCACTTCTGGTATACAATGTTTTTAGAGAGAGTTATAGACGTTCCTTTTTTAAATCCACTAAGAAATCGCTCATAAAGTCGATAACTCCTTTGACCGATATTTTGCGAATGTTATTGAGCAATAAATAATCAAACGACCATCGATTCAACTGAACATTATGCTTTAGTGTTTCTTATGAGTTATTTGCAAACTTATATTTGCAGTCAGCCATGTTGGAATTTTAGCGATGAAAAATGATTGTAATTTTTTATAAGTTAAGTGCAATGTCTTAAAATAGCCGTATGGGCAGAGAAAGACCTTGAAAGAGGTGGCGGACCGAATTTGATGCATTCGACAGAAACTGAAAGAACTGGAAGGAAATTGCTCAGGACCCGGAACAGTGGAAAGGAAAAGGAGAGGTTGAATGGAATGGGGAGGGAGTAATCTGGTTAGGAAAAAAAAGCAATGTGGGTTAATTTCGTTGCATCTTATCTGACCGTCCTAAAACCTATAATAAAATCTGTTTGATTGAAAAATATACCGGTGTAAGGGACAGCGTCCCGCAATCTGATATTGCTCAATCAACGACACTGAACAACTTCCACCAGGAAATTCTTTAAGGAAGTGATAAAAAAGGCTTATCCATACAAATTGTCTGATCGAGGTGGACATTTTGTATGGAAATGCCAATTTTTATTTTTAATTGCTGAAAAATAATCCCGTTGGAAGTTGTTGAGCAACCCCTATCAGTTTGCGGGACGCTGTCCCTTACACCCCGTAGGTATCTTGTTCAGAAACTCCTCTTCTTCTCAGAGTGTTTGACGCATCCTTAAAGCTCTGCCTACCCTGTGAGGTATGGAATGTGTGCTCAACTGTTCACATTTGGAATGCACATTGTTGCACACGGAAGGCGGGACCGCGGCGTTTGAACCGCACTAGAATAGACGCGCCGGAGTAACCCCGCGTTTTATTCATACTAGGGTTGTCTGATCTACATACTTACATATTATCACGCCTTTATCCCTAATGGAGTAGGCAGAGCGTTAACGACCTAAATAAAGGTTGATCCGCCACGTCTGACAAAGTTTGTAGGGTTCTTTAAGATAGATTTTGTACGTTTCGTCTGATCTTATCTTTCTAAATTACAATACTGAAACTCTCAAATCCCTTAGATTTTTACAGAATGCCCGGGAGAAGATGCAGCTGGCAAATTCTATGTTTTTCTATCTCTCCCAGTCCAGCATGGAAGCGTCAAGTTCTGTAAAAGTTTACTTCACTGCGATAGCCGCAAATTTGAACCTGTGCTGCGATGCGCAGACGTAAAAATCTGTTCGCCGCTGCCTCGACTTATGCGCCGTAAGTTTTCTCTGACCTGGTTAACTCTGGCCTAGCACAAATCATAATTAAATTTAGTTAGGAAACATTTTCCCATCAATAAAATTTCGTAGTAATTTTGCTACGCCGCGCCGTAGCTAACAATCAATCTAAAAATCGTTTCTAAAATAAACAATTAAGTATGTATTAATATGAAGATAATTTATAAAGCCAACTCAAACTTGAGAGCAATATTAAGTATGGATTTGAAAGGTCATTTTGTACCGACATGACATTTCTGATTCAAACTAGCTGTCAAGTGCTGATTATAAATTCGGGTCTTAAATACCTACGATTATATAATGATTAAATTGATAATCATGACATTATTTTCCTTAAAATGCCAACCCTAATAATAAGTATGTGTTCAACGAAACGCTAAATGTGAACAATACTATTAGTTGCAACGCAAGTGATGATACTTGCTGCAATTTGTACAATGTGTGAGATAATATTGCACATCAACAGATATTTGAATCAAATGACAAAATGAAATGTTAACTGCAGGGAACCAGGAAGAAGAAGAACAAAGAGCTTAGCTGATAGTTTCCAAATGTGCCTTAAATTATGTGCATCCATTAAATTGTACATGAACACATTTATGAACAATCACTTCCATACTCATGGCGGGATAGGCAGGGTGTCAATGTTAACAGATCAATAAAATTTGTTACATAGCAGATTTTGGGAATTGCTGAAGTTTATTATGATATTCAGCAGACTTACACACTGATACGTATAAACTGATTGTGTACATACTCGTACAGAGAATAAAAAACAACCTGACTGTAATACCTATACAAATATGTTTTAATGCATTAATTGTTCTATATTCAGCTCTAACATACGAATCACATATATTTTTGTAATCCCCTTTTAAATACCTTTATTTTGATACCCCATTCGAGAGGTTTAGTCGAAAAAAAAAATTGAAGTTTTACAATTTAGCGCCTAAAATCCGCCATTTTGAATTTTTAATAATGACACCTATCTAAGAACACTCCAACTTCCGTGTTAGAGACCAATCGAACGATATCCAAATTGTCAAATTCCATACTGACGTATTGGAGATACGAGGTTAAAAAAAACATCAGTACATACAAGCACATACAAGATACATACATACATACATAAAATCACGCCTTTATCCCTTACCCTTACGGGGTAGGCAGAGCGTAAAACGCCTCCTAAAAGGCGCTTTCGCCACGTCTGACATAAATTGGGGGCAATTTTAGATTGTAATGTGTATTGCTGTAGTGACAGGTTGTCAGCCCATCGCCTAAATTACAATACACTGTAACCCTCGAATCCCTTTTGCTGACTTATACAGCATGCCCGGGAGGAAGGGCAACTGGAACATTCTATGTTTTTCTTTCTCTCCCAGTCCAGTATGGAAGTTTATACATACATACAAGATACGCGCGAAAAACATAACCCATCCTTAACAGTCGGGTAAAAACGACTGACTAAAGCCGTTACTGCCACGTAATAAACTTATTACGCTTTTAAAAGTGTGAAACCTTGAACATCTGTTTTTCATCACTTTGGTGTATGTTGACAAATGTAATATAGTAGGAGTTAATTTAGCAAGCACAATATTTACATCTCTCATTGAAACAAATCTTAGGAAACCATAGCTCGTGCCAATTTGTATCAGAAAAAAATCTCGTGTACAGACGGATACTAAAGTGTTAAACAAAAATAAAATTAGTGTTTCAAGCTCAAGCAATAACGAGTCACAGCGAGGTAGAAAATAATACACTATGAGATACCGTTCGTCAGATTTGTCTAGAAAATAAACATAAGTAACAATTGTTCTTTATCTTTAGTTATTAATTTTCTATTAAATAAAAAATGATTCACTAGATTGATTGTACTTCCATGCTGGCCTGGGAGCGAAGGAAAAACATAGAACGTGCCAGCGCATTTTCTCTCGGGCATGCTGTACAAACCGGCTAAGGCATCCGAGGGTTTCAATATGTTGTAATTTAGGCGTTGGGCTGACAACCTGTCACTGCAGCAATATACCTACAAATCTATCTTAAATAACCCTCAAAACATTGTCAGACGTGGCGAAACGATCTTAGTTTGGGTCGCTCTGCTTACCGATAAAGGCGTGAAAAAATACATATTTTATCGATTGATAGTTGGGTATGAATTTTTATTAAAATTAATTTCTTCATGTAATTTTAGGAATGTTCGTAAAGTCTTCTAATCGTTTTTTTATGTCTAAAGGTTTTTCCAGTTCACAACACTTTTGTACACGCTTGTACTAACATATATAATAGTACTATCGCATACACACTCCAGTGGCGAAGTATATTTATATTTACGACAAAAATAAATGAACTAGCTTGATCCCTCTGACTAACACAGTTTTTATCATAAATCTTTTTATAAGGGAGGGGTTAAATAGGTCGGTGTTAATATATTAAACAGATGCACAGGTGGGAAAACCAGAAGGTAATATTGATTGAGTAACTTAGTTATTAAGATTAAGGCTTGTATTTTTAAAGCGATCTCATACTTGAGAGCAATATTAAGTATGGATTTGACAGGCCAGTTTGTACTGAAATTACATTTCTGATACCAACTAAAACTCGCTGTCACTTTTGAGAGCTGATTTCAAATACGGCCCTTAGTGCAGTGCACGTGAAGTGATGCTGGGAAAGATCGCAGACGCCAAAAGACCAGTAGGACGTCCGATGCTTCGTTTTAAGGATTCTTGCAAACGTGACATGTTAACCGTTGGCATCAACCCGATCTCCTGGGAAATGGAAGCCGTTAAAAGAACCGAATGGCGCGGTCAACTGCGTGATGGCATAAGTCATCATGACGAAGCCTGGCTCGATGGCCTGAAGCAGAAGAGATTTCTTGGAGCACAGGTACCATGTTCAGACTCACGCTTCACCTGTGATCTTCTAGACGGTTTGAAAATTGACACCAGGGTTCATAGGCTCGTTTGACTCGAGAATCCACTCGCTAAGAAGAAGAAACAAGAAAACAGGAGTAGTGCACAGGGCCCTAGCTCGTTAAATTCGGCCTTGCTTCCACGCAGAGCTGATGTTTATTAAACACCAGCGCATGAGTTACGTTATGGTTTCATATCAAACTTTAGGCGCCTCGTATTTTTTATTAACGATGGTCTATTCACGGTTTTGAAGGGCAGTGGAACATTTTGATACCTGTTTTTAGATCGTGTTTATAGCAGATATTTTCTTATTCTAAATAAAATTTTCCCAAGATTTCATTTAACTAAGAAACTTTATAAGATTTTTGTTCACCTTTATTAGAATTTGCATCCACTGACATAAAAAAACAATGGGCAAACATGTATGGAACTTGGTCCAATACCCTACACTGATAAGATTTAAATACTTGTCATATATCTTGTCCAGGATAATATCCTATCTCTAGGGTCCTAACCTACAGGATTATATCTATAGGATAATAATATCAATATGATATGGTTAACCATATCCTATCTATAGGATTATATCTATAGGATTATGTCTATAGGATCATATCTATAGGATATTATCCTGGACAAGAGTGTGGAGGGGTTTAAGCAAAGCGGGAGACATATTACATTATTGAAAGACGCAATGTTAATATGACTGTGTCAAAATAAACACCACGCTAAACGTAGAATCATATTTTTATAGTAAATTTAAAGTGACCATAAAAAATCCTGGACGGATTTTTATAATACTTGTTCCGAATCATATGACAAGTAAATAATACTACAAATTTTGTGTGTGTATCTTTATAAAATATTTGTTTTCTATCTTATCTAAGTATTTACTTTAATTTTATACAGGTCCCATCAGTGAAGGATCTCTCTTTAGCAAAAATTAATTGCAGGAGCAAATAGATTTTAATATTTTTTTTCAGACGGTAGTGATGCTTTGTACTAAACTAAGACTCGTATTTATAAAGCAATTTCTAAATATTAACTATATGAAAAAAAATATATTATCATTATTTATTTGTACATATTTATATTTTTATCTCTCCGAAGAGGTAGATTTTTACACGGGTTGGAACCAAGTGCTAAAATGTGACTAAAAATAAAAAAATATCTGACTATTTGACAGGCCATATTGTACTGAAAAAACTTTTCTGATAAAAACTCTAGCAGTCAGTCTCAAGTACTGATTATCAATACGGGCCTTAGGAAACCAACAAATTTTTAGAGAAATTATTTTTTTATGAGATTTTACAAAGAATAGGAAACTCTATAAACACGTTTTTAGTTAAATAAAAAAGAATATTTTTCTATTCTGTTTATTATAGTTAAAAATTATATCCGTTTTACCCATAGAAAATTCAGAAATTTACATAAATGTGTACGTTCAAAGGCAATAAAATAAATGGAAATCGTAAACTGCAGTGAAAAGAATGAATGAACAAACGCAATAAGTCATCATGTGATTGAAACTGAGCCAAATCGGTGAATGGATGAATGTAAACCAATCGTTCAATGGAATTGAGTTATAAATCAATAGGGTTAGCTAAATATAGAACGTTGTAAATGATAATGAAAGTTTTAGCATAGGAACTATGTAATCTTGAACAAATGTGAGAATAAGTGTTATAGAAGTTGTACTTTCTTCCATGCTGGACTGGGAGCGAAAGAAAAACATAGAATGTGCCAGCTGCATTTCCTCCCGGTCATGCTGTAAAAACCAGCTAAGGGATTCAAGGGTTTCAGTATATTGCAATTTAGGCGATGGGTTGCAAACCTATCACTACAGCAATATATGTTAAATAATCCTCAAAACTTTGTCATATGTGGCGGAACGATATTTTGTTTTCAGCCTACCTCATTAGGGATAAAGGCGTGATTATATGTAGAAGTTGTACTCATAGCGTAATCATAAGTCCTAAATTTAAATAATTTATTTTTAAATTTACAATAATATTAAATGATAAAATTGAAATAAGTCCTTCGGCGTCAATTTTAAATTAAACTATTCTATCATTACAAACAACAAAACTATGAACTTTCAACGCAAACGAATTGGGATCGCCTTGAAATGACGATAAAAATAAAAGAATCGTCTAACTAATTTATCTCTTATTAAATCTGGTATGCCATTTCTTGCATCCATGTAATTTCATACCAAATCCAGCTATACTAGGCTAGGTATACTAGGACCATTAGTATACTAAAAAGATTTTTAAAAATACTCTTCCATGCTGGACTGGGAGCGAGAGAAAACATAGAATGTGCTAGCTGCATTTCCACCCGGGCATGCTGTAAAAACCAGCTAAGGGATCCTAGGGTTTCTGTATATTGCACTTTAGGCGATGGGCTGACAACATGTGACTACAGCAATATACGTACAATTCTATCTTAAATAACCTTCAAAACTTTGTCAGACGTGGCGGAACGACCTTTGTTTAGGTCCTTCACGCTTTTCTTACGCCATTAGGGATAAAGGCGTGAATATATGTATGTATTAGAAAGCTTGAACCCTACTTTGGAAAAAATATTTTTCTTTTCGGATGATATCGCTTTTACAAAAGCTTCAACCACACTTTAATCCACAGCCATCCTTAAAACTCACGTCATAAAAATACGTCAGCTTTATGTATGGTTCTGTATGAGCAATAAATAACACAAAGCCATCACAATCCCCGTTTAGCTGGCTGATGCATTCGTTCTGATGCCAATAAATAATGAAAGTGCATGCAAAGATTATGCAACATGCAGATGTATGGTCTATTACTTATGCCTATTATAGGGAAATCATCATTTATTTGATAGTGGTTTAGTGAGCCTGTATGAGCCACAGTTTGTAGACTCGTCTCCTTTTAGTTAGTTAGTAGTTTGAGTGCACAGTTTAAGTTATAAAGAAAAGATAGGACGTGTTTGCTCACGAACAGTTTATTGCACACTAATTAAAATATAATGAACCACGCGGCGGCCTCAGTCAGGTCGCAGCGTCAGCTTAAAAATAATGTAACGAGTGTAGCTCGTACATGCTGGGAGGGCGAAAGGAAGGGGATGAAGGTGGGGTAGCTAAGAAATTATGTATAAAAATCTTATAGCTAACAATAATTAACAAGATCCGAAACTAAATCTTCTTTCAGACTTCTTGTTTGGTGGACAGACGTCGCAGCTTCTCTGTTGCGTTTGCATCTCGATGTTCTCGTGCTGCTGCGGCTCTCGGGGCTCCCGGGGCTGTTCACTCGTTGTGTTTGTGTTACTACTCCTTCCTTTGCAGCGCCTTACTGCTAAATATATGCCAGCTATCAAGAGTCCTCCCACTAACAAATAAAGTATCGAAAATTGGTGTATATCGTGGGAGCTCAGGCTGTTCGGCAGTTTCTCATTCTCTTTGAGCTGTTTCAGATTGTTGTCCAAGTCTCGATGTTTACTTTCCAAGCTAGTAGCAGTTAATTGTGGCTGTAGTTGTATATCAGTAAAGTTAAACGGTAGTAATTCATTTATTTTCAGGTTCATGTTTGTTATTTCCGGTGTATCTAGGTTTAGTTCAAGTTTATTGCCAAAGTGATTATAAGCGTATAATGTAGTATCTTCATTTTGTAAAATGCAGTTTTCGTCTAAGTCCAAAATTCCAACCTTTGACAGTTTTGCAATGGAAATTCTGTCGTTACATAATATTCTCGCTTGGCATGAATTATTGCAACATATGAAGAGCCACCTATTTTGTTTGTGAAGTTTTATCCATCTGTCAGCACAAGTATTCAATGTTGTAATACAGTGTAGTTTACTCTGTTGATTAAAAACTTGCACTTCACATGGCCCGTGTTTACTATGCAGGCTAGAGACAGGGAGGATCATGTTGCAAACATAGCGGTCTGTATTCGTTTGAATGCATCGATTTAGATCTTTGTCTTCAAGGGTTATGTATGCATTGTTCTTTAGGTAAACAGCAATGTATGACGAACTCAGTAAAACTGAAGTGTATTTTCCGTTTTCAATGTTCATAGGCAGCGCATATGGACGGTAAATTTTATATTCATCGTCTCGTGTTAATGGTATATGAACTTCCAATAACAAGTAGGCTGAAGTTATGCGAGCTCTTACATACAACAATTCGTAAATCTCTCTGATATTGTCCTCTATCTTGTTGTCTTTGACTGGCAATGATAAGCCTCTTGCTACCTTGGCGGATATCATATGCAGTTGTAGTACCAGCTGTTTTGGCGTGAAGAGATGAACATCAAAATGACCGTTGTATAGTTTCGTCATAGTGTTCAGTAGCATGTCTTGCGTTCTTTTCAGGTTGTACAGGATCATTGAAGCAGTTAAAGATGCTGCATTAAAATCGTTCATCGTGGTCATAATCTCTACTCTGTGTGTGATCTGCGCGAGGGTGTTGTTACTTCTTTGAATGTATTCATGAATAGACTGTAGCTGCTGTTTCATGAAGCGTTCATTGTTTTTGATGATGTCGTTTTCTGCTTCCACGATGCTTGTTTGGTTTTTGATAAGATCCAGTAGGTAGTTTTCGTTTGCTTGTATGTTTTCGATGTCCTGTGCGTATTTGTTAGCAAATTCTTCATCAAGAACACCAAAAAGAGTCCGTGCCAAGTTTCCAATACCGTTGACGTAACCTCTCTTCTTTCTGCTGAGATGTGGACTCAAGAGAAGCTCGTTGTAGTCTTCCACTTGTTGTAGTTCGTGCTTCAGTTGTGCACTAACCGGACCACATGGTTGATGCTCCATACGTTGACACAGGTTATCTAGCGCAGTTATGTAGTTTGTTATCCGCTTAGTTCCTTGCCAATAGGTAGATATGTTGTAATAAATAAGCAAAGTCCACTCATCATGTATCATTTGCAGTTCTCCAATCTCGTCGTAGTATATAGCTCTATTGCCATCAATGGCCGTTAGTTGAAAGTTAGGGATTGGTTGCGCCCACACAGGAGATAAAGTAAACAGTGCAAGTAGCATAGTAATGACGTAGCTACTGAGCGCCATTCGTCGTGAGCGAGTAGATCGTGTTACAGGCCGCGCAACGTCGCATGATGACGCGGTATTCGGTGACGTTTCATCGTTATCGCTGTCAGCAGTTCGCTGCATGCTGTATTCGTTTTTCGGAAGGGGAGATAGTTTCGTCACAGGTCGTTTAAAAGTACTTGTTTGAGTTTTTAAGGTAACGACTCGAACATATCCGTCCTCGCCGGGATGTAAGTTCAGAATGCGTCCCATGGCCCATTTTCCGGGCGGAACATTGTCTTCTTTGACAAGCACCAAATCTCCCTTTTCTAAGTTCGGTTTCGGTTTCATCCACTTGCTTTTGACTTGAAGTTGATGCAGATACTCTTTTGACCAACGATTCCATATATGTTGATTCATTAGTTCAACGATCTTCCATCGATTACGTAGGTCGAGGTCGCGTTCAGATATGTTTTCCTGAGGTAGTGACATCATAGGACTCCCAGTTAAAAAGTGTCCCGGAGTTAGGTAGTTTAAGTCCTCAGGGTCTTCTGTTAATGGGCAAAGCGGTCTGCTATTCATGCAGGCTTCTATCTGGGCCAATAAAGTTGTTAGTTGTTCAAAGTCCAGCTTCTGGCTGCCCATAACGCGCATTAGATGAAACTTCATCGATTTTACAGCAGCTTCCCAGATGCCAGCTGCCGTTGGCCAGCGAGGCGCAAGAAAGTGCCATTCGATCTTCAGTTCGTTTATAGCGTTGAAGAAGTCAGGTGACGTCATTGTTTTATATTGTTGAAACTCGTCGTGTAGTATTTTAGCGGCGCCTCTGAAGTTTGTTCCGTTATCCGAATAAATATGCTTAGGTGTTCCTCTTCTGGCACATAGTCTTTTGAGGGCTGCTATAAATGCTTGCGAGCTCAGGTCGGACACAAGTTCGATATGGACTGCTTTGCTTACCATACAGATGAATATGGCGATGTATCCTTTATTTGTCTTCACCCCTCTTCCACGGTTTAATTTTACATCTACATTTCCTGTATAATCCACCCCTGTATTGTAGAAGGGGCGAGAGGGGTTAACGCGGACCTTTGGAAGATTTCCCATGATTTGTTCACTTTTAGATGATTTAAATCGGTGGCATGTGACACATGAACGTATAACGGACTTTGTAGCTCGATTCCCGCCAATAATCCAATATTCTTGACGTATTTGCGCTAGTGTAACGCGAGCCCCACCGTGTAGTGTTTGCTTGTGTGCGTGTTCAATCACAAGTCGTGTGAGGCGTCCATCATGGGGAAGAATGGCTGGGTGTTTCGTTTCTTCTGGAAGGGAAGACAGATGCAAACGTCCGCCGAGTCTCAATATGCCTTTGTTATCTAAGTAAGGCGACAAGTTCAGAATCTTGCTCTTGTTTGTTACGTTTCCCGTTTTCTTAATACTTTCGATATCATCGGAAAAGTATTCATCTTGAACGGACTTGATAAGAAGTTCCGTTGCGTCATCCAGTTCGCTCAGTGATAAGTTAGGTCCAGCTGGTTTGACTCGATGACGTAGTATGTTCTTGCAACGTAGCACCCATGCGAGGCATCGTGTGACGCGCGTGAGGCTACTGCAGCGCTCGATCAGCTGTTTTGTTGTTTTGTCGCAGTTGTTTTCTAATTTGGAAATATAACAATCAGTCACTCGTTCGTTATCAGTTGAAAATATTTCTTGTTTTGCTGAGCTTTCTTGCCAAGTTTTGAGCCACTGAGGTCCTTCCCACCACAATTTGAAATCAAGCAGCTGCGATGGCAGGAGGCCTCTTGTTGCGCAATCAGCAGAATTTTCCTTTGTGTTTACGTAGCGCCACTGTGTTGCCGGGACTGCTGCTGTTATTTGTGTAGTTCTGTTTGTTATATATCGATCCCATTTAGTGTTCGTGCCCTGCAGCCATGCCAACACCACCTGGGAATCTGTCCAGCAGTTGATTTGTAGTTGATAGTCGATTAAAGCAGCCTTCACTTTTTCTAAAAGTTTTGTCAGAAGAAGTGCTCCGCATAGCTCCAACCGAGGTAAAGTTGTTTTCTTTTTCAGTGGTGCCACCTTTGTTTTTGCAGCTAGTAGTGTGATGACGTATTGACCGTCGTCATTCATCGTTCGACTATACACAGTGCAAGCGTAAGCTTTTTCGCTGGCGTCGCAAAAGCCGTGCAACTCAATCGCTTGCGATTGTGACGTCACGTACATCCATCGAGGTAAGTTTATTCTTTTTATGTTAATCAAATCATTTCGCAGGCTCTCCCATTCTTTAGATATTTTTGCAGGAACAGCTTCGTCCCAGCTAATGTTATCGCTCCAGACGTTTTGAAAGAGCAGCTTAGCTTTGATCGTTACAGGTGCAATCCAGCCAAGCGGGTCATATATCTTGCTGATTTCCGATAATAGCAAGCGTTTTGTGTAAGTTGTTTTATCACTCGGTTTTATTGTTAAGTTGAAGCAAAAATAGTCTTCTTTTGTGTTCCAGCCGAGGCCCAATGTTTTTGTAGGCTCATCAGTTTTGAAATTGAACATGTGATCGCATATCTTTTGCTTATCGGCGAGTCCGTCGAGTGTAGCTGGCTCGTTGCTTGCCCACTTGCGTAATGTGAATCCACCCTTTTGTAGTAGGCTATAGAGTTGTTTTTGCAATTCCTTTGCGCCTTCAATGGTGTGATGACCCGTTATGACATCATCCATGTAGAATTGGTTTCTAAGTGCAATTTCGGCTTGTGGGTATGCATGTCCCTCGTCGTTGGCCAATTGTTGTAAAGTTCGCATGGCCAAATAAGGTGCAACCTTTTGGCCATAACAAACAGTACATAGCACCATTTCTTGAATTTGTTCGCTGGGTGATGCACGCCAAAAGATTTTTTGTAATCTTTGTTGATCTTCATGCAATAAGATAGCCCGGAACATTTTTGCGATGTCAGCTGTTAACGCGTATTTATAAGTTCGCCATGTTAGGATTAGCGTTAAAATGTCCTTTTGCAGATTCGGGCCTTTTTCCATGAGATCGTTCAGACTGAACTTTGATGATGTTTTCATGGAGAAATTGAAGACTGTTCTCAATTCAGTGGTCGTTGACCCTTCTCGTAGTACACCATGATGAGGCGTAAAAGCTTCAAGTTTGTTGTTTGCTGACTTGCTGGCTGGTTTCATATGACCGAGTTGTTGGTATTCCTCGATGAATTTTTTGTAAAGTTTAGCGAAGTGTTCTTGGCGGGCCATTTTTCTCTCTAGTTGTAAAAATTGAGAGTAAGCTTGTGGCCTAGTTTCGCCGAGTTTTTCTTCAAGGTCGCTTTTAAATGGTATCTTGACGATATATTGACCTGTAGTCGTTCTCTCCGTCGTTTCCACGTAATGTTGCTCACAAAACTTATCTGCGTCAGTTAGTTCATCCTGGTTGGAGATTTCTTCCGTTTCCCAGAATTTTGATATTGGGTCCAGCTCGTTTATCGTGACGAAACAGTTGAAAGTTTTCACAGGGCCATGTAGAATCCAACCTAGTTTAGTGTTTTGTGCTACAGGCGAGTTAGGATCGACACGGACGAGACCAGCCTCTAGAACCTTGGAATAGACACCACCACCAAGTAAGATGTCTATTGGTCCAGCCACGTTGAAATTGGGATCTGCTAGTTTCAAGTTTTGTATGTAATCCCATTTTGTTTTTGTTAAAGTTGCATTCGGTAATGTTTTGGTCAATTGTTTCATTACAAGCGCTTTGGTTTCGAATGTATAGTCCGAGTAGGTAGACTTGCATTCCAGTGTAATCCGACCCTTGCAGTTGTTCGGAGTGGCTCCGATGCCAGACACGACGGCGCTTAGTTTTTCACGAGGCAGTCGTAGCCTTTGTGCTGTATTTTCGCTCACCAGCGATACTTGACTGCATTGGTCCAAGAGGGCACGCATAGTTACGTAGTTGCCTTCTATGTTCTTCACCATAATCTGGACAGTTGTTAGTAACATATCCTCGTCATCGACGTTTACGCTGTATGTTGCTTTTGGTGAATTAGTTGCTCCGTTGGAATTAGTTTTGTAGTTTGTATGTTGTTGTTGTTCAATATGAAGCGTTGTATGATGCGGTTTTTCGCATATTTTGCATTTTTTGCTTGACGTGCACTGCTGTCCGCCGTGACTGAATAGACAGTTCTTGCATATTTGCAGTTTCGCGACGGATTCGTTTCTGTCCTTTGCACTCATGTCTAAAAACGTGTTGCAATACATGAGCGCGTGGAATTTCTTGCAGAGTGGACAGTTCTTTACGGTCACATTGTATGACTTCGACCACTTTCCTGGGTTCTTAAAGTTCGTTGACTTCGGTTCGCTTGATTTATAATGAAAACGTTGTTGCTGGTATGAATTTTGCTGTGGCATTATAGGTTTCAGGTAGCTGTTATTTTGTTTCATAGCTTCGAACGCCATAAACTTTGTTTCCAGAAAATCGATGAACTCTTGCAGGTCAGGAAGTTCCCTCGGGTTTTCAAGGTCGTGAATGTAGTCAGCGTACGAAGCGGCGTCTAGTTTTTGCAGCATAAGATGAACTAATAGCGGGTCCCACGTTTCTATACCGAGTCCCAAGTTATGTAATCCGTTCAGACATTCCAATAGGGTGTCGTGAAGTTTTTTGATGTTTTGAACGGATGCTTGCTGTATAGTTGGTAAGTTGAGAAGGGTGTTGATGTAGGAAGAAAATAGAAGACGCTTGTTCTCGTAGCGATGTTCAATTATTTTCCAGGCAGAGTCGTAGTTTTCAGCGCTGATGGAGAGGTGCTGAATAAGTTTTTCTGCTTCACCTTTCAGTTTGGTTTTCAGGTGCTGCATCTTCTGCGATTTGGTAAGTAGTGGGTTGTTGTGTATGGTTTCCGTAAATAGGTCACGAAAAGACATCCATTGGTTATAGTTTCCGGCGAAGTCTGGTATTTCCATTTTAGGTGTTGTTTTGTCATAGTGAGCGCTAGACCAAATTTTCTCATTGAGAGCCTTCTTGATGATGTCATACTGCATCTCATATTGACAATAATCTTTCCGGTATTTGGACCTATCTTCACCAGTCATCTCATAATCTAATTCCCAATGGATTTTGTCTATAGCTTCCCACTTACCCTTCAGTATGTTCAGGTTATCTTCTAATTCCCACTTTTCAGATGCCTTCTCCAGATCAATTTTTGAAATAGCTCGTTCAAATGCGTTAAAGTTTTGTAGTTGTTGCCGCACTAATTTCTTATTTTGTTCTTTTGTTTCAGGTATCTCTTGTTCCTGCTGACGACGTTGGTTTTCTTTAGAGTACTCTCCAGCCTCGGTGTGATTAGAAAAGTTGTCACATTGTTTAGTTGGAGGCTGCAAAGAACCTTGTACAGTTTGTGACAGTAAATCAAGCTTCCTTGACATAATATCGAACTTCGTTTGTTGGTATTTAGTTTGAGTTTGTTGATAAATATTTTCCTTGAAATATTTATCGTTTTTGTTATCACTTTTGCAGAGAACTTCGTGGTTGCTTTTGAATTCCTCCCAAAAAGCGTCGAGCGCCTCAAGACGGTTAGTTAGGTATTGTAAAGTTTTTCTAGACGGCCCGTCCTTGTTGTAGTTTCTGACAAGCTGCGTGATATTGTCAAAACAATGTTGCTGTTTCTCCATAAGTTTGTCGAACAACTCACCGGCCATGTCTTCTAAAGTTGGTTTTTCTTGTTGTTGCTGATCCGAATATGAGTTTGGGTTCGACATGTTTCTTCGATAGTTTTTTGGTTTGCAGTAGGTAGTTTACCCTAAGCGTTGGTTCGTTAGATTGAAGACTGCAGGTTTCCACAATCCTCGAGTTATCTCCAAGGTCTGTGGTGAGATCCTTGAAGCAATTGATGACGTAAGTGCGTGCAATCACACTGTGATATGTGCGACTTCTCAATGCAATTGGTGAGACCCGCTGGTGGGAGGCCAATGCACCGATCCGCTACCACAGTAGTTACACAACACTTAACTAGTTGATAGGCTCGAAGGACCAAAAAGGATGTATGAGCCACAGTTTGTAGACTCGTCTCCTTTTAGTTAGTTAGTAGTTTGAGTGCACAGTTTAAGTTATAAAGAAAAGATAGGACGTGTTTGCTCACGAACAGTTTATTGCACACTAATTAAAATATAATGAACCACGCGGCGGCCTCAGTCAGGTCGCAGCGTCAGCTTAAAAATAATGTAACGAGTGTAGCTCGTACAGAGCCATATTTATCATTGTATGAGATAACTCGTTTCTTCCATGCTGGACTGGGAGAGGTAGGAAAACATAGAATGTTCCAGCTGCCCTTCCTCCCAGGCATGCTGTAGAAGTCAGCAAAAGGGATTCGAGGGTTACAGTGTATTGTAATTTAGGCGATGGGCTGACAACCTGTCACTACACATTAGCAATACACATTACAATCTAAAATTTTCCTCAATTTTTGTCAGACGTGGCGAAAGCGCCTTTCACGAGGTGTTTTATGCTCTGCCTACCCCGTAAGGGATAAAGGCGTGATTTTATGTATGTATGTATGTATGAGATAACTATGAAGTAGATGTAGTCTACCAATGAATAGTTTATTAAATGGATGGTAAATAATTCATGGATATGTTTGTCTAGTCTAGTATATGTATGAAAAACAAGAATATTCCACTCTCATGAGTAGATGTACTTAGACAGACATCTTACTAAAGCTTTTATCATAAACTAGCGACCCGCCCCGGCTTCGCACGGAAATTATCAGTGTTTCTCCACAATATTATGCAAGTATTATATATATAAACCTTCCTTTTGAAACACTCTATCCATTAAAAGAAACCGCATCAAAATCCGTTGCGTATTTTTAAAGATATATGCATACACAGGGATATAGGGATAGAGAAAGCGACTTTGTTTTATACTATGTAGTGATGTTGATGACCGCTAAATTAATGCATGCAAAACAACATCTTTTGAGTAAATAGAGCTGTACCAGTGTACCTATGTAAATTATTTTTTTATGTTCTCATAATAGAGCTGTACCAGTGTACCTATGTAAATTATTTTTTTATGTTCTCATTCATTATGAGTGAATTCACCCTACCGCCCGTCAAAACATAGAAACAAATAAAAAAAACTTCTAAGCTGGACTGGGAGCGAGAGAAAAACATAGAATGTGCCAACTGCATTTCATCCCGGGCATGCTGTAAAAACCAGCTAAGGGATCAGTATATTGTAATTTAGGCGATGGGCTGACAACCTGTCACTACAGCAATACCTACAAATCTATCTTAAATAACCCTGACAACTTTGTGAGACACGGCGGAACGACTTATGTTTAGGTCGTTTAAACTCTGCCTACCCCATTAGGGATAAAGGCATGATTATATATATGTATGTAAGCAGGCACCAAGCTTAAATAGCTTTAAATCACGGCTTAAGCGTTGGCTTGTCGAACAGGCATTCTTTAGTTATAATGATTTTATTAATTTTAATGATAATAAAAGCAATACAATTTAAATGATAATTAATGTGATATACTTAAGTGCTTATAATTTCTTGACTTGTAATTAACAATTATTAATAAATTTATCTCTATCTCTATGGTTTGGAAAGCCATTATAATTTTTTGTTGACGATATCAGGAGCCTTTTTTTTTACACTCGGATCGAATTCGTGTGCGCGGGAGCAACATTCGCGTACCAATTTGTATGAAAATCGCATGGGAACTTTGCTCTTTCGTATGCGCATTGGCTTTTGGGTGGTTCAAAAGTGCGGCTCCAGGGTGCACGGATAAACCTTCCCACAGGTTTTTGTGGCGTTATGTATGTTAAATTGCTGTGTTTTTTTGTTAATGTTATACATACATACTGTCACGCCTGTATCCCTAATGGGGTAGGCAGAGCGTCAACTACCCAAACAAAGGTCGTTCCGCCACGTCTGACAAGTTTTGAGGGTTACGATAGAACTGTATATTGCTGTAGTGACAGGTTGTCAGCCCATCGCCTAAATAACAATATACCCTCGAATCCCTTAGCTGGTTTTTACAGCATGCCCGGGAGGAGATGCAGCTGGGACATTCTACGTTATTCTATCATATCTTCAACCCAGTCCAGCATGGAAGCTATACATACATAAATAAACTTATACCTATTGTCGCTTCTGCAGCAATTTCGCATTCGAAATAATTCAGCAAATCATCTGCATTTTAGGTGAATGACCGAAATTGTGAATTGAGATTCAGAGTGCTTCTGTGTGTTCTTATTGGTTTTTGAAAGGTTTGTTTTTATTTACTTTGATTATTTCGGGAATACTAAACTTAATAAAGAAGAAAGAAACAACTGTTATGATGTTATGATGAGTGACATTTGACATCCTTGTTCTTTGATGCATGTAGCAGAAAACTTATAATCCTAACTTTCTTTCTTTGGTTCAATAAAATGTGATACCTATTGCGGTTAACTGTTATTAGTAGATGTTTTGATAGTATACTTGGGCTCATATTTATGAAGCAATATCAAACTTGAAAGCATTATTAAGTTTGGATTTGACAGGCCAGTTTGTACTGAAATAACATTTCTGATACGAACTCAAACTTGCTGTCACTCATGAGAGCTGATTATAAATTCGGCCCTTGTTTTTTTTTCTAACTCTGTTCAATAGTATCCTAAATTATGAATAATAGAAGTTTTCATCTGAAGGATACGTTATATAATATTTTTCAGACGACGTAGTAAGTTACAGGAAGTTATCCTATATTTCTTTTTGATGCACCCTTTAGTTCTAAATTCAAAACCTAAGCACCTGTAAACATTTCATTGAAGCGAGACTTCCGTGCGCCCACGCAGCTACGCATTCGATTCATGATTTAAATGTTTGCATTAGACGCCACGAGGAACGTACGGAATATTTCCCCACTGAGTCATATAGGATGTGGGGGATAGTTCGGTTTTCAGAGTATTCTGACACCAGGTTTCGGTTACTTCCATACTGGACTGGGAGCGAGAGAAAAACATAGAATGTGCCAGCTAAAATTCCTCCCGGGCATGCTGTAAAAACCAGCTAAGGGATGCAAGGGTTTCTGTATATTGAAATTTAGGCGACAGGCTGACAACCTGCCACTACAGCAATATACCTACAAATTTATCTCAAATAACCCTCGAAACTTTGTTTAGGTCGTTTACGCTCTACCAACCCCTTTAGGGATAAAGGCGTGATTATATGTATGTAGGTTTCAGTTATTCGAGTCGAAAACACACTCGTTAAAAAGAAGAAAGCAACACTAACGTAAGATGCGTGCGTGACCAGTGCCTCGAAAGGCATCTTCTGGGTGAGCTCGCTCCATCGTCGACTCTGTCACGGTCATCCCTGTCATTGTGTCTAAAGTCAAGAGCAAACCCATTTCTAACTCCACGCTCTCTGTTTCCCAAGATACAGGTTCTAACCTAGTGTGGGAGCCATAGTTTCACAGTCACTTAATCTTGTTAGTTCTTAAATGTTTTTAAAAACTATGTACCTAACTAAATGTAAGTGCATTAGGTTTTTTATATTTTTTGCTTAAATAAAGCTTTTATTAATTTATTTATTTTATTTAATAAAAAGAAAGATCCGCTTGTCTAAGCCTGAGGAAGCCGAGAGTCAACATGGTACCAAATCTATAAGTCTATTCCAGTCATTTTCTGTCATAAAACAACAGAAAGAGACGCTACAATTTTTTGTCAAGATTTAGATAGATAGATAAAGCGTTTTATTCCTATTTCTACAAAACACATGTACATTTCGCAAATTTAAAAAGATACATACAATAAAACAAACAGATAAATCAAAGGAGTTTACACAATATGCACATGTGTGCTGAAGTGATGTGAAAGGGCCAAGGCTCAGTGAATTTTACCCTAAGAGTATTTAGTTAAGTTGTGCGCTCTGCGAATCGATAGAAAAGTAGGGCTCACCCGAAAATCCAAATCAATGGCACTGGCAGATCCACACTCCGACAAAAATACTGGTGAAGCTGAGTGAAAGTGGAAAGACCACCATTTCCGCCTGATCTGGTTTAATTAACTATTCTGATCTTTTTCTATTTCTGGCGACATTTACAGCAGTTCTAATTTTGTTTATTGTACATTCATTTGTTTTGATAATTAAAATCAATATTCATAGGTTCTTGCGTTCTCGAAGAAGTGTTCCAAGTGTTCCAAAACATTGCTCCAGAATGGGAACAAAAGGGTATCCAAATAGGTCACGCAAAGCTTACCAACCTTCGTTTCGCGGATGATATCGTTCTTTTTTCCTCAACAGCCTCTGAGCTACAACAGATGCTCCAAGATCTCAGCAAGGTGAGCCTTGAGGTTGGATTAAGTATGAACATGTCAAAGACCAAGGTTATGACTAACGGCGCCGAGCGAATTGTGGAAGTGGATGGGGAGAAAATAACATATGTTCAAGAGTACCTTTACTTAGGTCAAATAGTCTCTTTCCAGGCGAGACAAGACAAGGAAGTCGAAAGACGGACTGAAAACGCCTGGAAGAGCTATTGGGCAATGAAAGACCTTATGAAAGGTGACTTGCCCCTTACCTTAAAGCGTAAACTCATGGATGTGTGCATTCTTCCCATTCTTACCTACGGAGCTCAAACCTGGTCTTTGACCGATGTTCAAAAATTCAGACTCAAGGTTTGCCAACGTAACATGGAACGCAGTATTCTTGGAGTCAAACTGATCGACCGAGTTCGGAACTCAGTGCTGCGTTCCCAAACAAAAATTGTTGACGTAGCTCAGAAGGCTGCCTACTTAAAGTGGGACTGGGCTGGCCACGTCAACCGTATGCCGAATGTTCTATGGGCTAAAATTACCACCGAATGGGAACCAAACGCAATAAGGCGACGTGGACGACCCCGAAAGAGGTGGCGCGATGAATTGGACGCATATCAAAAAGAATGGCGAGTGCTATCAATGGATCGTGATAAGTGGAAGGAAGGGAGAGAGGCCTTTGCCCTGCAGTGGGACACCACAGGCTCATAAATAAAATAAATTCATAGGTACCACAAATTGAACTAAATTCAAGAATGTTAATTAACTGCTTTCATTCATACATAAAATCACGCCTTTATCCCTAATGGGGTAGGCAGAGCGTAAACAACCAACACAAAAGTCGTTCCGCCACGTCTGACAAAGTTTTGAGGGTTATTTTATTTTAGATAGATTTGTAGGTTTGACATTGATTGTTGTAGTGACAGATTGTCAGCCTATCTCCTAAATTACAATATACTGAAAACCTTAAGGGATCCCTTAGCTGGTTTTTACAGCATGCCCGGGAGGAAATGCACCTGGCACATTCTATGTTTTTCCCTCGCACCCATTCCAGCATGGAATGTTCTGAACGCTTTCATCTTGAGTAATTTTTAGTTTACTTAGAAGCTATAGATCCGGTGGCCCTGTGGGATTTGTAAATGGGATTAAACGTTTTTACCGGTTGATAACATCCGTTTCGAAATTAAAGATAATTCTTCTCATTGCCATCAGAAGATAAAAACTAATAAACTTTCGCTAGTGTAGTCGTAATTATAAGTCGTTATGAAGTTCAGCCTGCCGCATGCCATTACCCAAGTTTCTAGTTTTCTTCCATGCTGGACTGGGAGCGAGAGAAAAACATAGAATGTGCCAGCTGCATTTCTTCCCGGTCGTGCTATAAAAACCAGCAAAGGGATCCGAGGGTTTCTTTATATTGCAGTTTAGGTGACAGGCTGACGACCTGTCACTACAGCAATATACCTACAAATCTAGCTTTAATAACCCTCAAAACTTTGTCAGATGTGGCAGAACGACCTTTGTATAGGTTGTTTACGCTCTGCCAACCCCATTAGGGATAAAGCCGTGTTTATATGTATGTATTAGTTTTATAACGTCAAAATAGTTTGGATCGTCTTCTACCAACTTCTTTGTGCATAATTCTATGACATCAGCTAGACCGGTAATACAAACTGTCTACATACATACATCATCATCACATAACGTCACGCCTCTTTCCCGGAGGGGTAGGCAGAGATGACATCCCTTCACTTGCTACGGTCCTTGCAAACTGTCTAAAGCTTATTTAACAGATTTATGGACGCTAATAGAGAGATAATATTATTGGCCAAACCGCATATATTCTGATCTGACCTACAATTTTCAGAAATCATAAAAAATATAGGGAAAATGAATAGCCTAGATTGGTCATTATCATCATTTATTTGAGAGCTGAGCTCTTGTCGTTGAAGTGAAC
This sequence comes from Scrobipalpa costella, assembly GCA_949820665.1. Classification (NCBI taxonomy): domain Eukaryota; kingdom Metazoa; phylum Arthropoda; class Insecta; order Lepidoptera; family Gelechiidae; genus Scrobipalpa; species Scrobipalpa costella. Next base: position 7,981,880 of record OX463320.1, on the reverse strand, counting down.
GCCAACTCTCTCCCTGCACTCATCATCACATAATTTTCAAGAAAGAGAGGATTAACCACAGATTGGTGTGATTCTACATACCACCGGCTACAACTAAAATTTAAATCTATCTGTCACTTTAAAAATAATACAATTGAAAAAGGACAGGCGATTTGTACTCTATGGCTTTACACTTTGTGCGCTAGATTTTGCACGTTTTCCCAGTATTTCTGTCAATTTTATCTGCCATATAGATATGATGGCGGATAAAAATGACAGATAATCAGATAACGCATAAAACCACCGACTATAAATAAAAACCAGACGGAAATGTTTTTTTCCAATGTATTTAGACTGAAAGTGACAAATAGATTTTAATTTTAGTTTTAGCCGGCAAATCTAGAATCAAGCGCATTAGTCCCCTAAAATTTATTAAGTTTGGCTAACGCGGGTATTCATATTCTAGAAAATACAATCAAAACCGAAATTCCTCCAGAGCCAGAGCGTAAAATTCCTGTGTTTGTCGAAATAAATTCACTTTAATATTTTAAACAGAACGAAACACACCAGTCAATTAATTTAAAGTGGTGTTTGAACGTAAACTAATCTGGAGCGAGGTATTTCAGCAGAGCAGAGCAGAGCGAGGTATTTTCTTGTAAGTGTAAACAATAACACGAAGGGGGACCAAAGTCAAAACAGTAGGAATGATGATGTAACTGCTAAATAAGATTGAGTTTTGGTCGGTATAATGAACACTTGAATAGTTAATGACATGACTTGCGCCAATTTGTTATCCATGATCTTGTAGCCGCCACATCAAGAAACTTTTGAAACGCGGTATCGAAGTTTTCTGAGAGATCTGCAGATATACAAGTTCCAAACTTGTGCGGTTGGACTTCGGTCCCCTGGTCACAATACCCGACCAGGTGGGTAGCTACCCTTTTCCCATCCATCATCACTAAGCTAATTGGCTTCAACCTCAAACTCCTAAAATCTCATGTCAAGTCAAATCTGTTCAAATTATATTACATACATATAATCACGCCTTAATCCCTTATGGGGTAGGCAGAGTGTAAACGACCTAAACGAAGGTCGTTCCGTCACGTCCGACAAAGTTTTAAGGGTTATTTAAGGGCACTTCTTCCTGGGCATGCTGTAGAAACCAGCTAAGGGATCCGAGGGTTTCTGTGTATTGTAATTTACAGAGACAACCTGTCACTACAGCAATATACCTACATTAATATTTTAAATAACTCTCAATACTTTGTCAGACTTAGCGAACGACCTTTGTTTAGGTTGTTTACGCTTTGCCTATCCCATTAGGGATAAAGGCGTGATTATATGTATGTATTAAGATAGACTTGCTGTAGTGACAGGTTGTCAGCCCATCGCCTAAATTACAATATACTGAAACCTCGGATCCCTTAGCTGGTTTCTACAGCATGCCCGGGAGGAAAAGCAGCTGGCACACTCTATGTTTTTCTCTCGCTCCCAGTCCAGCATGGAAAAAAACTAAAAACTTGGGTAATGGCATGCGGCAGGCTGAACTTCATAACGACTTATAATTACGACTATACTAGCGAAAGTTTATTAGTTTTTATCATCTGATGGCAATGAGAAGAATCATCTTTAATTTCGAAACGGATGTTATCAACCGGTAAAAACATTTAATTTACGTTAATTGCAGATGTTATCCCATTTACAAATCCCACAGGGCCACCGGAACTAAAGCTTCTTAAGTAAACTAAAAATTACTGAAGATGAAAGCGTTCAGAACATTCCATGCTGGACTGAGAGCGAGAGAAAAACATAGAATATGCCGGTTGTCAGTCCATAGCCTAAATTACAATATACTGAAACCCTCGAATCCCTTAGCTGGTTTTTACAGCATGCCCGGGAGGAAATTCAGCTGGCACATTCTATATTTTTCTCTCGCTCCCAGTCCAGCATGGAAATAACTGAAACCTGGTGTCAAAATACTCTGAAAACCGAACTATCCCCCACATCCTATATGACTCAATGGGGAAATATTCCGTACGTTCCTCGTGGCTTCTAATGCAAACATTTAAATCATGAATCGAATGCGTAGCTGCGTGGGCGCACGGAAGTCTCGCTTCAATGAAATGTTTACAGGTGCTTAGGTTTTGAATTTAGAACTAAAGGGCCCATCAAAAAGTAATATATAATAACTTCCTACTACGTCGTCTGAAAAATATTATATAACGTATCCTTCAGATGAAAACTTCTATTATTCATAATTTAGGATACTATTGAGTAACAGAGTTAGAAAGAAACATAGAGCCGAATTTATAATCAGCTCTCATGAGTGACAGCAAGTTTAATTTCGTATCAAAAATGTAATTTCAGTACAAACCGGCCTGTCAAATCCATACTTAACATTGCTCTCAAGTTTGATATTGCTTCATAAATACGAGCCCAAGTACACTATCAAAACATCTACTAATAACAGTTAACCGCAATAGGTATCACCTTTTATTGAACCAAAGAAAGAAAGTTATGATTATAAGTTTTCTGCTACATGCATCAAAGAACAAGGATGTCAAATGTCACTCATCATAACATCATAACAGTTGTTTCTTTCTTCTTTATTAAGTTTAGTATTCCCGAAATAATCAAAGTAAATAAAAACAAACCTTTCAAAAACCAATAAGAACGCACAGAAGCACTCTGAATCTCAATTCACAATTTCGGTCATTCACCTAAAATGCAGATGATTTGCTGAATTATTTCGAATTCGAAATTGCTGCAGAAGCGACAATAGGTATAAGTTTATTTATGTATGTATAGCTTCCATGCTGGACTGGGATATGATAGAATAACGTAGAATGTCCCAGCTGCATCTCCTCCCGGGCATGCTGTAAAAACCAGCTAAGGGATTCGAGGGTATATTGTTATTTAGGCGATGGGCTGACAACCTGTCACTACAGCAATATTCTATCGTAACCCTCGAAACTTATCAGACGTGGCGGAACGACCTTTGTTTGGGTAGTTGACGCTCTGTCTACCCCATTAGGGATACAAGCGTGACAGTATGTATAACATTAACAAAAAATCAAACACAGCAATTTAACATACATAACGCCACAACAACCTGTGGAAAGGTTTATCCGTGCACCCTGGAGCCGCACTTTTGAACCACCCAAAAGCCAATGCGCATACTAAAGAGCAAAGTTCGTATGCGATTTTCATACAAATTGTCACGCGAATGTTGCTCCCGCGCACACGAATTCGATTCGAGTGTAAAAAAATACGGCTCATGATATCGTCATCACAGCGGCGTGAAAATTGACACATCGGTGAACAAACATTTATAATGGCTTTCCAAACCTAAAACATACATACATATAATCACGCCTTTATCCCTAATGGGGTAGGCAGAGCGTAAACGACCTAAACATAAGTCGTTCCGCCGCGTCTGACAAAGTTGTCAGGGTTATTTAAGATAGATTGGTAGGTATTGCTGTAGTGACAGATTGTCAGCCCATCGCCTAAATTACAATATACTGAAACCCTCGGATCCCTTGGCTGGTTTTTACAGCATGCCCGGGAAGAAATGCAACTGGCACATTCTATGTTTTTCTCTCGCTACCAGTCCAACTTAGAAGTTTTTTTTATTTGTTTCTATGTTTTGACGGGCGGTAGGGTGAATTCGCTCATAATGAATGAGAACGTGCCTGTCTCTTGGCTTCGTCCCACGTCCTTCTATTATATTGACGTAATATATTCTTCCATGCTGGACTGGGAGCGAGAGAACAGACAGGTTGTCAGCCCATCGCCTAAATTACAATATACTGAAACCTCGGATCCCTTAGCTGGTTTCTACAGCATGCCCGGGAGGAAAAGCAGCTGGCACACTCTATGTTTTTCTCTCGTTCCCAGTCCAGCATGGAAAAATATATTACATCAATATAATAGAAGGACGTGAGACGAAGCCAAGAGGCAGGCACATGATATAGGAAAATTTAAAAAGTTCGTGAAGGCTCTATATACTAGCGGGGTAGGTACCCTAAGGACCCTTTACAATAAAATAGAGGTATTAACTGTGGAGGAGCAGAATGTGCACACAGAAATGACACAACTACGAAATGTTCTGAAAATTTAATAAACTTATTCGCAAGCCTAAAATTTACCTAAAGCTTTTGTTAAGTATAGTAGGATCTCTCTCTCTCATCCACTTCTCATCAACATAAAATTAATTTATCATAATATATCGTACTCATAAAACTTTAACTAAATACTATTCAATCCTCTTAGGGCTAAAGCTGTGACTCCAGCGCATCAAAACATAATTCCGAGAGGGGAACGGTTCCACAAACAATTCCCTTCCCCTCTCTGCCCCGAGAGGGTATGTTTCGTGTATTCTTTCAGAGCAGCAATCACGGCTTATAACTTCTAATTCTGATGTTACAAATTAACTACTGTCTTTTACAAATTGTATAAAATTATCCTCTAAACTCAATTTAACTGCATTTTTTTTACAAATTAAGCTTTAAACTGAGTTTTCTTCCCGAAATATACAAACATTGTACTTACTTATTTATATTGGATCATCACAAGTCCTACTCATTATCTTAACGATACTTTTAGGTTATGACCACTAGTTTTACTTATTTAGGTACTTAAATTTTAAAAAGGTACTGATTCTCCGAGCAAAGTAAAAATATGGATCACAGAATTAGAATACACTGCACGCAAATCTAAATTGTCAATTAACATTGCTTCTTTCATTTAATGGTACATAAAATTATTGCCGTTCCTTTCTGTTCTCTCATGATAGAAAATCACAGATAACGATTTTAGAATTTATTATTAATAAATATTTAGTGATTTTGTGCGCATATACGAATTGCCCCCATTGTCTTTTAATTTCCACTGTTTAGTTTCTGCATGTACAGTTTCTCCGTTTCTCCTCACTTATATTTATCTTTGTTATTTTTAAATAGTCATGGCAGTGAATTGTTTAAGAGAGCACTCACTTATTTCTAATTTTCTGCAGTTTCTGCTGTGCTTTCCATTCACACGAGAAGCATTGTGCAAATACCACACAAGCTCAATGATAGGCACTTGTTAAGTCTGACTGTAGACAGTATTATAAACTAACTCTTGTATCTTCATTCTAAGCATCAGCTTCTTCGCTGGCTTAAGCTTTCTCACATGTGGTAGTAAACTATTGAAGAAACTGATATCTTCGTCTTTCGTTCCTGCATCGGCATTACCGACACCATGATCAATTTGAACTGCAGGCGTACTCTTTACTGCATCATCATCGTCGTCATAAAAATCAGTTTCTAGTATCACAGGTTTAGTATCAAATTCGTCGAATTCGTCATCTTTGACAGCAACATTGGCTTGTTCAGTCTCTTCTAATTCAGGTTCGTCTTGTGTCTGAGGTTCTGGCATGTAGTAGCTCATGCTCTGTTCGTGGTCTGCGTCGTAATCTTGGCTGAAATGGTCTTCTTCTTCTTCCCTCAGCTCTGTGTTCTCGTAGTCGTTGAACTGGTTGGTTAGGAATTGGAGTTTGGGTAAAAATTCCCACTCGGAGTCTTGTTTCCTGACCTCCTTTCGTGCTTGGTCGCGGAGGTACTTCCATTTGAGGCGCGCTTCGTCTCCTGGAATCGATTAAAAAGGAAAAATTACTATTAGGGACATAGGCGGGGTAGTGCTCCTTTTAAAGTGTTCATGTATGAGCCATTTAGTCTTTCTAAATTTTAAAACAGAGAGGATTCATTTAAATTTAATGTCAAGAGAATAGGTCTCTTATGACAGAAAGTGATACAGGTGTAGATATAAATGAGAATAAGAACTCGATAGAATAAGAATGACTTACATATTTGGTAGTATCATTTAGAACGCCGAATTGCTATCAATACATGGGTTAATTTAAAGTTACCATGACTGATGAAAACAGAATAAAGAACTTACGCGTGACTGCCAATTCCACGGCAATCTCTTTCCACGCCTCATCCAGCTTATACCAGTTATGGTGCCCCTTCAACTGCCTGTTCCAGATAATCTCTCTCGTCCTAACCAGCTCCACCAGCTTATTCAAATCCACATCTATGTTCCTCCTTTTATTCATCAGCAATTTCTTCCTCATGGTATACCCTAGCTTCGGCGTCTTTATAGACTCGTCCAACGCGCTGAAGACTTCATCATTTGTGTCTCCGTCATTCTCATCGTCTTCTGTGAGGAACTGGTTGTGGATGAAGTGGAGTTTCGGGAAGTGAGGCCAGTCGGAGTCGTTGGGGTTCTTCTTCATCTCCTTTCGGCATTGGTCTTTGAGGTTCTTCCATTTCTTTCTGCAGTTTATACCTGGAATTTGATAAAGTTAGGGATGATAATCTTGTTATGATTCGTTAATTTAATAATTTTTTCGATTCTAGAAATATTTGTGAAATAAATCTAATTCTTATATTATCGAAATAGTAGGTACCCCCTGATATTAGGTACCCAAATGTTAATACCATACCATAATAATACACAAATACCCAAATTAAGAATTACATACATATAATCACGCCTTTATCCCTAATGGGATAGGCAGAGCGTAAACGACCTAAACAAAGGTCGTTCCGCCACGTCTGACTTTTGAGGGTTATTTAAGATAGATTTAGGTATACTGCTGTAGTGACAGGTTGTCAGCCCATCGCCTAAATAGCAATATACTGAAACCCTCGGATCCCCTCGCTGGTTTTTACAGCATGCCCGGGAGGAAATGCAGCTGGCACATTCTATGTTTTTCTTTTGCTAGCAGTCCAGCATGGAAGAAAATTTAAGATTTGTTACTCTTAATTTTACTATCATGTAACATTCAAATACAATGTACATTGTGAATGAATAAAGAAATTGAAATTGAATTGAAATTGAAGTCCTAAACGATAAAGTTGTTAACGATCCCTTTTCGCATTTCCGCTACATGAAAAATTGATTACCAAAATATTTACACATTCAAATTCTACTAGCGGCATCTGTCATTCAAATTCAAGTTGGCATATTAAACAATATGGCGGACGCAACAGAGCGAGTGGAAACCGGCCCGCCGCCCAAGCGAATACTAAGAGAACTTTACATCGACGCTTCTCCCTTCAAAATAACTACGCTGGTTGAAGTAGCGCGTCAATGTATAGCGCCGACAATCGCCCGAGCGTGTAAACCGAACCGGCCCGCTCCCTCAACCGCAAACGCTACGCTACTTACTTGTCGTGCCCACCTCCGCGGCCACCTCGTTCCAGTATCTCTCCAACTTGAACCTGTTCCGATGTCCTCTGTAGCTCTTATCCCACAGACATTCCCTAGCTTGCACTGCGGCGATGAGTTTGTCCATGTTTTTTGCGCGGACGCCGCTTTTGGAGCCTTTCGGTGGGGCCATGCTAGGCGCGGCAGCGGCAGCGTGTGACAACGTATGGCGGGAGCGACGCGCGTCGCGGGACTGACGTGCCGAAGTGAGCGGTTGGCGGGCCCCCCCTCCGCTGCCCGCTCCCGCGTCCGCTGGCATTATCGCTTTTGTGTGTATTCGTCGCTCGACGCTACGCTCCCCTTCGCAATGCGGTATGACTCCGATCCTCAGTTGATTCACAATAGTCTTCGATTGTTTTGGTTACACTGCTGCATAGAAACACTAGTCGCTCATGGTTACGTTCAAAACCGGTATTGTACGTAGAATGATGCGTTGCTATCAAGGAATGTTTTGTGTTGTGGTAGAGTTGCGCAGGTAGAATCCGTCCTGCAAGTAGCGATTTGTGGCGGGTGACGACGGCGGCGGAGGCGGTCTGGGTCTGGGTTGGGCGCAACGTGACGTGACTGAATATTTATCTATTATTGTGAGACTATCACCATTCTGGTTTACTTTACCCACATAATAAATAATAATAGGTTTGGTATAACGCTGTCATCCTAACACAATATGTCAAACATTTTTTTTCATATTTTCACTGCACTGCACACCACTACTGCACACACATAAACAGTTAATCACAAAACTGATTTGTCTTTGTTTCGTGTGACTCTTGGAATTACACTTAATAAATAAGGATTAATGCTTTACAAGAAAAATACAAAAGAAAAACACATTATTTGTTTTTATTTTCCGCAACAACTTGTTTGTCATATTTATATATTTTTTGCAACTAAATAAAAAAAAACTACAATCGATGATAAACAACATTCGTATCCATCGAATGATAATGGATATTTATAATTTATGATAAAATAATGCACATTTTCTTTAAAATATGATTAAAAACACGTAAAGTTCATTACGAATTAATAACCTCTTGTTTTCATAAGTCGTTAAAAGTAAAAATAGGTGTAAAAAAAACTTACCCTAGCCTTGAAGCCATTGCATCGGCAGATAAGGAGACTCGCTGTTAGCAACATTAGCTCTAGACCACTTTTATTTCACTAATGTTCATTAAGACTATAAACAAAATTTTATTTCAGTGACTATTCGGAAGTTTGAATACGCTACACTAAAATTTTAACTATTAACGTAGGATATTGAGCAAATTCTACAGCTGAAGAATATACAGTTCGATAACTAAATGAAATATAGAGTGCAGGAAAGGCTAGGAGAGCCATTTCTTCAAAAACTTGTTCAGAGTTCAAAGGGAGAAAGCATACTAAAAGTTCCAATATGTGGGTAGCCTGTCGAAGGGATCCTTTCTTACTAAAATATTTCTTTATAAAAGGAACCTGCAGTTCAAATTTCATGATTCTAGCCTTAATAGTGTGGGCTCTGCCACAGAATATATAATAGTACTACATAGTTCTGCGTTGATCTTCTTCTGTCGAGTGGGTATCGAGTCTATGGACCCGATGAACCCTGGTGTCAGAGTTTTTAAACCGCCTAGTAGCACAACTATCAGGCCTCTGACATGGTTTTGTGTAACGACAACTATCAAAGACAGCGACCGGGACCGACGGCTTAAAGTGCCCTCCGAAGCACGAAATCTTTTTCTTTTCGGACAATCAGGTGATTCAGCCTGCAATGTCCTACCCAAACTGGGGAAAAATTCACAAAGTGATAAATTCTCAAATTTCAACTTTGTGTTTTACCACTGGGAATCGAACCCAGGACCTCCGGATCGGGAGCCCATGGCACTAGCCACTAGACCACGGAGGCAGTTGTCTGCGTTGATGAGTTCGTCAATCACTCAGTCAGTAAGGAAGATTATCGTTCATTTTTCTTTCACCATATCCTCTTAAGTATTGCTCCGGGAAGAAAACTTTGTACTGCGTTTTTGTACACAATTTTATGAACTTTTGTTTGGCCATTGCAAGTTTTCTCCTGCAATGCACCATTTTCAATATATAAGCGTAAAACCTAAAAGTGGGACCTAATTTGGGCCCCCTCTCCTCCGGCTAGCCTCCTACATATCGGAAGTTTTAGTATGTTTTCTCCCTAAGCATTCTGAACATTTTTTGAAGAAACGGCTCGCCTGAACTCCTCACGTACTCTACATTGTACTGGAAGCTCCGAGGCTCGAACTAAAAAGGAATACAGCAAAAAACATTCTAGAATGTCGAAATACAATTAATATGATACAATAGCAAAATGTTTAAAGCTGAGTATGACCGATTCCTGGAGGTATCGATATTTCTATTTTATTACATCATTCCAGATCCTGCTACGGCTTATACTCACTCAACTATATTACGTTCTCTCTACTGTATGGACTTATAATACATACATACATACATAAATCACGCCTTTATCCCTTACGGGGTAGGCAGAGCGTTTAACGCCTCGTAAAAGGCGCTTTCGCCACGTCTGACAAAAATTAAGGGGACTATTTTAGATTGTAATATGTATTGCTTTAGTGACAGGTTGTCAGCCCATCGCCTAAATTACAATACAATGTAACCCTCGAGTCCCTTTTGCTGACTTTAACAGCATGCCCGGGAGGAAGGGCAGCTGGAACATTCTATGTTTTTCTATCTCTACCAGTCCAGCATGGAAGAAACACTGACTAATAATCAATTTCTCTATCTAGTCGAATTTTTCAATCTCATGCAAATCTTGTTTCGCCTACCACCCGTCGTCCCATCTTGCAGATCGGGTCTTATTTACTCTTTCATTGTCTTGCCCATCATTCAACATGGGACATTTTCCTTTTTTCCACGTATTGTCAATGAACCTTACTCCTAGTTCAAGCTCCTAGTATTTATTTACAAGGGACTATTTATTTATTCAGTACACAGTCGTAATTCAAAGTGTTGCTTTATAGGCAATCATTTGGCTGTATAAACATCGACTTTACGACCAGTTTACAGCATTTCTAGTTTATAGTACGAGTTCTAGTACAACTGTTAAGATAGATTGTTTTTTATATGAAGGAGAAGTTTTATAATGGCCAAGAATACGGCGTTACTATGTAACGTTGTTCCTTTTTCAAACATGGCCAGTGCATGACTAAAACAAATTGGTTGTCCAGTCTAATATAACATTACATACATACATACATATAAACACGCCTTTATCCCTAATGGGGTAGGCAGAGCGTAAACGAACTAAACAAAGGTCGTTTCGCCACGTCTGACAAAGTTTTGAGGGTTATTTTACAATAGATTTGTAGGTATATTGCTATAGTGACAGGTTGTCACCCCATCGCCTAAGTTACAATATACTGAAACCCTCGGATCCCTTAGCTGCTTTTTACAACATGCCCGGGAGGAAATGCAGCTGGCACATTCTATGTTTTTCTCTAGCTCCCAAGCCAGCATGGAAGAAGATATAATATTATATTTTTGTTATTTTTACTTTTGGAGGGTTTAAAGCAATATAATATTCATTAAAGGACTTCTTTATTGAGACAATTGTATCGGAATTTGTAGAGCTACAACCACGTGATATGACAACACAAGAAATTAAAACGAAACGGCAAAAAACGGGTTGTTAGCTTTAGCAGGTAAAAAATGTATACAAAGTCCCAGCAGTGCGTGCATGTATATACGTAACTATAACTTATGGCTCAGATAGGTAAATGATTATCTATAAATAAAGTCCTTACTTTCTTTCTTCGTGTTTCAACGTAGAGTTTTATTACTATTTTAGACACTGTATAAAAGTTATAATTACGAGGCATTCACTGTTATTCCTGAATCCAAACACAAGACCCACTATATAAAATTTTGTAGAATTTATCACTATTATCACTATATCTTTTGGGCTGAAGATGATGAATCGTTTATAGACTTTAAGTCTTAAAAGACTTTCCGGAAACCTGGGTTTCAGTCACATTTAGATCACTTAATCAAATCCAGCACTTAGCACTAAAGTCCAATAAGTTAGATCCAATAATTATTATAAAAATACACCAGCCCTTACAAAAGGCAGATAAGCTACTGAACTAATTCCACGTAATGTGGAACAGTGGAATGAACTAGAAATCCCTCTCGCACTTACCTTGCACGTTGACACAGAAATGCTGACGCATGTGTAAGCGACCATGTTTTGTGAAGAAAGGAAGGATAATTCAGATGTGTTTTCTGTAAACTCTTCTAGTATAGGCTAGCTATATAAACGATGATGAAGTCAGCTCGTGGCACTGCCATTCCTACACACTGATGGGTAATCTATCCATATACCACAAACTGATGCTAAACTAGAGACTGGTACTAAAGTACCGGATTCAAGTGGGAGAGCGATTGCGAGCTGTGGTAGAAAATGAGTGGAAGCTAATGAAAAATGAGTAGAAGCTGATGAAAAATGACCGGAAGTTGATAAAAGACTAGTAGTAGCTGATAAAGAATGAGTAGAAGCTGATGAAAAAATAGTGGATGCTGATAGAAAGTTAGTGGAAGCTGATTGTAAATGAGTGGAAGCTGATGAAAAATGAGTGGAATCTGATGAAAAATTTGTGGAAGCTGATGAAAAATAAGTGAAAGCTGATAGAAATTGAGTGAAAGCTAATGTAAAATGAGTGGAAGCTGATAGAAAATGAGTTATATCTGATAGAAAATGACTGAGATCTGATGGAAAATGAGCGGCATCTGATGGAAAGTTAGAGAGAGCAGCGATAATGACTGCTCGAATAATATCCTGCATTGTTCTCAAGGAATGAACACCATGCACCCTTTATTGCATTAGGACTTCGTGTCTTGAGTCTGAACTAATATTAGCTAATGTTATTAGTTTCGCAGTCGATCGAACGCACAACGGCGCCTGTTGCAACAAATTATAGTGAGTAATAGTGATAGTGCTTCGGAGGGCACGTTAAGCCATCGGTCCCGCTGTCTTTGATAGTGGTCGTTACTCAAACCATGTCAGAGGCCTGATAGTTGTGCTACGAGGTGGTTTAAAAACTCTGACACCAGGGTTCCTCGGGTCGATAGACTCGATACCCACTCGACAAAGGAAGAAGAATAGTGATAGTGGGCTCGATTCTAGATTTTCGGCTAAAACTAAAATTAATTTCTATTTGTCACTTTCAGACTAACAACATTGGAAAAGGACAGGAGATCTATTCTCTCCAGTTTTTGATTTATAGTCGGTGGTTTAATGCGTTATCTGTTATTTTTGTCCGCCGTCATATGATATGGCGGATAAAATTGACAGAAATACTGGGAAAATGTGCACAAGCGCGTCAAAATCTAGCGGACAAAGTATAAAACCATAGAGTATATTCATCGTCTGTCCTTTTTAAATTTTATTATTTTCTTCTTCTTCTTCGCGAGTGGATTCTCAAGTCGAATAGATTTTAGTAAGATAGATTTTAATTTTAGTTTTAGCCGGTGGTATTAGAATCGAGCCCAATGACCGATCAGCCATGGCTAAATGTAGACTTTGTAGAGTTGATAGTCTGTTAAATTGAGAATCTGAAGAAGTGGCAATAGTGAACGTGGAATAATCATTAAACTGGTACAAAAAAGAACATAGAATGCACCAGTTGCTTCTCTTCTCGGGCATACTATAGAGACTAGTAAATGTAGCTTGCGCTGTATAAAATTGCAATTTATGATGTTCGTGAAAGATGAGAAAAGAGCTTTATTAGACGTATGCCGCTCCGTGTATCAAATAAAATACAATAAAAACTGTATGTTCCAATGGAAAAGTATAAATTTATTTACTTCTATTAGTTATTTTTCGGCTTACAATCATAAGAACTAGGTAGACAGTCATACCATATATTTGGTTTATAACAATGTTCAAAATTAATTAATCATAAGTGGTGACGCTTAATCGTTCCTTAATTAAATAGACTTGTTTAAATTAAGTCTTCTTCCTAGAATCAATAATATTATCAATACAATTCACAACGGTTCTTCTAAAAGTCCTCATTTCTTCTTCCGAAAACGACTCTACTTCAGGCAGAATACTTAACAAAAACAACTTCCTTGGATTGCTTTCTTCTTCTTCCTTCTTTCTTTTTCTATCTACTTGTTTCTGTCTGTCATATCTATCGTTGAGGTAAACCGCATGACCGTTGAAGTAATTTCTGTCTTCTTCACAATCAATTTCATTTTTTCTATTCTTCATTGACATATCTTCATTATCTGAACAATTCGGCGATAGACTGGTCACTATTTCTTCAGTGTCAGTATATTGTTCACTATTTTTCACGTAAGGCAGTAGGAATGTGAGGTAGTCGTATAAGTAGTAAAGTTTGTTCTGAGGTGACGCTTTGGCGTGTTTTAGCGAACGCATGAAAGCTATACGCAGTTTCCGCCATCTATCTTTGCATTCGTGTTCTGAAACAGGAATAGAAACATTTAAAATTTAGGTATTTTAATGTTAATTATAGAGTTAACAATTACTTCCCTGCAAAGAAAAGTTGAGACATCAAGGAACCACATTGCGCCATCTACGAGATATTTTAAGAACTACAAAGAAATCTCCCAGTTTCATTTCCACGAAGGGCAATACCTATAGTATTTCAATTGGGTTTTAGAATAAAGGTAAACAAAGTTTCATGTCTTTTTATTCAAAAACACATTTCTAAAATAATTAGTTAAGTTACTCAAACTACTATTTAATTATGTTGTTTTATCTAATAGCTAAAACTCATTATAGAAACAAGATCTTCGATTAAAAGACATGAAACTTTGTTTACCATTTCTCTAAAACCAAATTGGAAATACTAGTGTGTTTGTAATAAAAACAAAACTCCCTATTACTTGAATTTATCCCTAATAATCGGTGTGCTGTTACTTTGACAATGTAAACAAAAAATCATCTATCCCTTTTTGACCCATATTTCTTGAAAACTGCCAACAGGCAAAATATAAAATACCTAAAACAACTGGAAACTCACCGGTACTGTTCATTGTTTCCGCAATCTCACACCAGGCGCGTTTCGTTTCTGTCCTATTCGAATACTCCGGCATTGTGATATTGTAAACACACGGATGTTTCTCCACTGTTTTAATAAACTCTACTATTTCTTTCGTATCTGTCATGTTTTCTTTAGACTCTACACCAAAATGCCCTTCAAAAACTTCAGTTTCTTGGTAAAATATTGAGAGAAATAAGATGAAATATTGACTGAAACAAGCGAGCAACACGCGTGTTGTCTGCGATCCGTTTTGCGCAACTGAGACGCAACTCAGTCGGTTCTATTTCTATTTGTTGCGCAGGGTTGCCAGATGGCAAAAGTAAAACGCAACTGCTTCATAAAATAACAGACTGAATGTTACAAAAATCTATATTACATAGTATATATTATATTCCTCCATGGTATTACATTACATGTATACTTTATAATAAAGCTCTAGCTTGGTCGTGTCTGTTCTGTACATTAAATATTTACGTGAAAAATATATTGCAACAGTTCGTAACCAAGACAACAGTAACTTTTAGCGATAAGATAAGGCATTTATTTGCTAGAATACATGTAAATAACAAAAGATCTTAAAAATAAAAAAATAACCTCAATGTATTCGACCGAATAAACAGTGTGCAAAATTTTATGACAATCATGCATGAGTGTCAATACAGTTAGACCAAGATAAAAACAACAGTTTTTTTGTCTGTCTGTCTATTCTGTATCATATGATACCCCATCACACCAAAAAACCTGAACCGATTTTGGTGGCACTTTTTTATTTAACTGAGTTTTACCTGGATTCAAACTTAGGATACAATTATTCATCACGCTAAGTATATGACTTAGTTGGGGGTAGGAAATTTAATTTGATAATTTTCAAACCGATTTTGACAAAAGTCTATTTGTTAAATTCTCTTTGATCTCGTGACCGTACAGGAAGCAAAAATAGTTGGAATAAGATTTATATCATACGTCTGGCAGCCCTGCCGTTGCGCAACTTGTTGCATCAACTGAACACAGATGGCGCTGCGCGTAGTGTTTTGAAAACATTCGCGTGTTTCTCGCAAATGGCGGAAACGCGCGGGAAATGTTCATAAACACACGAGTTTGTTGCACATTTTTGTTGAGGCTGGGAAAATAAGCAAATCGTGCACGAGTGTCGAGTACGTAAAAATAGCAAAAATACAATGTTTACAATGAAGCATAGTTTTTTTCCGAATTTCTGAGTGTATACTTTAGTTGTAATAATAACTTGGTCTATTATTTTAACAATTTCAGCGTGAAAGTATACGTACACTTTATACATAATAAATATAATCACTTATCCCGAATGGGGTAGGCAGAGCGTAAACGAACTAAACAAAGGTCGCTGCGCCACGTCTGACAAAGTTTTGAGGGTTAATTAAGATAGATTTGTAGGGATATTGCTGTAGTGACAGGTTGTCAGCCTATTGCCTCAATTGCAATATACAGGAACCCTCGGATCTCTTAGCTGGTTCTTACAGCATGCCCGGGAGAAAATGCAGCTGGCACATTCTATGTATTTCTCTCGCTCCCAGTATAGCATGGAAATAATACGGTATAGTTGGTTCAATCGTGTATTTACTTTACAGCTGCATCCATAGGCAGGCAGATATATTCTGCATCGAAACGTGGGTCATTTATTATTTACCTACGTAGAGTGCACTTTTACCAGAGACCGAAAAAGATTTATAGTCTGACCTACATTTTTATTGCCTCTTCTAGGTAAAACTTAAATAAAAAGAAATTGGGCCTTATGTGGACCTAGTGTTTTGTTGTATTGTATTGTAGTACTTTAGACAATCGATAAGGGTTTAAATATTGGATTTGAATTAATCAATTAATCAAAACTAAATTAATCAATAACTTAATTAAAACTAACAACTGTCAGTATTGGAACAGGTTTTTGTTTAATTATTTCTTTTTACTATCTCAACTACGTTCACGCTACGGCGGCGTAGCGTTCGTAGCAAGCAATTTTTAAAATGCCTACGAGCTGGGATCGGATGGGATCTACCTGATAGTGGTCCATCCCGGGCAACGGCAACACAGGCTTGCCTGTGAATAAGTCCGGCTGAACGATCCCTACAAAGCGGTGGTAGGCTCCGCAAAGGGCCGCCTGGCTCGCGACCACCCTCTCACCGGAATCCGGCGCCAAACAGCTCGCTGTGTTCCGTCGGTGCGTGAGATTACCAGTGCCACCAGGCTACCAGGCATCTTCCGGGTAAGCTCGCTCCATCGTCGACTCTGTTATGGTCATCCCTGACCTAGTGTCTAGAGTCAAGAGCAAACCCTTTACTGATTAAAAAAACGAATTATAGGACATGTACAAAATTATTCACTTTCTCTTACTACCATTGGGTTGGCTGGAAGAGATCTCTTCATAGAGATAAGTTCGCCCTTGCACACTATATTTGTAAATTACATTTCTTTTGTGTTTATGCAATAAAGTATATATATATATATATATATAATAGCTAGGTGCAGTCACATTTACTATTATTATTCAATTATACTTTAAGGCGATTTAAAAAATAAAAGCTCAGTAAATTCAACGGGTTTCGTGAATGATCAGTTGGTGGATCGATGGAATGGAATTCTAAGGCTGCAGGTTCAAAGTGTTCAAGTTCACCCTAATAAAATGATTGACTTCTTATTTCTCTTATTTTTAAATTTAGGTATATCACATAGCTATGCTAAGTTAAGCAGTACCTCATTAATCTCATTATGCAGTAGCATATTTTGAATCAAGGTGTAGTAGGGTTTTTGAGTACTCTTTCCGACTCTTAGCACGTAAAAGTTCTATTCCCACGGAGACGACTTAGATGGAAATTTTGTTCATTGCTTGTTTTTTCATTTATTTCTTGATCGTCCAAAAGTGGAACTGGCAGAAACAAAGTTGATAAGAGTGAGAAACACTGCATGAGACTCCAATATTGGTGCATTTTTTTTCTGTATGCATTTTCTTTTTCGGATTTGCCTGCAATCTCATGTATTGAAGAAGCATTGTGAAGAAGCAAGGATATTAACAAAGATTGTTCCGCCACGTCAGGCAATAGATATTTCAGGTAGAACTCCCCATTGCTGTAGTGACAGGTTGTCAGCCCATCACATAAATTAAAATACACGGAAAAAAACAAGCCATGCTGGACTGGGAGCGATAAAAAACAAAAATATCATCAATATTTAGGAAAATTTGACACTTAAAGTGTTAATGTTTTATAAAAAATAGAACAAGCTAAAAGTTACACTCGGGTGGGATTTGAACGCATGGTCTTCATCGCACCGTGCCGACGCGACGCTCTAACCACTGAGAAAAAATTTTGTTGCTCTATGTAGCTATAACGATAAATCCACCAAACCAGCAATGTACGTTAATATCTAGATTTTTTTGCACAAGTAGCACGAAGTCACCAAGTAGTTAGTTCCTGAAGTGTACTTGAAAGTACCTGGTTGTTGTCAGGCTTACTGCGCATGCTCTAACTAAAGAGGTTCGCGAGTCTGAAGTTGGTGGTTCAGTGGTGTAGTGCCGCCGGTACTGATAGGAGAGGTACCAGGTTCAGTGTGTTGTAAGTTTACGTACTTTGATAACGATGTTAAGTTGGGAAGATTAATGAGAAGATTTGCTGTTTGTTTGAAGATCTATTATCGTGATATATTTCATCACAACATAGTATAAAACAAAGTCGCTTTCTCTGTCCCTATATCCCTATGTATGCATAAATCTTTAAAACTACGTAACGGATTTTGATGCGGTTTCTTTTAATAGATAGAGTGATTCAATAGGATGGTTTATATGTATAATACATGCATAATATAGTAGAGAAACACAGATAATTTCCGTGCGAAGCCGGGACGGGTCGCTAGTAAACTATAAAGTATAATTATAAAATGAACTAACTGAAAACATTTAACATTTAAAAACATTAACAATCCAACTATTTTATTCACCACGTTCCATTTGAAAATTGCGATTCTTACTATGTTTATTATTTGTTGGATTTTATTTGTGGTCTGACTTGAAAATAAAAGTTAATGAGACTACTTAAAACATGATTATCGCATAGTTCTTAAATAATGTATACATCTAGCAAAATTTTAATAAAACATGGTTCACATCATCAAAGGCACTTTACCTACGTGCGAACAATTGAACCTTGGTCAGCATTTGATAATCGTCTTATGTGTGGCTTCTGCCTACACTCTAAACTCTACTACTACCCTATATGAATTCAATTATTGTCATAATTTGTCGAGAAGTTAATGGTCAGATGTTTACCCATGTACCTACACGTTACGCTTTTTAGACGCGTATTTATAAAGCTATCTCAAGATTGAGAGTAATATTAAGTATGGATTTGACAGGTCCTTTTGTACTGAAATGTCATTTCTGATACCGACTCAAACTAGCTGTCAGTCTCAAGTGCTCTTTATAATTACGGGCCCTCCTTGGAATATTCTTGAAATCTCAGCCTGACTTCAGATGATGACGAAAGTTAAAAAGCTTGAGAAGCCATTTAATAATGAAAGTAAAAAGTTTTTCCTCTTGGTTCGCAGGTGTTGATCGACGCATGGCGCGTCACCAGAAGGATGTCTGGGATGACCGGAGCCAGCATGCTGCGCACCAGGCGCAAGGATGTCAACGTCAAACCCAACAGGAAGTGAGTATACTCCTCTTCATCACCAACTTGACTCCAGGCGCTCCAGAAGGATGTCTGGGATGACCGGAGCCAGCATGCTGCGCACCAGGCGCAAGGATGTCAACGTCAAACCCAACAGGAAGTGAGTATACTCCTCTTCATCACCAACTTGACTCCAGGCGCTCCAGAAGGATGTCTGGGATGACCGGAGCCAGCATGCTGCGCACCAGGCGCAAGGATGTCAACGTCAAACCCAACAGGAAGTGAGTATACTCCTCTTCATCACCAACTTGACTCCAGGCGCTCCAGAAGGATGTCTGGGATGACCGGAGCCAGCATGCTGCGCACCAGGCGCAAGGATGTCAACGTCAAACCCAACAGGAAGTGAGTATACTCCTCATCATCAACAACTTGACTCCAGGCGCTCCAGAAGGATGTCTGGGATGACCGGAGCCAGCATGCTGCGCACCAGGCGCAAGGATGTCAACGTCAAACCCAACAGGAAGTGAGTATACTGCTCATCATCACCACCTTGACTCCAGGCGCCCCAGAAGGATGTCTGGAATGTCCGGAGCCAGAACGCTGCGCACCAGGCGCAAGGATGTCAACGTCAAACCCAACAGGAAGTGAGTATACTGCTCATCATCACGACCTTGACTCCAGGCGCCCCAGAAGGATGTCTGGGATGTCCGGAGCCAGAATGCTGCGCACCAGGCGCAAGGATGTCAACGTCAAACCCAACAGGAAGTGAGTATACTGCTCATCATCACCACCTTGACTCCAGGCGCCCCAGAAGGATGTCTGGGATGACCGGAGCCAGCATGCTGCGCACCAGGCGCAAGGATGTCAACGTCAAACCCAACAGGAAGTGAGTATACTCCTCATCATCACCACCTTGACTCTAGGCGCTCCAGAAGGATGTCTGGGATGACCGGAGCCAGAATGCTGCGCACCAGGCGCAAGGATGTCAACGTCAAACCCAACAGGAAGTGAGTATACTCCTCATCATCACCACCTTGACTCCAGGCGCCCCAGAAGGATGTCTGGGATGTCCGGAGCCAGAATGCTGCGCACCAGGCGCAAGGATGTCAACGTCCAACCCAACAGGAAGTGAGTATACTGCTCATCATCACCACCTTGACTCCAGGCGCCCCAGAAGGATGTCTGGAATGTCCGGAGCCAGAATGCTGCGCACCAGGCGCAAGGATGTCAACGTCAAACCCAACAGGAAGTGAGTATACTCCTCATCATCACCACCTTGACTCCAGGCGCTCCAGAAGGATGTCTGGGATGACCGGAGCCAGCATGCTGCGCACTAGGCGCAAGGATGTCAACGTCAAACCCAGCAGGAAGTGAGTACCTATACTTTACATTTACTGGGCTCTGGGTGGAGTCGGTACAACGTCGGCTGTCTCAATTAAGTACCATTGAAGGTCTTCTATTTCTGCTGCTGCTACGGACTTTAGCGTCCCCAAGCTCTTTCAGGAAATGGGCGGGCAGCATCGTTTTCTTTGATCCACTCTCAGCAAACCACCTGCCAAGCGAAAGTATGGTAAAATATGTCCGAGTTTGATTCATTCAAGGCAGATATTCAGCATTGGATGTTTAGTGACTGAAATGATAAAGCTTTTTCATAGGTCTTGGTTTTGTGTCGGCTGCATCAAACGGCTGCCCGCGATCTTTATATCCACCCCACTTACCATACAGTAGCAGATTTCATTCTACACAGTCCGTAGTCCATTTGAAAGCAGTAGTTTAATGTTGGATGATATTCATTCAGGTTGGACCGGAAATCTTCCCGTGGCATGCTGTACGAAAACGAAGAATTGCGACTGCGAACCATCAACATCAATGCCGAAGTTGAACGAGGTAACATAAAACAAATCATAAAATAAAAAATAAAGACATGAAGTTCTTCTTCTTCTTCTTAGCGAGTGGATTCTAGAGTCAAACGACCCGATGAACCCTGGTGTCAGAGTTTTTCAAACCGCCTAGTAGCACAGCTAACAGTAACAGCTAACATCTATAAGCCCTCTGACGTGGTTTGAGTAACGACCACTATCATAAACAGCGACCGGAACCGACGACGGCCTAACATGCCCTCCGAAGCACGAGACGAGAAGTCCTAACCATACATACATATAATCACGCCTTTATCCCTAATGGGGTAGGCAGAGTGTAAACGACCCAAACAAAGGTCGTTCCGCCACGTCTGAAAAAAAATTTTAGGGTTATTTAAGATAGATTTGTAAGTATATTGCTGTAGTGACAGGTTGTCAGCCCATCGCCTAAATTACAAGTCCTAACCAAACTGGGGAAAACCTCACAAAGATATAAATCGACAAATATATATCAACTTTTCTGTTTCCCCCCTGGGAATCGAACCCAGGACCTCCGGATCGTAAGCCCATGGCTCTGACCACTAGACCACGGAGGCAGTGAACGGGCCTCAACCTCCGACCCACGATCAAGATAAGCCGTGCCACGCACAGTTCTAAGCAACTGAGATATTCCGTGTTCTAACTATCCAAGTGCGTCCTTCGAAGTGATTCTTTAAAAACGAGCTTCGAATTAATTTCCGACATTTGTATTCTTTTTGCTTATTGTTGAATGTCGATGTGGGGAAGCGCTATGGTTAGCCCCCTCGTCCCTAGAGAATATAAATTCCAACGAGTTTATGGGGATGATATAACTAAACATACATATCTCATGCTTGTTAAGAGTGTATTTGTTTCCAAAGCCCAGAAGTAGAACTACTATAGTATTATATTATCTGTGGTAGAACTAATCTCCAAGGACACTCGTCATATAAAGGGCAAGAAAAAAATTGGGACCGTTTTTAGGAAACTTTTTTATCAAATGATGTCAATGAATGTGTAAATGAATCACGCCTTTATCCCTAATGGGATAAGCAGAGCGTATTTTTTTTTTTTTTTTTATATTTGTTAGGCAATGATGGTAAGTGATGATGTAGACTATGATGGAGCATGATTGCCTAGAAAATGCCTGTTCACTCTCGCCTTGAAAAGGCCCAGGTTATAACGTTCCGGAAATAGATCCGCAGGCAGGGAGTTCCACACTTTGGCCGTTCGCATTAAAAATGTAGAAGCGTACCGCTTTGTGCGAAAACTTGGAATGTCGACAATATAAGGGTGGAATCCCAACCGGCGTCTCGTACCCCGGAGATGGAATGGGGAGGGGGGTATCAGGTCATGAAGCGATGCTGCACATTCTCCGAAATGTATCCTGTAGAATACAGACAAGCAAGCTACTTTGCGACGATGTTCGAGGCTCTGCAGCTTTTCTTCTACCAGTATATGACCGTATATGACCTAAATAAAGATCTGAGGGTTATCTATAGGGTATTTATATCTAAAGGGTATATCTGATAAAGTTTTGAGGGTTATTTAAGATAGATTTGTAGGTAGCATATGATTTACAATTTAAAATAAACATTTCTGCCACCAGGTCAATCGGACATCAAGAAGCTGAAGCGGGAGAACGACCAGCTCAAACGAGAGATCTCGGCTCTTCGTTACGAGTACGACAGACTGGAAGGGATGTTAAGAGATAGGAGGTCTTCACCGGAACATTCGGACGTACGTATCAGGACAAACATAGTGTATGTGTTTCATAGATGTACATTGTAGGGTCATATATGTTGGATTCGAGTGGATACCACAAGGCAAACGTAGTGTAGGACGTCCTGAAACCAGGTGGAGCGATGTTATTCGTAAAAAAGCGGGCAGAAATTAGATGAGAACGGCTGAAGACCGAGCTGAGTTGCGTGCCATGGGAGAGGCCTATGTCCAGCAGTGGACTGATACAGGCTGATGATGATGAAATGTTCGATGCAAATACAGGTGTGAGTGTTGAACTGACGGCTGACAGGGTTGAATGGGAGAAAACTTACTTCGCTGACCCAAAATAAATGGGATAAGGGCAAGCAAATGATGATGATGTTTTGGATGCAAGATGGTCCTTGAAGCAAATGATGATGGAAGATGGTTCTTATTGCAAAGAGAAAAGAGAGACAATATGGAAATGGAAACAGGTCTTAGCTAAGAACGACCAGCTGAAGCGCGATAAATCAGCTCTTCGCTACGCAGCTAACTAGAATGTCCTAAAAAACAATCATTGGGCTTAGATGTAGCTAATACTTATACCTAAGTTCTAGATATCGTTCTGGGTAGTTCTCCTTGACGGATATGATTTAACGGAATTTATTTTCACTATTACATAAAAACTGTTTATTTTTTGCAAATATAATTAAGTGACCCACATCCAAAAAGCTATTTATTATTCACATTTAGAAGACACATTATTATTTATATTTTATTTTATTTATTATTATTTATTTATTATTACATTATTATTGTTACATTAGAATAATTTCACAGTAGCTGTAAAATTATTCTAATGTAATGTTTTATCGCGGAATATATCTAATCGTGTCATTTCCGTCAATCAGAAGAACTACCCTTCTACAAAATAAAGGAGGTCAGATTTCATTGGCACGTAGGCGTGTAATCAATTTAAACCAAGGAAAGCGGGTCTTAGCACCCTCATTTTCCTTATCCCAAGAATCCCACTAGCAGGCGTTTTTCCTTACATGTTTGTGTTGGCAGGACAGCGCGTCAGTCTGCAGCGCGTGCCCCGAGTGCGCTTGCGCAGCCAGCTGTGCGCGTGTTGCCTTCAATGACCTCAGCGTCGTGCCAGAAGAGGAGCTTGAGGGAACTAAGGTATGCTTACAACTATACATAAGTACAAGGTAGTGAAACTATATCATTAATAAAATTCAACGCCGAGGTCGCTTCGCTCGCGGTAATACAGCTCGATCAATGACGTGAAAATTCAAGCTCGCTTCGCTTACCATATTACTTAGTAGGTATAAAATCAGATACTATCCTTATACTTCAATAAACAACGTCAAATCTAACGCTCGCTGCGCTCGTGATATTTATGATAGTATGCGTACATAGTACATACATACATATAATCACGCCTTTATCCCTAATGGGGTAGGCAGAGCGTAAACGACCTAAACAAAGGTCGTTCCGCCACGTCTAACAACGTTTTGATGGTTATTTAAGATAGATTTGTAGGTATATTGCTGTAGTGACAGGTTGTCAGCCTATCGCCTAAATTGCAATATACTGAAACCCTCGGATCCCATAGTTGGTTTTACAGCATGCTCGGGAGGAAATGCAACTGGCACGTTCTATGTTTTTGAGCATGATGGTATGCCTCGATATATAGGTATTAAGTGTTAAATTCAATAACATAGTCAGTTTTCATTTCACAAATAGCCACGTTGCGGATATTGATGGATATGAAATGTTTGACGTACTAATCCTGCCTCAAGTCGCCAGAAATAGATTACATTAGCAAAGAAAACACAGAAAGCTAGCTTGGGATCTTAAAAGCGGAAGTTATTGATTGATATGTGCTCTCACACCGGTTTTCGAGTCCAAACTACTTAGAAATGATTATGCCACTTTTTGGGGGCTCTAAGTCTAAGCACCTTTAAGCGGGGGATCCGCCTTCATACAAGGAGACCCAGTGTTTCTTATGATACTGGCTTAGATATTCCAGGAAAAAAATCCAAATATCAATTTGTTCTATAATTTTCTATAGAATTGGTATTGCAAATATAACCACTAATTTATGTCAATTTTATCACTAAATGAGGAACAAGGATTATTTATACTTTATTTTATTGAAAAGACGAACACAACAGTTAATAACCAAAGAAGAACAATATAACAATATGTTAAGATTAGATCCAGGCGGCTAACCAATTAAGTGAACGTATATACATGCAGCAAACTATGTTATATAATTAACTAGCGGCCCGCCCCGGCTTCGCGCGGAAATTATCAGTGTTTCTCTACTATATTATGCATGTATTATACATATTAACCTTCCTCTTGAATCACTCTATTCATTCGAAGAAACCGCATCATAATCCGTTGCGTACTTTTAAAGATCTATGCATACATAGGGATATAGGGACAGAGAAAACGACTTTGTTTTATACTATGTAGTGATAATAATGAATACAAATAAAAGAAGTGATGTAAAAAAATGTACGCAATTATTCATTTGAGGAAACATGGGATACAGTTTTACTGAAAAATTAACGAATACTCACTTGCTTGTTTAAATAATTGTGTGTGATTTTCACTGAGTCGAGACGTAGAGGTCTAACGCCTCCGCTAAACAAACAAGTGAGTAATTGTTAATTTATCAGTAATTTATGTAAAAAATAATACCGGATATGGAACTCATGATCAGGACATCTTTAAAAGGCCTTGTCACTGTATAATTTACAGTCAATTTAAATGTAATGAACAAAGAGTAATGAAACGGCT
Organism: Scrobipalpa costella; assembly: GCA_949820665.1. Taxonomy (NCBI): domain Eukaryota; kingdom Metazoa; phylum Arthropoda; class Insecta; order Lepidoptera; family Gelechiidae; genus Scrobipalpa; species Scrobipalpa costella. Next base: position 7,956,581 of record OX463320.1, on the reverse strand, counting down.
CAAGGAAAGCGCGAGACGAATTTCGGGAAAATATAGTCGGATGTGAGTCAAGGGCGGGCATGCCGGGAAAATAGGTGTTGTCAACTTTTGGTACATTCTTCTCTGGCTCGTATTTATGAAGCGATATCAAACTTGTGAGCAATATTTAATATGTATTTGACAGGCCAGTTTGTACTGAAATGACATTTCTGATACGAACTCAAACTCGCAGTCACTTCTTCTTCTTCTTCTGTCGAGTGCGTATCGAGTCTATCGACCGTGTCAGAGTTTTAAAACCGCCTAGTAGCACAACTATCAGGCCTCTGAGATGGTTTGAGTAACGACCACGTGCCCTCCGAAGCACGAAATCTTTTTCTTTTCGGACAACCAGGTTATTTAGCCTGCATTGTCCTAACCAAACTGGGGAAAAGTTTACAAAGTGATAAATTCTCAAATATCAACTTTGTGTTTCCCCCCTGGAAATTGAACCCAGGACCTCCAGATCGGGAGTCCATGGCACTAGCCACTACACCACGGAGGCTCATGAGAGCTGATTATAAATACGGATCTGGTTTCATACGTTACAATACTTTTATACCCTTAATAGCTGTCGATTAAGGCTTTGACGAACCAGTAAAGTATATAAGCCTTCGTTACTCAATGTATGTTTGATATTTATTTATTTATCGTATGGCGAGGTACAGAGAACAGTGCAGCGGCTGGTTTTGTTGCACCTTTAGCACCGCCCGGGGTCACGTGTAGGGTTATTAAGGTAGTTCCTACGGACGTGGAGCAACATCGACCTGTAACGATCATTTTTAGGAACAGAGACCGGGACCGACGGCCTAACGTGCCCTCCGAAGCCCGGAATCCGTTTGCTTCCATACAATCAGGTGGATTCAGCCTGCATTCAGTCTGCAAGAATGAAACGTTGTTAATTATAATTAACAATGTTTCATTCTTGAGTGTTTTTTGCGCCTCCAAACCCAAGGTTCCCGACTCCTGCCCTAGAAAATATTGTAACACCTAATTTTATAAATAAACCAGTCGAGTCTCGGATAGTCACAAGAATACTCGCGGCGGACGTACAAAGTGTAGTGATGTGATTTAGACAGTTCTAAACATGAATTTAAAAATGTATTAAACTGACAGTTAAACCGGTGGTTAAAACATGTTTAATCGGCGGTTAAGAGTAACTAATGGCCGACTATGAAGGTGATTTCGAAATTTTCTTTTGTGGTTGTTAAAAGTACGGTGTTTTGTGCGAAAACGTGGAAATGTGTTAACCTTGTTGTTATTTTAATTGTTAGAAGCTTTTAAAATGTTGTGTCACCAATTTTCAAAGCTCTGAAATCTTCCCACATGAAATCACGCCAACGGGTATATCCCTTACGGGATAGGCAGTGTGTCAACGGCTACATAAACTCGTCAAGACAGTCAAATTTTTAAGAAGCATTTGAGTTGGTGTTGTGTATTGCTCTTATTAGTGAATTTGTCAGCCGAATTCTACTGTATGGCTTTGTAGTATATCTGGGATTAAATAGCCAGATCAAAGTACCTACTTAATTTTATACAGTCAACTATCAAAGCTAGAACGAAACTGTGCTAAACCTATTTACAAAAATATTAATTATTTATTTGTTGTACACAGAAAGTATTGAGAGATGAGACAAAATATTGAGAACATGTGACTCTATAAATTATGGAATATTCTAGGTCAATCGCCTGCGACAGTAGGTCGGTCTTAGTCGTAAAACTGATATTGCTAATAACGTGAACACTACGTGACAAACAAACGCGCAAACTGACGAGGATTATATTCTTAGTTGATGAGCGAATACATACATACATATAATCACGCCTTTATCCCTAATGGGGTAGGCAGAGCGTAAACGACCTAAACAAAAGTCGTTCCGCCACGTCTGACAAAGTTTTGAGGGTTACTTAAGATATATTTGTAGGTATATTGCTGTAGTGACAGGTTGTCAGCCCATCGCCTAAATTGCAATATACTGAAACCCTCGGATCCCTTAGCTGACTTTTACAGCATGCCCGGAAGGAAATGCAGCTGGCACATTCTATGTTTTTCTCTCGCTCCCAGTCCAGCATGGAAGAGCGAATGGCCGGATATAAGCGATATGGTATTGGAAAGAAATAATGTAGTGATCTTGTGGGTATTGAACATTTTGTAGAGGTTATAAACTAAGTACTTTATTTTATTATAAATAAAAAATATAATTCGGCTGTCCCATACAAAATTACCACTTCAATCAGATAATTTGATGGGGAAGCCAAATGTTTTAATAAGTTTCGTTTTGAGTAAATAAGCTCAAAATCTAAACTGTACAAGGCATTATTATTCCATGCTGGCCTGGGAGCGAGAGACAAACATAGAATGTGCTAGCTGAATTTCCCTCCCAGGCATGCTGTAAAAACCAGCTAAGGGATCCGAGGGTTTATGTATATTGCAATTTAGGCGATGGGCTGACAACCTGTCACTACAGCAATATACCTACAAATATATCTTAAATAACCCTCTAAACTTTGTCAGACGTGGCGGAACGACCTTTGTTTAGGTCGTTTAAGCTCTGCCTACCCCATTTGGGATAAAGGCGTGATTATATGTATGTATGTATAAACTAAGCACTTTATTTTATTATAAATTAAAAATATAATTCGGCTGTCCCATACAAAATGACCACTTCAATCAGATAATTTGATGGGGAAGCCAAATTTTTTAATAAGTTTCGTTTTGAGTAAATAAGTTCAAAATCGAAACTGTACAAGGCATTATTATTCCATGCTGGAATGGGAGCGACAGACAAACATAGAATGTGTTATCTGCATTTCCTTCCCGGGCATGCTGTAAAAACCAGCTAAGGGATCCGAGGGTTTCTGTATATTGCAATTTAGGCGATGGGCTGACAACCTGTCACTTCAGCAATATACCTACAAATCTATCTTAAATAATCTTCAAAACTTTGACAGACGTGGCGTAACGACGTTTGTTTAGGTCGTTTACGCTCTGCCGACACCATTAGGGATAACGGCGTGATTATATGTATGTATGTACAAGGCATTAGGCAGACCCAAGGGTTTTTGTGTATTTTACTCTCTACCTACCTCGTAACGGATATGGACGTTATTTTACGAGCTTACTTTCATACGTATACTTACGCGTGTATTTTTCACCCGCCCTGAACCATATGGACGGAACCACACACAGTGTTCTTGGAGAATATAAATAAAGCTCTTGACACTATTGCATGTTATTGCCAGCGGTTTGCTGGAGTGCGTAGGTTAGGTATGCCAGTGGAAAACGCGTAAAAGTATTTACAACAACCATTGATATAGCTACAGTTGTAGTGCTGTAAATAAAAGAGAACTGAATAGACAAACAAATCTACAAAAGTCTATCGACTTCCCTATAACAGACAGATTTGTATGGAGATGTCGAATTTATTTCGCAAAAGTTATGCAATATGGTTGTCTGAGCATCGTATCACATACAAAAAAAAAATTATTCAATTAATAACTTCTAGCTTCATAATCTAGAATCACATAAAAATATTAATTTGATGAAATATTAATTTTACATGCTAGACTGGGAGCGAGAGATAACAAAGAATGTGCCAGCTGCATTTCCTCCCGGGCATGCTGCAAAAGCCAGCTAAGGGATCCGAGGGTTTCTGTATATTGCAATTTAGGCGATAGGCAGACAATCCGTGACTACAGCAATATACCTACAAATCTATCTTAACTAACCCTCAAAACTTTGTTAGACGTGGCGGAACGACTTTTGTTAAAGTTGATAAAGGCGTGACTATATGTATGTATTAATTTTACCTATTAATTTGTAATGATTCAGATCATAAGCAAGTAGTCACACCACAGAATGTCAAACCGCAATTAGTCAGATACAAACACAATGAACTAATGCCGAATCGTGTATTCATTCATTTATTGATTTGTTTTTGTTTTGTAATTCCAGAGTCGAGTCGAGTCCCCGTGCACTTGCGAAGATTGCCAGTCCACCATACCAGTCCAAACACAACCTATAAAACAGCTGACATCACCCACCCCAGCCATGACGTCACGGATTGCCAACAACATACAGCTCCAGCCAAATACAGAGAACAATGATGCCAATGAAAGAGTTGTAGACGTTTTAGTTCACGATACTCCTTCTGATAATGTGCCAAGGTTCTTTCAAAGTGTCTCCTCGCAGCCATATCATAACCCGTTACCACCGCCGCCTGGATTCGTTGTAGCTCCTTATCAAAGCTCAAGATTCCATACAGGAGGCAATGTAGAGGATTTACTCGGAGATGTACAGTCATCGCCAACGATACAGACGACGTTCATACAACAAAATTCGGTGTTTATGTGCAATACGAGAAGGGTGATGCAGAAATGTTCGTGTCAGAATCAAAACCAAAGTCAAGCGCCAAATAATGTTCAAAGAAAAGAAACTATAACACAGAACGGTGATTCCCAACATCCACCACAAAAATCTTACGTTACGGAAAAGAATATAGAGTTAAATTACGATTATCCTAGAGCTACGCCTCTGAATACTCCAAGTCCGAAATCCGAAGAGCATACCACAACGACTGAAGTAGCCAGCACTGTAGTCTTTGTTGAAAGAAGAATACCAGTGAAACCAAAGAAGTTCGACTTTTTCTTCAGATCCCGATCGGCACCAGTCGGCGAAAACGAAGAACCTATTTACGCTACAGTCAACAAACTACCAAAGAGACTAAGAAGGATGGAGCTAGCGAATCTAGAAAAAGAAGTGGCTTACAAAACCGCTGAGCCAGATTCTTCTATCAGAACAGATATTACTTTGAAAACAGATTCGGAATCACAAATACCTCCACCAGATGACGATACAAGTAGATCTGAAAGAGAAAAATCAACAGCACCTCAACGCCCCGATTCGCCAAAAATTAAGAAGCGGAAAAGATTCTCTTTAACTTTTAAGAAGAGAGAACGGAAACGAAGAGAGAAAAAGAAGGAACTCAAAAATAATACAGCTAAAAACGGAATAGTACCAGTTCATCCAGTTGAAAGTGATAATGAAAGGTTGATAGATGTAGAGATTAATAATGAGGGGGCGAAGCACAAACACTGTAGCAGGCACAGGCCAAGGAACACGATGTCATCTTCGAGCTCAGGCCCGCGTTACAAGCGGGATAGTTATCAGGTAAAAATATCTGCATGTATGCCTACACTTAATCTATTCCTAATCCATATGCAGCTAAACATTCATATGTATCTAAGGCAGGAACTCACTGCACTCACTAGTACTATCGTACGATTTTTATATGTTTTTATCCCACTTCTGATATTAAATATGTGTACATGTTCATCTTATCATGTAGGTTTCGAGTCGATCATCCAGATGAATTTGGGCTACTATTTAGTCATCATCTCCCTAGCCTTATCCTGTATCTCACGGGGTCGGCTACCTAATCTAGGGGATTGAACAAGGGTACTGGTTTTTACACAGAGCGACTGCCATCTGACCTCCGCAACTTAGAACGGAAACCAGACCCAATCCTAGATTAGGTCAGTTTTCAAGCCGCCAATGCTAAGCACTGGCCTCTGATATGGCTTAACGACTAATATCTACGGTATTTAACGATATTAACCGGGACCAACGGCTTAACGTGCCTTCCGAAGCACGGAAAAAGCGCCGAATAAACGTACATATGAAATTCGAAAACAGAAAATCACATTGGTACGTGGTGGGATTCGAACCACGACCTCCCGCTTAGGAGGCAGCGGTCCTATCCACTACACCATTGGGCTACTATATAGTATGATTACCATAATGCTAAATTCAATCATTCATCTCTGTGAAACAATAAAAGCAATGAATCATTAACTAGATGTTGCAACTATTTACAAACTAATGCTAATGCCAGCTAATATGCTATGGAATGCCTCACTATAAATCAATCATTGTTTAGCAGATCTAGTCTAGGCACACTCTAACAATCCTGATTTATAATTTCATTATCACTGAATATGCACTTGTAGGTAATCGTGACGAACTAAGCTAAGTTTAGGTAGGTACAGCTCTTTATACCCTTTTCATATAGCGTGAGGATCCTGACACATGTTAATCATACATACATACATATAATCACGCCTTTATGCCTAATGCTAATGCGAATGCTATAATGACAGGTTGTCAGCCTATCGCCTAAATTGCGATATAGTGAAACCTTCGGGTCCCTTAGCAAGTTTTTACAGCATGCCCGGGAAGAAATGTAGCTGGCACATTCTATGTTTTTCTCTAGCTCCCAGTCCAGCATGGAAGAACATGTTAAACGCATAATTTTTTTGACAGTTATAGAGGAATCTCCTTTCACCTGTGATGTTTTTATATTTCCTACCTGCTGGGGTGTAAGGGACAGCGTCCCACAAACTGATAATGGTTGCTCAGTGAATGACACTGAACAACTTCCACAGGAAATGCTTACAGGAAGTGAACATTTTTTTTTCTTTTCCTTACAAATTGTCTGATCGAGGTGGACATTTTGTATTGAAAAGCCAAGTTTTATTTTCACTTTCTGAAAGAATTTCTTGGTGGAAGTTGTTAAGTATCGTTGACTGAGCAACCCCTATCAGCTTGCGGGACGCTGTCCCTTACACCCGGTATAGTGGAAATTCTGACTAACTTGTTCTAAGGCAGTTGAGAGTTGAAGGCTGGTTAAAGCTTAGAACTTCGACAATGAAAACTGTAGGTGGCAGATTCTGATCCCGCCCACTTGTAACTTTAGGTTTATCTACTTTAATCTTTTAAAACACAAGCTTCTTAAACACATGTTTTTTTCTATGCTTTATTGGGAGCTAGAGAAAAACATAGAATGTACCAGCTGCATTTCCTCCCGGGCATGCTGTAAAAACCAGCTAAGCGGTCCGAGGGTTTCTGTATATTTCAATTTAGGCGATGGGCAACCTCTCACTGCAATATATCTACAAATCTATCTTAAATAACAGTCAACAATTTTGTCAGACGTGGCGAAACGACCTTTTTTTTAGGTCGTTTACGCTCTGCCTACCCCATTAGGGATAAAGGTGTGTTAATATGGATGTATGTTTCTAAAACTTGCTATTTATTTTTCTAATTTCAGGAGATGACTACGTCTCACTCAGAACACGAGCGCACCAACAGTATGTGTTCATCTGTCAACTCTTTGGCATCAGCCTGCACGCACAAGTCCAGAAAACTGTCGGTGCCACCTCAGGATAGTGGATCTATACCCTGGTGCGGTTGTTGGGGCGCTGGTTGCTGCTGAGACCATTTGTTACACTGCCTCATCATCATCAGTGAACTATTGCATCAGGTTGCACGCACAAGTCCAGAAAACTGTCGGTGCCACCTCAGGATAGTGGATCTATACCCTGGTGCGGTTGTTGGGGCGCTGGTTGCTGCTGAGACCATTTGTTACACTGCCTCATCATCATCAGTGAACTATTGCATCAGGTTGCACGCACAAGTCCAGAAAACTGTCGGTGCCACCTCAGGATAGTGGATCTATACCCTGGTGCGGTTGTTGGGGCGCTGGTTGCTGCTGAGACCATTTGTTACACTGCCTCATCATCATCAGTGAACTATTGCATCAGGTTGCACGCACAAGTCCAGAAAACTGTCGGTGCCACCTCAGGATAGTGGATCTATACCCTGGTGCGGTTGTTGGGGCGCTGGTTGCTGCTGAGACCATTTGTTACACTGCCTCATCATCATCAGTGAACTATTGCATCAGGTTGCACGCACAAGTCCAGAAAACTGTCGGTGCCACCTCAGGATAGTGGTTCTATACCCTGGTGCGGTTGTTGGGGCGCTGGTTGCTGCTGAGACCATCTGTTACACTGCCTTATCATCTTCAGTGAACTATTGCATCAGGTTGCACGCACAAGTCCAGAAAACTGTCGGTGCCACCTCAGGATAGTGGGTCTATACCCTGGTGCGGTTGTTGGGACGCTGGCTGCTGTTGATAGCATATATTATACTGCCTCATCCGCAGTGAATTTTTTAGCATCGGCCTGCACTCAAGGGCGCTGGGTGCTGCTAATGTGGTTCCTTAAGACAGGTTTCATCTTCAGGCCGTGGACTTTTCGGGTTTGGACTGGATAATGTGGACAATGCTAAGAAGAAAAATAAAGGCGGCGCAAACGGAGAAATTTGTTTTCGGTAACACTATTGATCTCTCTTCAATGTAAATGCGATATAAAGAGATATGGGTGGATTGGATAGTGTTACCGACGACTAAATTCTGACTGTTTATGTCAAAGTGTAAATAAAACAAAATCAGATACTTACGTTGTCGGTTTTTTCTTGTCAATCGAACAAATTTACAAACCATTAAATTATGCACAATATAATACGTGTAGCGGCATTTTCAACCCTTCCTTTGATCAGTTTAAGAATCTGTAAAGAAATTATCGGATTTTCTGTGTACATTATAAGAAGTACAGAACGTAAGTTTTAAGTAAATATTAATACTCAACTTCCTTAGAAATTACAAATTATGTAATTATCTGTGATTCTTGTATCAAGTACATATTCATTTATCTGTTAAATAGATTAAAATATAATATTTTACATGCTTGTTTTATTCATCCTAAAAAAAACATTAAAAAAATCAGTAACAGGATATCGACAAGTTTGCAAAGAATGTTTCGGGATGGATAGTTGAAAAGTTAAAGATATTTTGATAGATAGAGTAGAGTAGATCAGGGGATGTTTGTGTGTGTCTGTGTGTGTATGGCTAGTCTACAAATGTTGCATTTTTTTCTGTCACTAAATAAAAATCTGAACAAAATGGGTGTAGAAATAAAACCTCAGTAGTATTACATAGATGGTTATTTATTATAAAATATGACACATTCCTTTGAACTGTGTTTACAGTAATTGAGACGCACATAGCAAAACTGTTCAAGTGGGTGGAGCGTCGTCGCGCGCGCATCATTTTATCTCACGACTGTACCTAAGCCATACTTGTGTGTAAATGAAAACACGGACATTGCCTTACGTTACGCACACAAGGACGCGTGTCTGTATGCACAACTACAAAAATGAGTAAACTGCAGTCGTGAAATATAACAACTGTACAAGAATACATACCGATCACTACGACACCTATCTATACATTGGAATTATTCTGGGACCTAATATTTCCCATCTTTTATCCCCATTAGGTTGGCTGGAAGAGATCTCTTATAGAGATAAGCTCGCCTGTTGTTTATTTTTTTAAGTAGAACTGTATTTTTAATTTTTAAAGCAATAAAGAATATAATAATATTTTATTACTAGACGTCTGCTCAGTGAAGCATGGTCACGCCCCCGCGTAGTGGTTCAATGTAAGCTGGATGGAAAGCAAAAATTCTAGTATCCAACATAACTTGACCTCTACTCACGATACGCTAGATCAAGAGGGTCAAGTTTCTCTGGGCGCTGTGATTTCTGCTTTAAGACCAGGTTACAATTTAACCACTATGCAGTTTGTATACAATTACGCAGCGGACGCCCTAAGGATTTTAGACGTCTTAGTAGATAGAAGACAGATTCAGAATTTTGTTACGTTCAAAGCAAGAAGAAGTTATGATTCTTTTCGCAAACCAAACCTTCTGCCTACTATGACCCTAAATCCACTAGCCATGAACTAAGTCCCAGAATAATTTCATCCAAGCAGTCTTGCAATGCGAAGGCCAACATACTCAGTCCAATTTTTTTACCTAGCCCGAAGACACACTTTATTAAACCACCAATACAATTAATAACAGTAAAATTGGCACATTGCACATTTTTACAACTCTAAGCAGACAACATTTAAGAGCATTATACACACGAAACAAGCCTCTATTCCAAACCAGAAATATTTGGCCGTTGATTTTGAATTTTCTTGTTTTTGGTTTTGTTTTGTAAAACTTATTCTTGCTCTTAGAAATTCTTATTTTTTTTCGAAATTTCTCATTTTAATGGCGGTCGAAATGTGCAAACAAAATTATATAAAAAGGCAACATCGAACATTGAACGACATTAGGACCAAATTCGCGTGCACGCGACGACACTCCACCCGAACAAGCGTACATTGATTTCTACTTAGAACATTGGAGACTACGCCAAAGAATTATGGACATAAACGATACAATTTTAGGAATCAATGAAATCACCACACGTTTCCAAAATAAATGGCACGACGCGTAAAAAAAGAATGTGTAGTAGAAAAAAATATAAAAATAAAAACATTCAAATCATTCAGTAACAAAGAATATGGCTTTAAAACTCTTTTATAAAAAAATCTCAATAATAAATAAATTACGCGAAAATAAATGAATGAATGTACAATATTTACATCGAATTATTTATATAGAAATTGCATAATAAAAATCATTAGGGGAAGTCTTGGAAATGAATACTTTTGTTACGATTTTTGAGATCTCAAGAAAAGCGAAATATTTTCTAGAAAAATAAATTAAAACACAGATAGGCTATGTCTTTTTCGATTCATAGTAAAATATAAAAAACTCCATCACATCATTCCCCTAATGGACATGATATTGTTTTTCCCTTTCGCACATACGCCTCACAAATGCAACAAGCTGTTTGTGCGACAGAGATGGGTGATACAATGACGTTATATCGATAAAAACTTACGTAAATACACCTTAACTATACTTAATAAAGACATCTATTATATTATATTAAATATACTTATGATTTAGTTACATTGATTTTTTTGCAAATAACATAAATCTTACAAAATGCATACAAATATGCGTTAGTTTATTTTTTTGAGAATATTCAAGGAGTATTGCACTAGCAAAACTAATGAGAACACCCGCTCACATCCAATTCTTGTGGATCAATTCCCTACATTCCATGACTATAAAAGATTTAAAAAATACAACGGATGATATTATTCAAAAACGGTAATTCTTATTATTTTTTGGAATATTACTACGCATATACTAAAGACTGGACTTATCATTAGACATATTAAACAAATAGAGACAGACAAAATAATCTATTGTAATAAATAAAATAAATCTATACTTGTCGTGGCTAAATGAAATCTCATAAAATATACCTTCTACATCAGTCTATCTATAAATCCTTAATTATACAAAATAGGCCCTTCATAATACAAGCAAAATGTATATGTTATATTTAATGTGATGACATTGTGATGTATTTCCTTCTATTTAAACAAAAAAAAAAGTTTTAATCTGTTTTTTTCTTCATAATTCATTAAAAATTTTTTATTTTTCATTTCATTAATTTGGCCTTTTTCATTTCATTAATTTGGCCTTTCTCTGACTCCATAAGGCATACCAATGATTTTAACCCATCAGGCACACAAAAGGTTAAAAACGTTTAAAAAAATAACTGCAACCGAATCAGTCTTAAAAAAAAATAAGTTGCCAATACGAATACCGAGACCATAGAAATAATACAGTAACAATAGTAGCTCAGTTGGAGCGTAGGACGGTGTTCAAAGACGCAGTTTCAAATGCTGTCTGCGATTGAAATTTTTGATTTATTATTTCTAATTTAGGAATACAGTAACAAGATCAGTCAAAGTAAGATACAGACATACATACAGTTTTAGTAATGCTAGATAATGTTTATGATGACTCGCTTGATCCACATTCCCAACAATCTCATTCCTTTACCTAATTTATTTTCCAATATCAAAATAACGTTTCGTTATAATATCCAAAATATCCATTCAGTTACCTCAACTAACTACAAACAATATAGGATTACACAGTTTCACAAATATACAATGTCAATATTCTGTTGTTTATAAAATCTTGCAGGAAATGATTTGACTATGTTTGCTTGTGGCAGTGTGGTAAGAAGCACACAAGTTTACTCCTTTATGGTGGAAGGTTGTCAGTTGCCAGAATCTGGTTTGCCTGCATTTGGTTGTCAGACAGCGGCATTTAATTGTCAGTTATTAGAATATGATTATCAGTTACCCGCATTTAATTATCAGTTACCTGCATTTGGTTATCAATTACCTGCATTTGATTATCAATTACCTGCATTCGATTATCAATTACCTGCAGTTGATTACCATATCAGTTGCCGGCATTTGATTGTCATTTACTGGAATTTGATTAATAGGTACCGGGATTTGATCGTAAGTTGCCAGGATTTGATTGTCACTTACCGGCATTTTATTGTTAGTTTCCGGTATTTGGTTCCTACCGGACAATTGACATTGAATATTTGAGAAAAGTGATAGGCGTAAAGCAGAAAACGGGTATGCAAACCAAAGAATATTTTTATACGATTTATATTTACGATTAATTAATGATTATTTAATTTTCGTGTGACACGACTATCTAACTAGCGTGTTACCTAAACAGACACCGATATAATAAGTTTAATTTTATTATTCATTAGTTTCTAGCATAATAATGAGTTAAATAGTCTTAAGCTGTGAGGTCACAAGGAGTTTTGGAAAAAGACAAACCATTTCAGAACATTAGTGTAAAATATAACATTTAGTATATGTTACTGAAAAAAACTATTACTAATTTGAACCCTCACAACTTTTCAACAACTCTTAATTTTATTATAATTGTCAATTGCCAAAACCATTTCAAAATAATTTTTCGGAAAGCTCTATAGTTAAGAAAAACGGAATCTAAGTAATTATTATTTTATACGGAAGAAAGACATAACATATATTATATCATAATTAATTATCAAATATCATTAAATTACTTCACAATTAAATTTTGACTGAACGGAATGTGCTCATTACGTGGTGTTGCCATTACTCGATTACAAATAAGTTTAAATACCAATAATACTTATTATAGAAAACTTTTTCGCTAAATACTTTTTGTGCACGAATTTAAACCTTAGAATACTGATTAAATTTCATTTAAAAAATGTATTTGACACAGGCGATGGCCTTTAAACTTCAATGTATAAAAAAATAGATGCCGAAAACATAAGAACGCAAGCTCACTACTGGTTTAATCCAAGCCTGTGATATGGAAATGCTTGAAAAACCCTCTAAATACAAATAAATAGACAACTTTTAATATTAAAAACCTACGTAAGAACAACAATAGCTTGACTTAACGCGACCAAAACGCGTAGACACTTGACTCGTGATCGCATAACAAATGTCGTTTCAATTTCGTCGGGTATACACCGCGTATATAATAAATAGCGACTTACTCTATCCTCATATTAATGTTATAACCTCACTGGGCTCGGAGCGCGCGGCTCGGAGTTGTGACGTCATACAGTGACGTCACACGTCGTCCATCACGAATGCAACTTGCATTGTGGGTTCCTAGAACAAAAGATTACGTTATACAACCAAATAGGGTAAAAAAAACATAGAAAAAAAAACACGATTACACTCATAGCCCCCACTAGGATTCCCTTAATCGGGGTGCCATGGACATACACAGAAACAACCACAAAGAACACCCAGACCCAGAAACAGACATTGAATCTCATCATTCAAATGTCTGCCCTGGCCGAGGATCGAACCCGGGACCTTCTGCGTACCGTACTTCTGCGTGTACCTACACTTCCAACTAGACTGCGCGGGTCTAATAAATTAGAAAAATATAAATATATCGTAATACAGGCCGTATTGAGAGTATTTCCGTATTAACCATATTGTCATACATACATACATACATATAATCACGCCTTCATCCCAAATGGGGTAGGCAGAGCGCAAACGACCCAAAATAAGGTCGTTCCGTCACGCCTGACAAGTTTTGAGGGTTATTTAAGATAGACTTGTAGGTATATTGCTGTAGTGACAGGTAGTCAGCCCATCGCCTAAATTACAATATACTAAAACCCTCGGATCCCTTAGCTGGTTTTTACAGCATGCCCGGGAGGAAATGCAGCTGGCACATTCTATGTTTTTTCTCGCTCCCAGGCTAGCATGGAAGTAAAGTGTCCATATTGTCAGTTACCAACATTTGGTTATCAGTTAGTTTCATTACCGGAACTTGTTTGTAAGTTACCGACATTTGACTGTCACTTACCGGCATTCGATTGTCAGATTCCGGCAAAATGTAAATCCATTAGAATTATCTTAAATTACATTATTACATAAATTACACATGTAAAGTATTTTACCTGCGGAAAAACTTTATCATTCCCATGGAAAAAATATATCTAAATAAGGATTTATTGACCTCCTTATGACAAACGAATCTCTACCACGAAACAGGAACGGATGATCGATCATTGTCTGAACTATATCCTCTAAAGACGGGCGGCACATCTCGAACCGACCCATGTCAGAGAACTGGCTTATTACCGTGGGAAAATATGCAGTTCTCTTGGGATAGTCTATACTTACGAAGCCTTGCTTGAAATTACTCATATAAAATGTGTCATTCTCATGGGAAAATCAATAAGAATTAACGTATTTTCATAAATGTCACATTTGAGCTACTTTTCCCGCGGAAAATATTGCCATTACCATGAGAAAATATGATTAAATGAGCGTAGTTTCATTAATAACACATTTAAGCTAATTTTCCCGCGGGAAAATGGGGCATTCCATTAAGATTTTTTTGGGAAAACTGCTTAAACCGTTGAGGCACTTACCCCCTTATCTCACACCATGACAAACGCCTCTCTACCACGAAACAGGAACGGGTGTTGATCGATCATCGTCTGGACGATATCCTCTAGGTACGGGCGGCACATCTCGAACCGACCCATGTCAGAGAACTGGACCGGGAGTAAGGTCGGCCACCAGCAGATCGCCAGGTTCTTGCTGTCCATCGAGTTGAGCTTCGAGTTGTCAGCCACTCTAAAATAGATAAAGTGAGTATTAGCGTGGTACAAGCTAGTATGAAAAAAAATCAAACTCTCATATTGTTACACGTATTAAACAAAATGTGGTGCGCAAAATTTCATAAAGATATCTTTAATGGAAAGGGATGAAGAGAGCCCGATGGTGTAGCGGATAGGGCCGCTGCCTCCTGAGCAGGGAGGTCGTGGTTCGAATCCCACCACGTACCAATGTGTTTTTCGGTTTTCGAATTTCATAAGTACGTTTATTCGGCGCTTTTTCCGTGCTTCGGAAGGCAAGTTAAGCCGTTGGTCCCGGTTAATATCGTTTAATACCGTAGATGTTAGTCGTTAAGCCATATCAGAGGCGAGTGCTAATCATTGGCGGCTTGAAAACTCTGACCTAATCTAGGATTGGGTCTGGTTTCCCGTCTTGGTTGCGGAGGTCAGATGACAGTCGCTCTGTGTAAAAACCAGTACCCTCGTTCAATCCCCTAGATTAGGTAGCCGGACCGTGAGATACGGGATAAGGCTAGGAAGAAGAGATCTTTAATGGAAAGGGATGCTCATCGTAAGACAAATATTTGGATTTGTTTGAAAAGATGAAAAATAAAAGTAGTATTTTTTTTTGTATAGGAAGCTGATTCAAAAGTGACAAAGGTTTAAATTATCGAAAAACATTCCGTAAATAAAATGATTTTCACCTAGAAATCGAAGTTATTTTCAATCAAATTTTAAGGAATATCTCATAATTTCAACACTATACTTAAATACACTTACAACACCTAAAAGTTGCATTGGACTACGTAAAATATGTATTTTTTTATATTTTACTTCAGAGACCTACTCATATCCCTATTTTTAAGCAGTAATGTTAGTAAACTTGAGTGAGTGTTTTGTGAAAAAATATAAATATGAGCAGCCTGCCTTTAGTTTAGGAAGCTGATATTTTACAATTATAATAATATGGATATAATTAACAAAATAGGAGGGTGGCCAATACGAACATTTAAAAAAGTACTTTTTGAACCACCCTAGTGAGTATGTCAAATTAATATAGAATCTTCCAAAAAAGATAATGGAATTTTGCAATAGTTGTAGAGCGACTTTATACAACACTAGCAGCCCGTCCCGGCTTCGCAAGGGGTAGACTATTTTTTTTTTAAAGTAATTAGAATAATAGCAGAGTCGAATAAAATATATACAGTCTAAATTAAACGTTGACAACTTTCAACTAAAATTTCTACACCTTCGGTTACATTGTTCAAATTTTACCAAGGATCCCTAATTTTTTTCAAAATGAAATGTAGCCTTTGGAAGAATGTAGCATTTTATTGGTGAAAGATTTTTTTAAATCAGCCCAGTACTTTTTGAGCCTATTCATTACAAACATACAAAAATAGGTACAAATCTTTCCTCTTTATAATATTAGTGTAGATGGAAAAGATACAACCGTGAACGTTTATTATAGAACTAAGAAAGCTATTACAAATAGAATTCGCTTCGTCCACGCAGCTAACTATTGTTTCGTAACCAGTTACAGAAGAAGAATAGTTTTACTGTTTTGTAACCAGTTACAAGAGAAGGAATATTATACGTATAAGTATTAACTGCCTCCGTGGTCCAGTGGTCAGAGCCATGGGCTCAAGATCCGGAGAGGAGGTTTGATTCCCAGGGGGGGGGGGAAACATAAAGTTGATATTTCTCAATTTATCACTTTGTGAGGTTTCCTAAGTTTAGTTAGGACATTGCAGGCTGAGTCACCTGATTGTACCAGAACCACGTTAAGCCGTCGGTCCCAGTCGCTGTCTTTGATAGTGGTTACTCAAACCACGTCAGAGGCCTAATAGCTGTTGTTACTGTTAGCTGTGCTACTAGGCGGTCTGACAACTCTAGACACCAGGGTTCATTGGCTCGTTTGACTCGAGAATCCACTCGCTAATAAGAAGAATTGCCTTAAGCTGTACCTAGAGAAGTGGTCGAGTACGTAGTCCAACGTGGCTCTGGCCACTGGAGTCAGTGCTGTGTTCAGTAACTGTCTCAGAGCCAGCAGTCGCCAGCTGCGATCCTTTAGTTCCACACCACCGGCCATTGTACATCCGCGCATTGCTGTAATAAATATAAACACTTGTCAATATCTAAACTAACTGCCTCCGTGGTCTAGTGCCATGGACTCCCGATCTGGAGGTCCTGTGTTCGATTCCCAGGGGGGAAAAACAAAGTTGATATTTGAGAATTTATCACTTTGTAAATTTTTCCCCAGTTTGGTTAGGACATTGCAGGCTGAATCACCTGTTTGTCCGAAAAGAAAAAGATTTTCGTGCTTCGGAGGGCACGTTAAGCCGTCGGTACCGGTTGCTGTCTTTGATAGTGGTCGTTACTCAAACCATTTCAGAGGCCTGATAGTTGTGCTACTAGGCGGTTTAAAAACTCTGACACCAGGGTTCATCGGGTCCATAGACTCGATACCCACTCGACAGAAGAAGAATATCTAAACAAGTATATAAACAAAGAATCGTCGGTCCCGGTCGCTGTCTTTGATAGTGGCCGTCACTCAAAACCATGTCAGAGGCCTGATAGTTGTGCTACTAGGCGGTTTACAAACTCTGACACCAGGGTTCATCGGGTCGATAGACTCGATACCCACTCGACAGAAGAAGAAGACAATGAATTCAAATGACCAGACTGTAGTACCTATAAAAACATGTTATAATGCATTTTTTTTTACTTCCATGCTAGACTGAGCAAGAGAAAAACATAGAATGTGCCAGCTGCATTTCCTCCCGGGCATGCTGTAAAAGCCAGCTAAGGGATCCGAGGGTTTCAGTATACTGTAATTTAGGCAATGGATTGACAACCTGTCTTACAATTAAGCGCCTTACATCCGCCATTTTGAACTTTGAAAAAATACTTCTATCTAATAAAAAAACACTCGGGTGGTTGAGACCAATCGAACGATTGTCGAATTCCATAAATACGACATAATAAAGACATATCAGTACATACATACGAGATACGCGCGAAAAATATAACCCTTCCTTGCCAGTCGGGTAAACAGTTGCAGGTCATATGTTCTAAAACCTAGAGAAATTATGGTACAATAGAATTACAGGATTTGAACCGATCCCTGGTTTCAGAGCCCAACACCTGCCTCCGTGGTCTAGTGGTCAGAGCCGGGCTTACGATCCGGAGGCCTTGGGTTCGATTCTCAGAAGTTGATATTTGTCAATTTATCACTTTGTGAGGTTATCTCCAGTTTGGTTAGGACATGGCAAGCTGAACCACCTGATTGTCCAATAAGAAAAAGGATTCCGTGTTTCGGAGGGCACGATAAGCCGTCGGTCTCGATCGCTGTCTGTGATAGTGGTCGCTACTCAGAACCACGTCAAAGGCCTAATAGCTGTGCTACTAGGCGGTTTGAAGACTCTGACACCAGGGTTCATCGGGTCGTTGTTCGACTCGAGAATCCGCTTGCTAAGAAGAAGAGCCAAACCTTTGTCAGACGTGGCGGAACGACCTTTGTTTAGATCGTTAACTCTCTGCCTACCCCATTAGGGATAAAGGCGTGATTATCCGTATGTCTGTCTGTCTGTCTACAACGATATCTGCTCTGTGCCTATAACAGATCTTACCTGCAATGTCTTCAAGCTGCGCCATGCTGGCTTCGTCAAGTAGCGGCGGCAGTTTCTTGGAGAAGAAGTCCTTGAGAGCCGTCGCGACTGCGTTCACCGGGATGTCTAGCGTTTCTAGGTCTATGTTTGGATCTGAAACAAAAAAGCAGTATGTATTTTAGTTTTATATTCATTGTTGTGTATTTCAAAGTTGAGGAAGTGACAATAACTAGTCAAATATAACAGGTGTAAGGGACAGCGTCCCGCAAACTGATAGGGCTGCTCAGTCAACATAACATAAAATAATAATACTTTATTGCATAACATAAAAATACTTTATTTCACGTAAGAAAACAAATCTTACACAACACAACAGACAACAACAAAAGAAAATTACCTTAGGCCTTATAAGGGACAGCGTCCCGCAAACTGATAGGGGTTGCTGAGTCAACGACAGTGAACAATTATCAGCAGGATTTTTTTAGGAAGTAAAAAAATGGCTTTTCCATACAAATGGTCTGATCGAGGTAAACATTTTGTACATATTGTACTTTCACTTCCTGAAAAAAAATTCTGCTAATAGTTGTTCAGTGTCGTTGTCCACACGACCATTACCAGTTTCACAAGGTTACATACAATTTTGGTAAATTAGTTAAAATTAGAACGTATTAATAGCAAGACATGTGCTTGGACATGACATTAGTAAAAATTAATAGGTATTATAATGTTTATATGATAATACTTACATTTTTATGATAAATAAATAGACATAATACATGCAAACATAATAATATATTGGTGTGTATAATAAATAGAAAATATATATATAATCATAATATGTGTAATTAGGTCATTATTTTTAAAATATCCTCGGTGGAATTGTAATTAAGGGTTTTCAGCCAATTCATAAGAGTCCGTTTCGCTTGAGGAAGTTTAAAATTTTTGATGGTGCAATCCTTGTTGACTGCAGAGTATATAAAAGGATGACTAAAATTCCTAAATCGTTGAGCAAATGTGGTGTTAACTTTAGGAGTTTTCACTTGATAAATCGTCTCTGCGATATAATATAATTTATTTATTTATTTCAAGTAGCATAGACTCACATAATTATTAAAAATAACTTAAACCTAATGTGAACTTAAAAAATAATTATACCGTCCGTACACGCCCCAATGCTGCAGACCGCACCGAGCCAACACTATGCAGCCTGCAACAGTGTAGCATATACGGACAGTCCAACTTATCCGCAATCATAGTCAGGATGCTGTTAGAGCTGGCCCGCACCCTGCACAACAGGGACGCCACTCGCTTTCGCATTATCGTGTAAAAGCAGTCAACACGAGCCTCGGCGAACATTCCTGACGCGCTACAGTAGCGGGGCAGCCCCAACAACACCCTGAAAGCGTTGTTATATTGGACTCGAACTGCCCCATACGATTTTTGAGTGAATTTTGCCCACAGGCTGCACGTGTAAAAAGATGTACAATACGCTCTAAAGAGAGTAATTTTAACCTCCCGTGAGCAACGTGCAAACCTGCGGGCAATCATGTTTGCTCTTACAGATAGAGCCCTTCGCTCCCTCTCTATGTCAGCATCATCTTCGAGACCAGATGTAAGCAAATGTCCTAAGTACTTAAATTGCTCCACCCTTTCCAGAGGCACTCCATTAAGGGTGAGCTCAGGAACAGTCATATGACGCCTACATTTGGTCTCAAAGACCATGAACTGGCTTTTCTTCTCGTTGTACAACAACCCATGGTTTACTGCATACAGTTCGCAAATACGAAGCAGCTTTCTAAGTCCGCATATCGATGCACTCAGCAGCACCATGTCATCAGCGTAACTGATGTTGTTTAGGCACACGCCATCAACATGCAGGCCGACATGTGTGCTGCTGAGCTCCTCGACTAGCGCGTTAACATAAAGGTTAAACAAGGCAGGCGAGGTCAGCCCCCCCTGCCTCACCCCGCAATGCAACCTATAGGGATCGGACAAGCTATCCCTCCATTTTACATTGTTGACCTGGCCTTCATACCAATACTTAAAGATGTTCACAAGGTCATTCGGTAAAGAAAGTTTTTGAAGCTTTTTCCAAAGCATTTGATATGAAACCAGGTCAAATGCTTTCGACAGGTCAAGAAAGCAGGCGTAGACGGGAGTCTTACGATCTGTGTAGTACCTGACGGCATGCTTGACACACAATATTGCACTCTCCGTTGCTAATCCAGGTCTGAACCCAAACTGATTGTCATGCAAGGATAGATATCTATTTAAATGTGTATCAAGCAGGCCGTCAAACACCTTTGCGACTATTGTTGCAAGTGAAATAGGTCGATAGTTTTTCGTATCTGACATATCACCCAGCTTATTTTTGACTATGGGTACCACAATGGTTTTCAACATATCGGATGGCAGGTAAGAATGACTAACGCAGAGACTATAAAACATTGCTAGAATTCTAGATACATGGGGACCGGCATGCTGAAGGTGCTCAATACCGAGACCGTCGTGGCCAGGTGACCTACCGCTTGATAATGATTTAATAATCTTGGCAACATCCTTGGCCGAAAATTTTGTAGCAACCTCTCCACTCAGAGTATCGCCACTGAACACCTCCCGGTCCAATCCTAGTGGCGATTGTACAAAAAAATGCGATTTAAATATATCAGCAATCTTTTTAGGGTCACTCGCTCCATTGACACTAACGGGGTGACCAGGTCGATGACTAAGCTTGTTGGTCTCTTTCCAAAAACCCCGGAAATCTTGCTTAGAGTGATGCGAAGCCAAAATATCCATTTTGATTTGGTTTTCGTGAGTTTGACACCATTTTAAACGCGATTTAAATATTTTACGACTTTCACACATTTCATTAAAAACACGACCAAATTTTGGTTCACCTAACCATATCCATATTTGGTATTTCTGCCTGGCCTCCTCGTGAGCATCTCTGACGTGTTTATTCCACCCTACAACAGTCCTATGTCTACGCCGTTCCCCCAGCCGTCGACGACTCTGTACAGCAGATTCTTTAAGGGCAGTTACGAGGTCATTATACAACGTATCAATTACTAGTCTGTGACTAACATCAGTACAGTAATGATCAGCGCATTTCGTACATTCTATAGGAAAATCGATAAGTCGCAATCTGCCATGACATTCCCTTGTATAATGACTAATTTGACCATCAGTCCTCTCCCTCCACCTTACGTTATTTCCCGCACAGTGTACGGGTTGTAACCGAGGTGTTAGTAAATGTAGGTTACATTGTATAAAAAGTGGAAAATGATCCGACCATAGGACATCATTATTAACATAAACACTACACACAGAATCCAAAGCAGACTGCGATACAATGCAGTGGTCCAACCAACTCGTCGTCTTAAAGGCTTCACTTCTAAATGTATAAGTATCAGAATCTAAACCTAGACTATTCACATCCACACAGTGCCAACCCTGTTCGTCACAAAATAAAGATAATTCGCTAAAAAATAACTCTATATATATGGATACCTGTTCTGTAGATGTTAATTTTAGTATAGCTTTATGTTGGTCTAGACTAGCCTTGAGAATGTACAATTGACGTACTGTTAAGACCTCTGCCTCCCGATATAGCCTCTGAGTCGGAAACCTAAAAGGTTTTTTATAAAGAACTTTTAGCACTGATCTTTGTGCCCTCTCTAGCATGATCATGAAGGTCTTAGCAGCACTACCCCAGATGCCTATACAATACGTGATTACCGATTGGCATAAGGCTGTGTAGACAAGGCGAAGGATGACTTCATCGGCACAGTCACGTAAGAGCTTCATCACACCTATGAGTTTTCTAGTTCGACCAGACATAACTCGAATATGCTGTTTGAAGGACAATTGTTCGTCTAATGTAACTCCTAGGTATTTAAGCTCACCAGATCTTTCGATAGAGCTGCATTCACAGCCATTAGGAGACTGACTCGGAGGGGAACAAGTGTGTACCCTTAAACTAGATTTTATATTTGTTGGTGGAGCGGACGCTTTTGTTCTGTGAAAGCACATAAACTTTGTTTTGCTTGTGTTCAGTGTCAACAGATTTTTGTTTAGCCATTCAGAAACCAAAGCCATACCACTTTCAGCACTATAAAATACTTCTTTCCAGGAATACCCTTGAAAAAGTATTGCTGTATCATCAGCATAACAAACAACCGCTGTGTTAGTATCATTAGTAAATAAATTAGCTATATTGTTAATGTAGATTATAAAGAGAGTTGGGCCTAAAATGCTTCCTTGAGGCACGCCATATTTTATGTTGGCAAAGTCACTTGAACAGTTATCTACTTGAACACACTGAGTTCGATTTTCTAGGTAGCTACGGAACCATTTCAACGCCTGTCCTCTTATTCCGATTATTTCTAGTTTTTTCAAAAGTATAGTAGAGGAAACGGTGTCGAAGGCTTTGGCTAGGTCAAGAAAGATTCCTAGACATGCTTTGCCTTTGTCCATAGCCTCCGACACAGTATCCAGTATTAATCCGATCGCATCTTCAGTAGACTTTCCTGTTTGAAAACCGAATTGACTGGGGAATATAATATTCTGTTTACCTAAATAATTTATTAATCTTTTGTTTACAAGCTTTTCAAGAATTTTAGAAAAGATGCTGAGCAGGGAAATCGGGCTGTAATTTGTTGGGTTATCCTTTGCACCAGCTTTATGAATAGGGACGACTACAGCTTGCTTCCAACAATCAGGAAATATCCCGTTTGATAGGCTAGCGTTAAGAACGAAGATTAAAGGTTCTGCAATTAATGAAAATATCGTCTTAAGGAAGGAGCTATTGATTCCATCCCTACCTGGAGCGCTATTTTTATTTAGAGAATTAATAATATTTGCAACCTCTCCGATATCTGTTGGAAGCATATAGAAGGAGTCGGGAAAAACATTTTTATCTGGGATACATTTTATTAGGTCTGCTTCTGAAAAGCCCATATTAGACTTAATTTTCTCAGCCAAATTCTCACCTACACCAGCGAAGAAAGAGTTACTTTTATTTAGAGACTTTTTTGCGTTGATTTCGATTTTAAGCAAAGAAGAAGACTTTGATTTTTTAGGATCAAGGCAACAGATTACATTTATGGTAGTCCATAATTTCTTGGGATGGTTTTTATTTTCATTGAGCTGCGTACTATCGTAATCAGATTTGAGGATTTTGCAAATATTATTGTAAAAATTACGGTATCTTATGTAAATAAGTTTTTTCATCTCATTTTCTGGGTTTTTCCAAACTTCCAGGTGTAGTCTATCTCTATTAACCATACATCGCATCAAACCCGGTGTGACCCATTCTTTTTGATTATTAAATTTATTGTTCACTTTAATTTGTTTGGTATTTCTATCAATAATATTAATAATAGAAGACACAAAATAATGAGCTGAATCTGATACATTACGTATTGAATATAGTGGGGCCCAATCTGTTGATGACAGTTCCTTTAGGATTTCCGGTATATCTTTTATTATTATATATATTATATATATTTTTCTGCTTCACATCTAGTGATTTGAGACGTATTTTGCCAATGACGACGAATACTTGACGTATAATCATACATATGATCACGCCTTTATCCTTAATGGGGTAGGCAGAGCGCAAACTATCGAAACAAAGGTCGTTCCGCCAGGTCTGACAAAGTTTTGAGGGTCATTTAAGATATATTTGTAGATATATATATTGCTGTAGTCACAGGTTGTCAGCCCATCGCCCTAAAATGTTCTTTCCATGTTTTAGGACGGTCGTAAAGTTACCTATGGCTATGACTCGCGAAAGCACGCAGAAAGTATGCTGTACAAAAAAACTAGTTGACCGAACTATAGGGTGGTAGATCCAGTCTATAAAACTGAACATATTTCATTTTCATTTCTGAACATTTTCTCGTGTCCTTTCTGTGCAATAAAGTATATTCTTATCTTATCTTTATTCAGGAAAAATAGGCCGAAATATGAAAGAAGAGACAGTTTTTATCATGTGGGAGTTGACTGACCAAAAACTAATAGACAAGGAGATTCTTCTTAGAAAATGGCGCTGGATTGGACATGTGCTGCGGAAACCAGACATCCATATATCCAAGCAAGGGTTGTCATGGCAAGCGTATGGAACACGAAGACCGGGCCGCCCGCGTACCACGGTTTATAAAAACGACCCTATAGAACATGGTGTCAGTTTTTAAGCCACCGAGGCTTCTGACATTTTTTTGTGACGACCAATGACAAAGACAACGTCGTTCTTTCTTTCCTTCTTTCGTCTGACATGGCATGTGTAACGAACACTGACAAAGACAGCGTCTTTTTTCTTTTCATGTTTCTTTTATTCTTTCTTTTAAATAATCCTGTCATAAGAACAATGAAACGATATAGCCTGCACTGTCCAAACCAAACTAGAAACTGTCCCAAAACGCATCAACTCAGCGTAAAAAACAAACCTACTCCCCCGAAACTAGATCCCATGGTTCAGACCGCGCGCGCTGCTAATATTTATAAACACGTACCTTCATAAAACTTGTTAAACAGCATCTCGACATGCGCCCTGTTGCCGGGAACCCGGTACAGCCCTTCGGAACTCAAGCCCTCTCGCTCGATAAACTCCACGCATTTTTCTATGGACAGAGGCGCAACCTAACGACAACCCATGGCCCGCACCACTACACCATAGGGGCTGTGCTTATGAAAACGAAACAAACTTGGTGTCAGAGTTTTTAAGCCACCGAAGCTTCTCATACGGTTTTTTGTGATAGCCACTGACAAAGACAGCGCCTTTCTTTCCAATTTTTCTATCTCCCTTCTTTCTTCCTTTCTGTTTTTCTTTCTTTCTTCCTTTTGCCTTACTTTCTTTCTTTCTGCCCATCGTTGTTTCGAATAATCTAACTTGTCAAGGTACAATCAAATC
The DNA here is from genome assembly GCA_949820665.1 of Scrobipalpa costella. Lineage (NCBI taxonomy): Eukaryota > Metazoa > Arthropoda > Insecta > Lepidoptera > Gelechiidae > Scrobipalpa > Scrobipalpa costella. The sequence goes on along the minus strand of OX463320.1, from coordinate 7,931,266 downwards.
ATATATATATATTGATTTGGACAATGCAGTGCATTATCATCATCCAAATCAAACTAGAAACTGTCCCAAAATGCATAAACTCAGTGTAAGAATCAAACCCACGGCCTCAAAATCTAGATCCCATGGTTCAGACCACGCCCGCTGTTAATATGTATAAACACGTACCTTCGTAAAACTTGTTAAACAGCATCTCGACATGCGCCCTGTTGCCGGGAACCCGGTACAGCCCTTCGGAACTCAAGCCCTCTCGCTCGATAAACTCCACACATTTTTCTATGAACAGAGGCACGCCGTGAGAACCCTGGAACAATAGTTTTGGTTAGTACCTTATTGCTCAAGATAGTGTTACATACATACATATAATCGCACGCTCAATACAGTCCGAATGGTATTGACATGAACTCATAGTTATCTGTGGCCTCCAGGTGAGCGCAGACTGTGTATTAGCTGCTTGTGCAGGCGCTGTGTTCTTCTTATCTTTGTTTTTACTCTCTTTATGTCTGCGATCGTTTTTGAACTATCTCTGGCGCTCCATACAGTCCAAAAAGCAATCGTGTGAACTCATAGGTGCTCAATACAGTCCAAATGGTATTGACATAATCTCATAGTTACCTGTGGCCTCTAGTTAAGCGCAGACTGTGTATTAGCCGCTTCTGCGGGCGCTGTGTTCTTCTTATCTTTTTTACCTTCTTTATGCCTGCGGTCGTTTTTGAAATATCTCTGGCGCTCCATAGTCCAAAAGGCAATCGTGTGAACTCATAGGTGCTCAATACAGTCCAAATGGCATTGCTATGAATTCATAGTTACCTGTGGCCCCTAGTTAAGTGCAGACTGCGTTCTAGACGCGGCTTCAGGCGCTGCTTTCTTCTTATCCTTGTTCTTGTCTGAGGTTGTGTTTGAAAGATCTGCAGCGCGCACTACAGTCCGAAAGGTAATCTTGTAAACTCATAGTTACCTGTGGTCCCCAGTTAAGTGCAGACTGTGTATTAGCCGCAGCTTCAGGCGCTGCTTTCTTCCTATCCTTGTTGTCTGAGGTTGTGTTTGAAAGAACTGCGGCGCGCACTAAAGTCCGAAAGGTAATCTTGTATACTCATAGTTACCTGTGGCCCCCAGTTAAGTGCAGACTGTGTATTAGCCGCGGCTTCAGGCGCTACTTTCTTCTTATCCTTGATCTTGTCTGAGGTTGTGTTTGAAAAATCTGCGGCACGCAATACAGACCGAAAGGTAATCTTGTAAACTCATAGTTACCTGTGTTCCCCAGTTAAGTGTAGACTGTGTATTAGCCGCGGCCTCAGGCGCTGCTTTCTTCTTATCCTTGTTCTTGTCTGAGGTTGTGTTTGAAAGATCTGCGACGCACAATACAGTCCGAAAGGTAATCTTGTGAACTCATAGTCACCTGTGGCCCCCAGTTAAGTGCAGACTGTGTATTAGCCGCAACTGGAGGTGCTGCGTTCTTCTTATCCTTGTTCTTGGCAGAGGTTGTGTTTGAAAGATCTGCGACGCACAATACAGTCCGAAAGGTAATCTTGTAAACTCATAGTTACCTGTGGTCCCCAGTTAAGTGCAGACTGTGTATTAGCCGCAGCTTCAGGCGCTGCTTTCTTCCTATCCTTGTTGTCTGAGGTTGTGTTTGAAAGAACTGCGGCGCGCACTAAAGTCCGAAAGGTAATCTTGTATACTCATAGTTACCTGTGGCCCCCAGTTATGTGCAGACTGCATTCTAGACGCGGCTTCAGGCGCTGCTTTCTTCCTATCCTTGTTGTCTGAGGTTGTGTTTGAAAGAACTGCGGCGCGCACTAAAGTCCGAAAGGTAATCTTGTATACTCATAGTTACCTGTGGCCCCCAGTTATGTGCAGACTGCATTCTAGACGCGGCTTCAGGCGCTGCTTTCTTCTTATCCTTGATCTTGTCTGAGGTTGTGTTAGAAAGAACTGCGGCGCGCACTAAAGTCCAAAAGGTAATCTTGTATACTCATAGTTACCTGTGGCCCCCAGTTAAGTGCAGACTGTGTATTAGCCGCGGCTTCAGGCGCTACTTTCTTCTTATCCTTGATCTTGTCTGAGGTTGTGTTTGAAAGATCTGCGGCACGCAATACAGTCCGAAAGGTAATCTTGTGAACTCATAGTCACCTGTGTTCCCCAGTTAAGTGCAGACTGTGTATTAGCCGCAACTGGAGGTGCTGCGTTCTTCTTATCCTTGTTCTTGGCAGAGGTTGTGTTTGAAAGAACTGCGGCGCGCACTAAAGTCCGAAAGGTAATCTTGTGAACTCATAGTTACCTGTGGTCCCCAGTTAAGTGCAGACTGTGTATTAGCCGCGGCTTAAGGCGCTGCTTTCTTCCTATCCTTGTTGTCTGAGGTTGTGTTTGAAAGATCTGCGACGCACAATACAGTCCGAAAGGTATTCTTGTGAACTCATAGTTACCTGTGGTCCCCAGTTAAGCGCAGACTGTGTATTAGCCGCAGCTGGAGATGCTGCGTTTTTCTTATCGTTGTTCTTGTCTGAGGTAGTGTTTGAAAGATTTGCGGCGCCCAATACAGACCGAAAGGTAATCTTGTGAACTCATAGTTACCTGTAGTCCCCAGTTGTGTAGTCACAAGTGCAGACTGTGTTTTAGTCGCGGTTACAGGCGCTGCATTCTTCTTATCCTTGTTTTTATGTCTTCTGTCGTGTTTGAAAGATCTCTGGCGCTCAATACAGTCCAAGTGGTATTAACATCAACTCATAGTTACCTGTGGTCCCCAGTTAAGCGCAGACTGTGTATTAGCCGCAGCTGGAGGTGCTGCGTTCTTCTTGTCTTTGTTTTTGCCCTCCTTATGTCTGCGGTCGTGTTTGCTGAAGGGGTGTTGCCGGCGGCGGGTATCAGGCGCGCTAGATGAGGAATTATCTTGCGCTGACGATGGGTAGTCGCCTCCTAGAATCTGAGAGAGAATAAAGGTGTCTTCAATATATGTAATGTTTACTATATTGTTTCCTGGAAAGAGAGAGGGGAGGCCTTTGCTCAGCAGTGGGACACTTTAGGCTAATATAATAATAATAACTATATTATTTGTGTTTTAAAAAGCCATTTTCAAATTCAATAACACGAACGATAAAAACAGGGATCAAAATGTTGGTAAAGCTGCCATTATTGTTATTTTTTCTGGTAAGTAAACAGTCTTGCTTCTATTTCGTAGACTATGAAATAAATCGTTAACAGAACATGCAACTAGTTCGACCATAGAATTGCTGAGTGAGTGGACATTTAAGCTTATTTATTTATATATTTAACAGTTTATTGTACACAATAATATATAAAGGGCATTTATTATTTATTTATTTATGATCCTGTGGTGTCCCAAAGGGCATATATATTAAACAAAGACATAAGAGCCACAGCTTATTTCTAAAAAGAAATCTCTTCCAGCTAGTGAAATGCTTAACTTACCTTATGCGAGCTCATTTCTTGATGCGGCGGTGGCGGTAAAGGCCTGGGCCTTCTAGTCTCACCATCAGAACTACCGTCGCTCGACTCACTGCCTGCTAGAATATGATATCCTTTTAATACAACATAAATTACACCAACACTTCAATACCCTTATAGTAAGTCATGTAATATTGCTGCAGAATTACTATTACCTTTGTCCTCTTGTGTTCTGGCGCGGTAGCCAGTTGGTAGCTCAGGTGGTCCGACAAACATACCCAGTTTGGGCACTCTAGGGCTTTGGACTGCTACCAAGTTGCCTAATGACCTGTAGGGTAGATAGGGAATGAATTTAAATCGATAAATGTGGGGCGATGGCGTCGATTCTCGCGACACAATCCTAATTCTAAGCTAGCGCTGTTACTTTTTTTACTTTTACATAAGGACAGGATAGCAAATAAACACATGACTTTGATATTCCTAATCTGACATTAGACTGCTTATATGACGTAAAATAAGGAAGTATCTCTCTAGAGAGCCTGCTCTATGCTCAGTTCTTATTTGAAGCGTCTTACGTTTTACGTCCATTTGCTCCTCCATCATCATCATCATCGTCATGTCATCCTGTTCTAATGTCAAAGTTAAGAAAGTGACAGCTCTAGCTAAGAATTAGTTAAGGAATAGTGAGTCCAGAATTGCCACCATGTATGTGAGGCGACCTTCTTGAATAATATTAAACGAAAGTCGACGTTCTTAAGGGGATCCCCGGTGCACGCCAGCGCCTTCATCAGTTAAAAAATCATTACTTACTAAAAACGATATCAATCGAAAATCCGGTAGATCAGATTGAAGTACAGGTACTGAAGTGTATTTTAAGCATCGTAAATTGCTAATTCAATGTTCACTGCAGTTACAGATAGCAAAAGTGCCTAAAGTGGCCGTTTTTCGCAAATTTTCTATCTGTAATTACAACGAACTATACGTTGCAACTTTATGAGGCTCTTAACTATCTTCATTGCTTTAACCTCAATCTGATCTACCGGATTTTCGGTCGGATTGTGTTTTCAGTGAGTAATGATTTTTTGACCGATGGGGGCGCCACTTAGCCCAGGGAAGCCCCTTAACTCGATTTTCTTATCTTGACCAAAGGTGAATTAAACGCCCTGAAACTCTCTTTTATGGCATACAGTGAGACCTGTATAGTACAATGTACTTTATTGCACAATAACACAGAAATTACATAAACAGAAAAGGAGTACAATTGGCGGCCTTATTGCTAATGTAGCATAGCAATATCTTCCAGGCAACCAGGCAGTAGGAAACAGAGGAATTAAATAAATTGACGCGGGTCAATTTAAATAAATAATGTATGTTGCTAAGAGCTTGTACTCACGAACCAGGCGGGCCTAATTGTCGTGTATTTTACATACATACATACATATAATCCCGCCTTTATCCCTAATGGGGTAGACAGAACGTAAACGACCTAAACAAAGGTTGTTCCGCCACGTCTTACAAAGTTTTGAGGGTTATTTAAGACAGATTTGTAGGTAGGTATATTGCTGTAGTAACAGGTTGTCAGCCCATCGCCTAAATTACAATATACTGAACTGAAACCCTCGGATTCCTTAGCTGGTTTTTACAGCACTTCCGGGAGGAAATACAGCTGGCACATTCGATGTATTTCTCTCGCTCCCAGTCCAGCACAGAAGGAATTCCTAATCAAACGCAAGATATTTGATTTTAAAGTTGCCAGTATTGAATATCGGCCATTTCCTATGTAAGGACCTAATAAAAAAAAACTATCGAGATATTTTTGTTTCAATTTTGTGTTTTTTTTTTTACGAGTTATCATCTCCCTAGCTTTATCCCGTATAACATGGGGTCGGGTACCTAATCTAGGGGATTGAACGAGGGTACTGGTTTTTACACAGAGCGACTGCCATCTGACCTCCGCAACCCAGAAGGGTAACCAGACCCAATCCTAGATTAGGTCAGAGTTTTTAAGCCGCCAATGCTTACCAATGGCCTCTGACATGGCTTAACGACTAATATCTACGGTAGTAAATGATATTAACCGGGACCAACGGCTTACTGTGACTTCCGAAGCACGGAAAAAGCGCCGAATAAACGTAGATATGAAATTCGAAAACCGAAAAACACATTGGTACGTGGTGGGATGCGAACTACGACCTCCCGCTCAGGAGGCAGCGGCCCTATCCACTACACCATCGGGCTCCTCCATTTTGTACGAGTATTTTACCTTTTCTTGTAATGCCGCGGTGCGTGGTGCGTGTTATGTCGACGCCGGGCGTGCACGCGCGCGCCGCCGCCCGAAGCCTCGCTGGAGCCAGAACTGTCCGTCTCAGAGAACGCTGGGGAACAAATAATCATAGCATTACATGACTGTAATGTAATTTGGCCTGAAATAAAACATTTTTTTTTTATAGCTTCCATTTATACTTGAGATTGTCGGCATTTGGTAAAACTCCATATTTATAATACATACATACATATAATCACGCCTTTATCCCTAATGGGGTAGGCAGAGCGTGTACGACCTAATCAAAGGTGTTCTGCCACGTCTGACAAAGTTTTGAGGGTTATTTAAGATAGATTTTATATACATTCCTGTAGTGGCAGGTTGTCAGCCTATCGCCTAAATTGCAATATACAGAAACCCTCGGATCCCTTAGCTGATTTTTACAGCATGCCTGGGAGGATATGCAGCTGGCACATTCTATGTTTTCCTCTCGCTCCCAGTCCAGCATGGAAGTTTGGATGGATAGATTTTATCTTATTGTTGACGATAATGATTTCCGTATGCATGTTTCATCTTGCAGTGCATAAAAGCTTTAATGTTACTATCGAAATTATTGGTAAAAATGGCCAGTTTTGGCGGAAATTTCGATATTAACTCCAGGGTACTATTTTTGCTCCTCAATTCGTCTTCTAAACAATCCTTAGGTTTAAATCTAAGGAAGTGACAGAGAAAAGTTTTGATTATGCCTATATTTTGCGAGTTATGATTTTTTTACGAATGAGTGTTGACTTACAGGGTTGATGTACGGTAGTTTTCTCGTGTCTCCTATGTCTCCTCAATCTCATCATTGATGGTGCTTCCATGTATTCGTTGGGATCTTTGATCTACAAATAGTAAAATGAATATATATAAAAAAAAGCAATAAACATAAGATACACATACTCTTCACAGCTTTTTTATCGATATTTTTTGAAATTTTATTCGAAATTAATTCAAATGTAATTTGGATTCGGAATATCTATCTTCAATCTAAACGATATTTTTTTTCAATAACTAGACCATTAATTAAAATATTTTTTGTCAAGGGAATTAAATTTTTCATGAAACTTAGAGATTATTAAGCTCTATTTTTTAGAACTAAATAAGACTAACAATAGTACATTAATCCGAGGTCAAAGAAAAAGCAATATATGGTCGAGTAAATTTCAATGTACACGAGACCATAATATTGCTATTTCGGTTGAGAGAAGTACTTTTATCTCATTTTGGGAGGAAACAACAATAAACTTAAAAATAAACATTAAACTTGCGATTCCTCCATAGTACTTTGACATTTAAAATGTTCATGGCGTGTCATACCATTAATCAATTCTTTTTTTCGCATTCTGCCTTTAAAAAACTACACTTTAATCACCGAATCCATACGAGAGTATACTTTAAAGACTTCGTGTAGCGGTCGTTAACGGTCATTGTTGTTGTTTGGAGGAAGAACGAAAAAGGTTTTGTTTTTTTAAGGCAAATATTTAACACGGCAACTGAAATCCTTTTTAGGCGACTTTCTATTAAGTCACAAAAAAACTAACTTTGCAGTGATTAAATATCTTAGCAACTATTAAACTATACAAGCAACAAAAGGCTAGGATCAAAAAAACTAAAAAACGGCTGCTACTGTAAGGTGTCAAATATATCAAGCGGGATCAGTTTAAAACTGGTTAAGGTATTATAAAACCTAATGTGGCGACTAATTTTCCCGAGGGGATATCAAACATTCTTCACTGGCAACTACTGGCTTTCATTATAAAAATAAACTTTTGGCAGCGATTGTTAGGTAGCTTTAAAACTGAAAATGGGTATTATAATAATGTATTTGGATATTAGAATATTGTTTGCAGATTCGGAATTACATCTGATTGCAACAAAAAGGTGTATTTGGTACCCAGTGAAAAAATGACGGCTACGAACATGACATATGATTATGAGGCATGGCATTCCTATGATGAGTTCAAAAAAAAAAATCTTTGCATTTTGGAAAACCGAACTACCTAGCGCAGGATGGGAGCAAGGCACATGCACCTGCCCTCAATTCTTCAAAGTTTACATTTGCAAGCATATACTGTATGGTCTAGCCATCCGACTAAAACTTACCACCCCGCCTATCGAGGCAAAGTCAATACCGATCGGATTAAAAGGAAGAGAGGACGCCCTACCAAATCAAAGCCTGCATTAATAATGCAATAGGTAGATTTTTTACATTTTTTTAAAACCTTTTTTCGTTTTAGTGACTATTATGTAAGTTACATACCGGGTGTAAGGGACAGCGTCCTGCAAACTGATAGGGGTTGCTCAGTCAACCAAACTGAACAACTGTCACCAGGATTTTTTTTCAGGAAATGAAAAAAAAATTGCTTTTCCATACAAATTAGTCTGATCGAGGTCGTCATTTTGTATGTTAAAGCAATTTTTTTTTTCATTTCCTGGAAAGAAATCCTGGTGATAGTTGTTCAGTTTGGTTGACTGAGCAACCCCTATCAGTTTGCGGGACGCTGTCCCTTACACCCCGTATTTTGTGTATTGAAGGAAAATTAATAAATAAAGAAAATGAATCAAATTTTATGCCTTTTATTGCACGCTATTTAAATTCATAAAAAAGGAGTTTAAACTTGAAAAGGAGTTTAAAACTTTAAAGCTGAAATACAGCACTAGAATAAATACTTTAAGTACCTACCTAGATTTACCAACAATACTTATGTTTATTTAGGTAGGTTCATTTAAAGTTCATTTAAAAGAGGGAAGGTTAATAATAAATAAGATAGTCAAGAAAAATTAAATAGACCAAGAATAGTTTTTTAGCATGTCACAATTTGGTTTATTTAGATCCCTACAAATGTAGCCAAAAGTATTTTTTTTAAGATCTTGTTTGTATTTATTTAAGACCTTGGTCAAGTTTATAGACAACCCCATTTTAGAATTTATGAAAGCCTATTTTAACTTTTTTATCCGCCAATAATTTGTCGCCTTAGAAGAAATTCAATTGCCACAAAAGAAAATCACTGCCAGATAAAATTTAAATAAAACCTCAAAACTCATTAAAAAGCCGCCGCTTTCTAGTTAAGATGCTACCTCAAATTAGTCGCCAAAGTAGTTTATTTACGATCCATTTTCAGTTTTTTTAAGATCCGGAATGGTATCAATTTGTCGCCGCGTTAAATACATGCTTTTTTTTAATAATGAAGCTTTTCCCGAGCAAATGGGACAAAAACGTGTTACATACTTGTGCATATTGAGCATCTAATTCAGTTTCGGAGCTGACGCCGGAAGGATGGTGATGATGACTGCTTTGCTGACTGCTCGAATGCGACCAACCAGAACGCTGCGACTGAAATCAGTTCTTAAATTAGTTGTGGCTCTTTCATACTAGAATGGGAGTGTTAAAAATATTTGCCTCTCAATTTAAGTCTCACTTCCGTAGGTCAGCTGGAAGAAATTTCTTAGTAGAAATAAGTATTGTCTTTCTCATGTTACTTGTGTACAATAAACAGTAAATAAATTAAAGTCGTTACATACATACATACATACATACATAACGTCACGCCTCTTTCCCGGAGGGGTAGGCAGAGATCACATCCCTCCACTTGCTACGGTCCTTGCAAACTTATTTCGCTTCATCTACATTCATCAATCTTTTCATGCACGCTCGTCGGTTTAGGGTACTGCTGACCTTACCTTTCTCTAGAACGTCGTTAAGCTTGCTCAAATAAAAAATACAGTCTAAAACTGTTGTCACGACTTTTGCAGCTAAGACAGTTTTAAGGACCTATTTCAAGAAAACCTATACTCAAAAAAATCTAACAATGTAGCTGTGACAGACGCAGTTTCCTTCCTATAGATTTCAGACACAGTTTCTTTTGTTTTCCTTTGGAATGGCATCTGTCACGGCAATCTTCTTGTTAGATTTTACAGAATATAGTAAAATCTTTACTTCCATGCTGGACTGGGAGAGATAGAAAAACATAGAATGTTCCAGCTGCCCTTCCTCCCGGGCATGCTGTTGAAGTCAGCAAAAGGGACTCGAGGGTTACAGTGTATTGTAATTTAGGCGATGGGCTGACAACCTGTCACTATAGCAATACATATTACAATCTAAAATTGCCCTCAATTTTTGTCAGATGTGGCGAAAGCGCCTTTTACGAGGCGTTAAACGCTCTGCCTACCCCGTAAGGGATAAAGGCGTGATTTATGTATGTATGTATGTATGTATAGTAAAATCGGGTTAAATTATCGGTAACAGATTCTTCTCCCTTTTAATCTGACTTTAATTCTATTACCTTTCTCTCTCTGGCGGGCGGAGGTCCAATAGTAATGTGTTGCAGAGCGTCGCTAACCATCGCGTAGTTGTTCAAATCCAGCTTTCCGGGTTGCTGCAGAAATATACATTGTTTTCATTTGAATCGATCACCAGTTGTGTACAAAATAATAATATTAAGATGGCCAATTGATATATAGATAATTCATGGAGATAATGGCGTAAAATGTTAATTGCCTATTTAATGCTAATATTATATTTAATTTACTGTCCAATGTACTTATATTTTTGTTATTATTATAGATTGCCCAGCAGTGGAACACAACAGGCTAGTAATATATAATATAGATTAAAACTCAATTTAATTGACATGTAAAAATCAAACACAATATTTAGTTATATATGATTAAATAAATGCAATGAAATGAAACTCAGACTTCAGTAGAAAAGAACATGTCATCGAAATATATGAAAGTGTTTTGCTATTTAACTTCTGTAGGTGCTGCTTATTTCTAAATATTTTGTAGAGACAAGCAGTGTTTCTTATGTGTTGCCTATTCTTCTTCTTCTGTCGAGTGGGTATCGAGTCTATCGACCCGATGAACCCTGGTGTCAGGGTTTTTAAACTGCCTAGTAGCACAACTATCAGGCCTCTGACATGGTTTGAGTAACGACCACTATGAAGACGGCGTCCGGGACCGACGGCTTAACGTGCCCTCCGAAGCACGAAATCTTTTCTTTTCGGACAATCAGGTGATTCAGCCTGCAATGTCCTAACCAAACTGGAGAAATATTTACAAAGTGATAAATTCTCAAATATCAACTTTGTGTTTCCCCCCTGGGAATCTAACCCAGGACCTCCGGATCGGGTGTCCATGGTACTAGCCACTAGACCACGGAGGCAGTTGCCTTTGTATTTTGTCCTTTGTATGTTACTTCCATGCTGGACTGGGAGCGATAGAAAAACATAGAATGTTCTAGCTGCCCTTCCTCTCAGGCATGCTGTAGGAGTCAGCAATACGGATTCGAGGGCGCAGTGTATTGTAATTTAGGCGATGGGCTGATAACCTGTCACTATAGCAATACACATTACAATCTAAAACTGCCCTCAATATTTGTCAGACGTGGCGTAAAAGCTTTCACTAAGCGTTTTACGGTCTGTATGCCCCGTAAGGGATAAAGGCGTGAATTTATGTATGTTTCTGTGTTTGGACAATTTTACAAATATGTAAGGAAAAAATTGTATGCGGTATTTTCGAGGTAACTTCCATTTATTTATTTATATATTTTATTGTTCAATTTATTGCAAAGTTAAACGCGTCTTACCTTGAGTGTTTGTGAATGTCTGACCCTAGGGGGTGGTGCATGAGGCCTGGATCTCCCCGTGGTAAAAGCGCGATGACCGTAGCTAGGAGGCTGCCACAGACCTCCACCATCTGCACCATAAATACGATGTTTACTGTCATCATTATTACTCTTCAAATGTGTCTCTATAGTATTTGAAATCGGTTTTAGAAAAAAGGTTAACAAAGTTTCAATGCCTTTTTATTGAAGATCATGTTATTAATTATTAGGAATGTACGCTCTGCCTAGCCCATTGGGGATAGGGGCGTGATTAAATGTATGTGAATGTACTACTTATGATACTGCAATAAATATTTTTGTATTTTGTATGTTTGTATTTGTATGTTTCTAAAATAACAAAACGTAGAATGTGCCAGCTGTATCTCCTCCCGGACATGCTGTAAAACCAGCTAATGGATTCGAGGGTATATTGTAATTTAGACGATGGGCTGACAACCTGTCACTACAGCAATATACAGTTCTTTCTAAACAACCCTCAAAACTTGTCAGACGTGGCGGAACGACCTTTGTTTGGGTCGTTGACGCTGTGCCTACCCCATTAGGGATACAGGCGTGATAGTATGTATGTATGTATGTTTCTAAATAAGTTTTAGCTGTTAGATATAACAACATAATAAAATAGTAGTTTTAGTAACGGAACTAATTTGCCGTGGCAAATGTGTTTTTGAATAAAAAGACATGAAACTTTGTTTACCCTTATTCTAAAACCAAATTTTAAGAACTATACATACCGGTATACAATTCAAATACAACCATTAAAACGAATATACCGTTGGCATATACTCCACAATACTTAGGTTTCTGATCTATCTCATGCAATATGTCATAAAAATAAAGTTTCTACTAAACCACCAAAAAAAAACAAATAAAAGATGTAACGTAAAAATAAGGCCCACTAACGAACAAAAGACGTCACAGAACAAAACTCTCCAAATTTGCGTGCTCGAAAGATTGCACCAAAATATCGAACGAAAAATAGTAATAAAAATCTGTGTTTTACTATGGAGGAATCACTACATAGTATAAAGCAAAGTCGCTTTCTCTGTCCCTATATGCCTATGTATGCTTAGATGTCACACACCGGGTAAATGATATCATTTATAATATACTAGCGATCCGCCCCGGCTTCGCACGGAAATTATCAGTGTTTCTCTACTATATTATGCATGTATTATACATATAAACCTTCCTCTTGAATCACTCTATCCATTAAAAGAAACCGCATCAAAATCTGTTGCGTAGTTTTAAAGATTTATGCATACATAGGGATATAGGGACAGAGAAAGCGACTTTGTTTTATACGATTTAGTGAATATCGGGTGAGAGCATGCTGAAATAAAGATTTGGTGTTTTGAAATCATGATAATCTTCAACTTCACATAAAACGATTTACAAGATCTAAATTCTACAACATAACAATTCTATCTACAGTCTACACCCAAAAATAAACTCTGTGTGGTTTGAATTAGAGCAGCAAATCGCTCGTCATGCAATCACCTGACTCGTGTGTGCTGAGCGAGTCCTCCGAACAGTTGAGATCCGCTGCGTTTTAACATTATCACAGTTTTATAATATGATCCCATCAGAAATAACATATTTCTAATACATTAAGGAATATAAACTAAATATGTATAATGGTAACTTCCAAAATGGCAATATGTGATAGCTAGTTTATTATGTAAAATACAGCTATAAATGGCGGCGTGGGCCTGAATGCAGCTACGTCAGGTAAATTATGAGGTTGCTCCATACGGAAGGCGCGTTCTATTTCTTTCGCTATAAACCATTGTGAACTTAAAAGTCAGGATAATATTTTCTTACAGCACACTGAGCGGGGAGGTCGTGGTTCGAATCCCACCACGTACCAATGTGTTTTTCGGTTTTCGAATTTCATATATACGTTTATTCAGCGCATTGGGGGCTTGAAAACTCGGACCGAATCTAGGATTTGGGTCTGGTTTCCCTTCTGAGTTGCGGAGGTCAGATGGCAGTCGCTTTGTGTAATAACCATATCCCATACCCTCGTTCAATCACCTAAATTAGGTAGCCGCATATACAGGATAAGGCTAGGGAAATGACTTGTAACCAACAGTCAATTTCAGCGAAAGAAGTTACTACATAAATATAAATAGTCGTAACTTACGTGATAAATCATGCATTCTGTGATCGGGCGGGGCGGGTTCGGGCGGAGTGCTTGGCGGAGGGTATACACTGAAACCTGGATAACATAAATATAGTTGTAAAGTAAACCAACTAAGAAACAAATCCAAGGAATAGGTGGACGTAAGAGAGAAGGAAGGGGACACTCAAATAAAGACAGACTCAGGAGCCATATTTATGAATCACTGTAATATGGATAACATAAATATAGTTGTAAAGTGAACCAACTAAGAAACAAATCCAAGGAATAGGTGGGCGTAAGAGAAAAGGAAGGGGACACTCAAATAAAGACAGGCTCAGGAGCCGTATTTATGAATCACTGTAATCTGGATAACATAAATATAGTTGTAAAGTAAACCAACTAAGAAGCAAATCCAAGGAATAGGTGGGCGTAAGAGAGAAGGAAGGGCTCACTCAAATAAAGACAGACTCAGGAGCCATATTTTGGAATCACTGTAATCTGGATAACATAAATATAGTTGTAAAGTAAACCAACTAAGAAACAAATCCAAGGAATTGGTGGGCGTAAGAGAGAAGGCAGGGGGGGGACACTCAAATAAAGACAGACTCAGGAGCCGTATTTATGAATCACTGTTATATTATATTCTTTATTGTTTTAAAAATTAAAAATAGAGTTCAACTTTAAAAAATTAAACAACAGGCGAGCTTATCTCTATAAGACATCTCTTCCAGCCAACCTAATGGGGATAAAAGATGGGAAATTCACGGGAACAGATACAGTTAGTATAATTTAATTACAAATTGATGTATAATAATCAGAGGTCGGAAATTCGGGTGCAAAAAAAGTAAAAACCCACTGTTGGAGCTACTAAGAGTTGCTACAACCACCTTTTTCAAGATTTTTAGGGCCCCAGTTTATTTTTCTTTATTAAATTGTTTTGGTAATGCCAATGTGTTCTTTGCGTCAATATAAGTCGAAACTGTTTGCAATTTTTTTTAATATTTGTTTTAATTTGAAAGATAAAAGTAGAAATGAGTTTTCAATGTACTGAAAAATATTAAAAATATAAAAATATCGTTTGATTGTTTGATATTTTTATTGAATACCCTTTATAAATGTTTTCTACAATGCTTTTATTATTATTACACAAAAATTTGAATGGGGCCCTCGGGGGCCCAAAAGCGTTTTATTTCTTTAAAAAAAAATGCGGAGAAAATTAAAATTAAAATTCGTATTTGGCAAGGTTAAGACAAGATAAACGCTTTTTACTCTTGTAATTTTTTCTATATGGTTGATAGTTTCAGGATAAATTGATGTTGAAGTTAGCAGGACACAATCGTTCAAAACCAAGCAAAGTAGTGGTTTATATGGTGAAATTGTCTAGGTTAGGAAGAGATAGGCAAGGCACTTCTCTTTCTTGTTATTTTTTCTCTACGGTTGACAGTTTCACAGTGAATTGATGTTAAAGTTGTTAGGACAATTTTTGGGCCTCTCTCTTTGAGTATGTGCGACAAGGTCAGCATATTGACTGTATCTGTCTAAGTGCGTTTAGGATGTATTGTCTTAATTTTTGGTTTGTAAAATATGGCAAGTACACAAAATCAAAAGTGTATTACATGTAACCTAGTATCAAGTATTTTCTCTGATATACTTATTGGAAACCGGCTAACCCAGGGAGGGTTTCAGTATTGTATTTTAAACGATGGGCTGACAACCTGTCACTATAGCAATATACAGATCCACCTGGAATGACCCTCAAAATTTGTCAGACGTGGCGGAACGATCTTTGTTTAGGTTGTTTACGCTCTGCCTACCCCATTAGAGATAAAGGCGTGATTATATGTATGTATGTACTTATTTGTAAAATATAAAATAAAGACGAATCCGGTAAAATTCTTTATATATATATATATATATATGCGAGTGCTTGACTGGTCTTATTTTAAGGATTTAGGTGCTTACAATGAACCTTAATAGTTTCACAACGAAAGAAAAAAGTATAGTAATGTTTAAGCAGTAAAACGCTTTGGGGCCTTCAGGCCCAAAAATTGTGTCCAGGGAATTTTAACATCAATTCACTGTGAAACTGTCAACCGTAGAGAAAAAAATCTTTCTTGAAAGTGCCTATCTCTTCTTAACCTAGCTGATTTCACCATAAAAACAACTACTTGGCTTGGTCTTGAACAATTGTGTCCTACTAACTTCAACATCAATTTACCCTGAAACTATCAATCGTAGAGAAAAAATTACAAGAGTAAAAAGCGTTTATCTTGTCTTAACCTTGCCAATTACGAATTTTAATTTACTCCGCATTTTTTTTTAAAGAATTAAAACGCTTTTGGGCCCCCGAGGGCCCCATTCAAATATTTGTGTAAAAATAATAAAAGCATCGTAGAAATCATTTCTAAATGGTATTCAATAAAAATATCAAACAATCAAATTATATTTTTATATTTTTCAGTACATTGAAAACACATTTCTACTTATTTCTTTCAAATTAAAACAAATATAAAAAAATGCAAACACTTTCGACTTATATTGACGCAAAGAACACATTGGCATTACTAAAACAATTTAATAAAGAAAAATAAACTGGGGCCCTAAACATC
The DNA here is from genome assembly GCA_949820665.1 of Scrobipalpa costella. Classification (NCBI taxonomy): domain Eukaryota; kingdom Metazoa; phylum Arthropoda; class Insecta; order Lepidoptera; family Gelechiidae; genus Scrobipalpa; species Scrobipalpa costella. The sequence continues at coordinate 7,915,202 of OX463320.1, read as the reverse complement.
TTGAAAAAGGTGGTTATAGCAACTCTCAGTAGCTCCAACAGTGGGTTTTTACTTTTTTTGCACCCGAATTTCCGACCTCTGATAATAATACTAATACACATATTAACATACTATAATAAACTAATACATATAAATATATTTATATGATATATAAATGATAAAATAAAATATAATTAGATACGACATAGAGAGGTCATAAAATGCTTTTTCAGTCTCTTCTTAAAAGTGAAGCTCGAGGGAGTGTCTTGTATAGTTTTCGGCAGTTTGTTCCACAGTTGAATGGCTCGAACAGTGAACGAGTTAAAAAAGAATTTGGTGTTCGATCCAGGAACCTCCAACACCTTTGTGATGCATGTGCGCCTGGGTCGAGGATCAGGGGGTAAAAAACGAAATCGGGAGCGGAGATATTCAGGAGAGGATGGGTCATTAAGGATTTTGAAGAGGACAGTTAGGATGTGCACATCACGACTACATTTATGTTATCTGGATAACATAAATGTAGTTGTAAAGTAAACCAACTAAGAAACAAATCCAAGGAATAGGTGGGCGTAAGAGAGAAGGAAGGGGACACTCAAATAAAGACAGACTCAGGAGCCATATTTATGAATCACTGTAATCTGGATAACATAAATATAGTTGTAAAGTAAACGAACTAAGAAACAAATCTAAGGAATAGATGGGCGTAAGAGAGAAGGAAGGGCTCACTCAAATAAAGACAGACTCAGGAGCCATATTTATGAATCACTGTAATCTGGATAACATAAATATAGTTGTAAAGTAAACCAACTAAGAAATAAATCCAAGGAATAGGTGGGCGTAAGAGAGAAGGAAGGGCTCACTCAAATAAAGACAGACTCAGGAGCCATATTTAAGTAGTCAATATTTACTGGCAAGTGACCTATGATTTTGTATTTTCATACAAAAAAGCGTTTTTGACATTTCATATAAAGTTGCTGATTTGAGTAGGCAAATAGCGTATTACATTATGAATACATACATAGGTTCATCACATTTTGTTCTAAGGGCCGTATTTAAAATCAGCTCTCATGATTGACAGCCAGTTCGAGTTTGTATCAGAAATGTTATTTCAGTACAAACTGGCCTGTCAAATCCTTACTTAACTTATCCACTTCTTCTGGTTCAGGCCGACGGTAACGCTGTTGAACAAGTAAGATCAGCGCCTTTCCTTGGGTTTACCCTAGATCAAGGTCTTACTTGGGAAACTCATATCGAGAAACTGGTGTGTAAACTGGGTAGCACGGTATTTGCCTTAAGCAGAATAAACTCTTGTTTATCGGAAAACATTGTGCGGTCATGTTATTTTGCAGTGGTGCAGTCGCTCTTACAGTACGGCATAGACCTGTGGGGTCGAGCCGCGGACTGGGAACGTGTGTTCCGCATGCAAAAGCGTGCTGTGAGGACGATTGCGCGGATCCCGAGTGATGTGTCTGCCCAACCCTATTTTATAAAATTTAAAATTATGACGGTCCCTTCCCTACTGGTCTATAATATAGCCCTGTACGTGTGGGAGAATAGGAACCAGTATCAGAGCAGAAGCGATAGACTTGGAGAAAACGCACGTCATGCGAACATGTTGTACGTAGTGAGGCACACGTTGGAAAAGACCGCCAGGACCACGCATGTGATGGGCACGGCTGTATTTAATAAAATACCTGATGTAATCAAGCAGGCACCAAGCTTAAATAGCTTTAAATCACGGCTTAAGCGTTGGCTTGTCGAACAGGCATTCTATAGTTATAATGATTTTATTAATTTTAATGATAATAGAAGCAATACAATTTAAATGATTATTAATGTGATATACTTAAGTGCTTATAATTTCTTGACTTGTAATTTACAATTATTAATAAATTTATCTCTATCTCTATCTCTCTAAGTAAGCTCTCAAGTTTGAGATCGCATCATAAATACGAGCCTAAGTGTATTTTGGTTTTGTTCCATTATTCATAACTACCTTTTAATACGCTTTATCAAAAGTGCAGCATACTCAGATTCAGACTTTCACTTCTAAGATGGTCATGGACATAGATGGAGTGCCGATATTTGTTAAATAGTGGGATCTGAAACATTTATTTTTATTTATTGTCGCTTTCAAAATAATACATGCCAGTTGATGGATGATAGGCGTATAGATGTACTGTGTGTGAATGAGACTAAGCGGAAGGGATGCGACCAGACGCAACATGGACCCTACGTAGCGTATTGGTCTGGGGTTCCCAGTACCTACAGAGGCTCTAAGGGAGTCGGTGTATTCCTCTCCGCACGAATGGCTGAATGTGTGACTGAGTATGAATGTGTGAGCCCTCGACTTCTCTGGCTTAGGCTGAAGGTCGGAATCACTCGTATCTTCATCCTAGGTGTTTATGCACCGACGGATGTAGGTAGGAGTGGGTCCACAAAAGCTAGAAAGGAAAATGAGGAGTTCTGGGAGAGTGTTAGAGATGTTTTGAAAAACTGCAAGGCAAATGAAAAGATTATAATGTTAGGCGATTTTAATGGATGGGTGGGTATTAAGCGTGATGGGTATGATAAGATCCTTGGAGCGTTTGGTGATGAAAGGATAAATGAGAATGGAAGGAGTTTGTTAGGGATCTGCTTGGAGTGGGATCTTTTTGTGTCGAATACCATGTTTCAACACAAAAAGATCCATACTTATACTAGAGCAGAAAGATCTTTAAGAAGCATGATAGATTTTGTGATTGTGGATGAACGATTGAAAATGAAAGTTCTGGACACTCGGGCATATCGGGGTGCCGGAATCGACTCAGACCACTTTCTGGTGATATCACGTATAAGTGGTCTCTTTAATCGATGGAGGCACAGGGTGAATCAGCCAACTAGTGATCTGGAAAGAGTGAAAGTAGAAAATTTGCAAGAAAATGATGTAAGAAAGGAATATGTTAGAAGATTGAAGGATGAATTTAGTGGTGTGAATGAAATGTCTGATAGTGAAGAAGGTTGGAAGGAATTTAAGGAAAGAGTGCTGAAAGTTGCTATAGAAGTATGTGGAGTTTCTAGACGTTCGAAAGGGAATAAACAGAGGAGTGCATGGATGAGTAAAGATGTGCAAGAAGTGGTACAAAGAAAGAAGAAAGCATGGTTGGATTGGTTAGCTACCAAAGCTAATCAAAGAATGCAAAAAGCGACAGATGAGGATGTAGACGAAGCACGAACGGAATATAAACTATTGAAAGATGAAGTAAAGAAAGCAGTGAATAAAAAGAAAGACGAATATAAAGACGAATTTGACAGGAGGCTTTCAGAAAACGTTCGGTCCAACTTAAAAGTTTTCTGGAAATCCATAAGGACAGCTCGCGGTAAAACTGCAACATCCGAGCTGAGTAGGATTCGAAGCCAGGATGGTAGTATTGTAAAAGGTGAAGAACACGTGCTGAATAGATGGAAGGAATATTTTGAAAGTTTATTTGAAAAAGAGGAAGAAGCACAAGGTTTTACCATTCCAGAGGTAAATGAAAGTGAGAATGAAAGTGAAATTGAAATGGATGAGATTGTGAAAGCACTGAAAAGAATGAAGTTGGGTAAGGCTGCAGGGTATGATAGAGTGTCTGTCGAAATGCTGAAGGCTGGCGAAGGAGTTGTTGCTAGTCAGCTGTACTGCCTTTTCAACCTGTGTTGGAGAAGCGGCCAAGTGCCAAAAGATTGGTGTAAGGCTGTTATCGTACCACTATACAAGGGTAAAGGGTCACAGCTTGACTGCAAAAATTACCGCGGTATAAGCCTTCTCAGCGTCGTCGGCAAACTGTATGCAAAGGTATTGATTGAAAGAGTGATGAAAGAAACTGATGAGAAAATATGGGATGCTCAGGCAGGTTTTCGTAAGGGGATGGGATGTACGGATCAGGTCTTTTCGTTGCGGTGCATAACCGAAAAATATTTGGCTAAAAGCCAAAAAGTTTATTGCGCGTTCGTGGACTTAGAAAAGGCCTATGATAGAGTTGTGAGGAATGAATTGTGGTCGGCGCTGTCCATGCATGGGGTGAGCGGTATTTTGATACGAGCACTGAAATCCTTATATAAGGATTCCAGTGCTTGTGTCAGGATCAACGGGGCGTACACTGAATTGTTTAACATCGAAAAAGGTGTAAGACAAGGATGTGTAGCGTCTCCATGGCTGTTTAACTTATTCATGGATAGCTGTTTGACAGATTTGAAAGATAATGAATGTGGTCTAAGAATGAACGAGTTACTCGTCAAATGTCTTCTCTACGCTGACGACCAAGTTATACTTGCGTCCACGGCTGAGGAGTTACAGGAGATGGTAAATTGTATGCATGAAGCTTTGAAAAAGAAAGGAATGAAAGTGAATGTTAGTAAAACCAAATCACTGGTTTTTGAGAAAGAGGATAGAATGACAGAGTGTAACATTCTGATAGGAGATGAAAAGGTGGAGCAAGTGAAAGAGTTTGTTTATTTGGGTTCATTGTTTACAGCAGATGGAAAGTGTGATAGTGATATTGAAAGAAGAGTGAATGCTGGTAACATGGTGAATGGGGCGTTGCACACCTTTATGAACAGCCAGAGGGTGTCCAAAAAGGCTCGTCTGGCTGTGCATAGAGGAGTGTTAGTCCCAACACTTATGTATGGCAGTGAAAGTTGGGTATGGCAGAAAAGACATGAAAGTAGAATAAATGCGGTAGAAATGAGAGCATTAAGAAGTATGATTGGTGTGAAACTGAGTGACAGAATAAGAAATAGCGTGATAAGGGAACGTTGTGGTGTGAAAGAGGATATAGTGACAGGTATAGAAAAAGGAATGCTGAGGTGGTTTGGTCATGTTGAGAGGATGGATGAAAAGAGATTAACCAAAAAGATATACATGGCGAGTGTGAGTGGGAATGTTGGAAGGGGAAGACCTCGACGAACGTACCGCGATCAAATCGGGGACGTTCTAGGGAAAGGTCAGGTCAGGAGTACCCTAAACCGACGAGCGTGCATGAAAAGATTGATGAATGTAGATGAAGCGAAAGAAGTTTGCAAGGATCGTAGCAAATGGAAGGATGTGATCTCTGCCTACCCCTCCGGGAAAGAGGCGTGACGTTATGTATGTATGTATGTACATACATATAATCAGGCCTTTATCCCTAATGGAGTAGGCAGAGCGTAAACAATCTAAATAATGGTCGTTCCCCCCACGTCTGACAAAGTTTTGAGGGTTATTTAAGATACTGCTGTAGTGACAAGTTGTCAGCCCATCGCCTTAATTGCAATATACTAAAACCCTCGGATCCTTTAGCTGGTTTTTACAGCATTCCCGGGAGGAAATGCAGCTGACACATTCTATGTTTTTCTCTGTGTAGCATGGAAGCAAAATAATAATGAAATGAAAAGGGACAAATGATTTATAATCTATGGTTTTACACTTTGTTCGCTAGATTTTGACGCGCTTTTGCACGTTTCCCCAATAGTTAGGATGTGCACATCACATGTGTGTGGTGTGTGTAAACCAACTAAGAAACAAATCCAAGGAATAGGTGGGCGTAAGAGAGAAGGAAGGGGACACTCAAATAAAGACAGGCTCAGGAGCCATATTTATGAATTACTGTAATCTGATAACATAAATATAGTTGTAAAGTAAACGAACTAAGAAACAAATCCAAGGAATAGGTGGGCGTAAGAGAGAAGGAAGGGCTCACTCAAATAAAGACAGACTCAGGAGCCATATTTATGAATCACTGTAATCTGGATAACATAAATATAGTTGTAAAGTAAACCAACTAAGAAATAAATCCAAGGAATAGGTGGGCGTAAGAGAGAAGGAAGGGCTCACTCAAATAAAGACAGACTCAGGAGCCATATTTTGGAATCACTGTAATCTGGATAACATAAATGTAGTTGTAAAGTAAACCAACTAAGAAACAAATCCAAGGAATAGGTGGGCGTAAGAGAGAAGGAAGGGGACACTCAAATAAAGACAGGCTCAGGAGCCATATTTATGAATCACTGTAATCTGGATAACATAAACATAGTTGTAAAGTAAACCAACTAAGAAACAAATCCAAGGAATAGGTGGGCGTAAGAGAGAAGGAAGGGGTCACTCAAATAAAGACAGACTCAGGAGCCATATTTATGAATCACTGTAATCTGGATAACATAAATATAGTTGTAAAGTAAACGAACTAAGAAACAAATCCAAGGAATAGGTGGGCGTAAGAGAGAAGGAAGGGCTCACTCAAATAAAGACAGACTCAGGAGCCATATTTATGAATCACTGTAATCTGGATAACATAAATATAGTTGTAAAGTAAACCAACTAAGAAATAAATCCAAGGAATAGGTGGGCGTAAGAGAGAAGGAAGGGCTCACTCAAATAAAGACAGACTCAGGAGCCATATTTTGGAATCACTGTAATCTGGATAACATAAATGTAGTTGTAAAGTAAACCAACTAAGAAACAAATCCAAAGAATAGGTGGGCGTAAGAGAGAAGGAAGGGGACACTCAAATAAAGACAGACTCAGAAGCCGTATTTATGAATCACTGTTATCTGGATAACATAAATATAGTTGTAAAGTAAACCAACTAAGAAACAAATCCAAGGAATAGGTGGGCGTAAGAGAGAAGGAAGGGGACACTCGAATAAAGACAGACTCAGGAGCCGTATTTATGAATCACTGTAATCTGGATAACATAAATATAGTTGTAAAGTAAACCAACTAAGAAACAAATCCAAGGAAATTGTGGGCGTAAGAGAGAAGGAAGGGGTCACTCAAATAAATACAGGCTCAGGAGCCGTATTTATGAATCACTCGAATCGATTTTGTATATGAAAGATTAATAATATACGGGGTGTAAGAGAGAGCGTCCTGCAAACTGATAGGGGTTGCTCAGTCAACGACACTGAACAACTATTAGCAGGATGATTTTGCAGGAAGTGAAAAAAAATGGCTTTTCCATACAAAATGTTCACCTCGATCAGACAATTTGTATGGAAAAGTAATTATTTTTCTTTTCACCTCTAAGTAAGCCCTTTCTGTTTGCGGGACGCTGTCTCTTACACCTGGTTTATTCTAAATATAATTAATACTTAAAATTTGTCAGCGCCTTGACGTACTAATGATGTAATGCTAAAAGCTATGTTTAATAATAAATTAAAAACATTCGTAAGGCAAACTATATGAAATTCGTATGCGAAAGTTACTCTTTCGTATGCGTATTGGAGTTCGACTGAATCAAAAATAGGACTCCAAGGCTTTCAGCGGCGGAGGAAATCTATTCTGCAAATTACTGCTAACCATTCAAATTCTTATTCATCATCATCATTCGCTTGCCCTTATCCCATTTACTTGTGGTCGGCGCAGTAGGTTTTCTTCTTCCATTCATCCCTGTCAGCCGTCAGTTCAACACTCACAACTGTTTTAGACATATCATCTTTCACGCAGTCCATCCATCTTATCTTTGGTCGTCCTCTCCCAACGTATCAAATTCTTATTATGTACAAAAAATGGTCAAAAGTCTATTTATTTGTAACAACTTGTACATTTGCGTGTTATAGCTAGGCTTACATTAATACTTAACAAATATATCTATGGTTCTTGGTCCTCAAACTAGGATCTCCTGTACTATGAGGGACCAGGACCTTCAATCCGTTTGCACTTTTAGTTTTAATTAAAGAAAAAAGCCGAGTCAACTAATTTATAAAGACTTACATATTAAAAAGCATCGGTGGGTATGTTCCGATCGTGCGGACTATCAATCAGTAAACAACAACTTGTACGAACCTTTCAAGAAGCCTCTGTTTTTGGAATTGTTTATAGTGTCGCTATATTCGGAATCGATGTCGGCGCGAGAGTCCGGACCGATGAGGAGATCCAAGGAGTTTGTCAGCTTGTGCTCCATTCTGTGGACAAAGTTTGCATAGTCATTCAAAAAGTTCATCAATAGGATGGGGAACAAACATAAACATTATTCACACCAGCATTTTCATAGGTACCAACGCATGCCTGATGGTGACGTTGGGAATATTCCCAGCCCCGGGAATATTTATTCCCCAATATTTCCAGTCAATAACATGAAAGTTAATATATGTTTATTGATTGATTGATGATTTATTAATGTTTGATTGAAGGCAGATTGATGGCTGATTGATTGATTGATGATCGGTTGATGATTGATTGACGATCGATTGATGATTGGTTGATGATTGATTGATGATTTATTGACGATTGATTGATTGATGATTGACCGATGATTGATTGATAAATTAACGGTTGATTGATGATTACTTGATGATTGATAAATTGACGATTGATTGATGATTGATTTATGGTTCATTAATGATTTACGTCCTCTGTTGCTAACCCTTATATTCATTTGGCCAACTGACAAGCAAAATAACTTCAAAGACTTACTTGTGGTTTAAATGGTAGGAATGGTTCCTAGGTGGCGGCGTGGGTCTGGAAGCCGCTACGTCAGGTAAATTATGAGGTTGTTCCATGCGGAAGGCGCGTTCTATCTCTCCCTTACGCTCCCACACCTCTTTGAAGAACGGAGTGTAGAATGCCGCTGTGGATAAATAGTAGAAATTAAGATAGTGTACACAATATTATAATTTTTTTTTTTATTAGTTTCAAGAGAAAATTTACTTCCTATAATGAACTAACAAAAGAAGAGGCCTATACTCAGCAGTGGGTAGATGTAGGCTGAAATGATGATGATGATGAATGAACTAACTAATCAGCTAATGGACACACCCAAATGGTTACGATTACATATTCCCTCGCTTCGCTCGTGTTACGTATTGATTGAACTTTCGTGAGGTATAGAGCTCGCTTCGCTCGCGTTGCGTATTGATTCAACTTTCATAATATGTGGAGCTCGCTTCGCTCGTGCAACGTATTGATTCTACTTTTGTGAGGTGTAGAGCTCGCTTCGCTTGAGATACGTATTGATTCTACTTTTGTGACGTGTAGAGCTCGCTTCGCTTGAGATACGTATTGATTCTACTTTTGTGAGGTGTAGAGCTCGCTTCGCTTGCGATACGTATTGATTCTACTTTTGTGAGGTGTAGAGCTCGCTTCGCTTGCGATACGTATTGATTCTACTTTTGTGAGGTGTAGAGCTCGCTTCGCTTGCGATACGTATTGATTCTACTTTTGTGAGGTGTAGAGCTCGCTTCGCTTGCGATACGTATTTATTCTACTTTTGTGAGGTGTAGAGCTCGCTTCGCTTGCGATACGTATTGATTCTACTTTTGTGAGGTGTAGAGCTCGCTTCGCTTGCGATACGTATTGATTCTACTTTTGTGAGGTGTAGAGCTCGCTTCGCTTGCGATACGTATTGATTCTACTTTTGTGAGGTGTAGAGCTCGCTTCGCTTGCGATACGTATTGATTCTACTTTTGTGAGGTGTAGAGCTCGCTTCGCTTGAGATACGTATTGATTCTACTTTTGTGAGGTGTAGAGCTCGCTTCGATTGCGATACGTATTGATTCTACTTTTGTGAGGTGTAGAGCTCGCTTCGCTTGCGTTACGTATTGAATCTACTTTTGTGAGGTGTAGAGCTCGCTTCGCTTGCGTTACGTATTGAATCTACTTTTGTGAGGTGTAGAGCTCGCTTCGCTTGCGTTACGTATTGATTCTACTTTTGTGAGGTGTAGAGCTCGCTTCGCTTGCGTTACGTATTGATTCTACTTTTGTGAGGTGTAGAGCTCGCTTCGATTGACGTTACGTGTTGATTCAACTTTCGTGAGGTATAGGCCTCGTTTTACTTTGATTCTACTTTTGTGAGGTGTAGAACTCGCTTCGCTCGCATTACGTATTAATTCAATTTTCGTGAGGTGTAACGTATTTCCCTTCGTACTTACACTTGGTTTCAGCGCTGGAAGTATAAGTAGTGAAGTGCGCGCCAAGTCTGTCGGCCGTGGCGTTTCCCTCGGTGATGAGCGCGTGGCCCAAGTCCGTGCCGAAGAAGGCTGTAGCGGCCGAGCCGCCGCCGTCCGTGACTGCTACCATTTGAATCGGCAGGTTTGGAATGTTCATTGAGAACGCACTGTTGGAGTAAAAGAATGATACCATTTTCAATTCGAAACTATTTTTTTTGGACTAAAGAATTCACTTATATTATTGATCTGAAATAACCTAAACTAAATACCGTATAAGTCCAATACTTATGTGCAATAGTTACGTACGATAGATGAAAAATACGCCACTGCCTCCTGAGCGGGAGGTCGTGGTTCGAATTCCACCTCGTACCAATTAGTTTTTCGGTTTTCGAATTTCATATGTACGTTTATTCGGCGCTTTTTCCGTGCTTCGGAAGGCACGTTAAGCCGTTGGTCCCGGTTAATATCGTTTAATACCGTAGATATTAGTCGTTAAGCCAAATCAGAGACCAGGGCTAAGCATTGGCGGCTTGAAAACTCTGACCTAATCTAGGATTGGGTCTGGTTTCCCTTCTGGGTTGCGGAGGTCAGATGGCAGTCGCTCTGTGTAAAAACCAGTACCCTCGTTCAATCCCCTATATTAGGTAGCCGACCCCGTAAGATACGGGATAAGGCTAGGGAAATGAATGGATGGGATGAAAAACCGCACCCGTTAATTGTGCGTCTTTATATCAATTTGCAACAAGTATCATTCAGTTCAATTCAATCGTCTATAGCAGGCCCATCTTTATCTATCATCCAGATTAGTAATGATATTGAAGCAATATAACATTTGAAACTTACTTTAGAGTCGCTAAGCTGGCCTTTCTCTTGGCAGAGTAGATGAGTATGAAGCCGTGTATTAATTCTTCTCTAAACTGTGATGCGCCATGAAAACTGGAAATTATGACCTGCGAAACAATAACAAGAATAAACTGAAAGCTAAACTAAGATAAAAAGAGAAATTTGTTATAGGTCTCGATAGATAATAATAATTTAAAAATTATTCTGTGAGACCACAAAAATAATTGACTTATAAAAATCTTTCTGTCAGAGATGTCACCCGCTGTTAAATAAGATTTACCGCGGGAATGTACATCATTCCCCTGATTTACGTTCACCCTGCATAAAATGTAGCCTATTTTACTGAAGGTAAACGTAACTTTTCTAGTGGGAGATTTTTTTAAATATTATTATTATTATTTTTAACAGGCTGGCAGTAGTTATCAACTGATAAGGCCTGTATCCAGTTGACCACTTTATGCTTTCGATGTTTGTTTAAATTTGTCAAATCTGTTCTTGAACTGGTTAACGTTAACCGCAGATAGGTCCAGTAGTTTTTGAGTTTATTCATTACAAACATACATTCAAAAAATACAAATCTTACATACATATAATCACGCCTTTATCCCTAATGGGGTAGGCAGAGCGTAAACGACCTAAACAAAGGTCGTCTGACAAAGTTTTAAGGGTTTTTTAAGATAGATTTATACGTATATTGCTGTAGTCATAGGTTGTCAGCCCATCGCCTAAATTACAATATACTAAAACCCTCAGAACCCTCCCGTAGCTGGTTTTTACAGCATGCTCGGGAGGAAATGCAGCTGGCACATTCTATGTTTTTCTCTCGCTCCCAGGCCAGCATGGAAGCTGGAATGGAAAATACAAATCTTTTCTCTTCATAATATTACACATACACACACATATAATCACGCCTTTATCCCTAATGGGGTAGGCAGAGCGTAAACGACCTAAATATAGTTCGTTCCGCCACGTCTGACAAATTTTGAGGGTTATTCTAGATGAATCTGTATATTGCTATAGTGACAGGTTGTCAGCCTATCGCCTAAATTACAATACTGAAACCCTCGGATCCCTTTATAATATTAGTATAGATGAATACTCACTTCTACTTTTCTTTTGGAATCTCCCAAGAATGTCTCAATGACTATGGAGCGGTCCCCGGTCAGGAAACACGCTCTATGCGACAGTAGCGGGCTGAGCACGCGGTCAGGAGAGAATGGATCGTCACAGAACATACACACCATTATTCTGGAGGGAAAACAGAATAATTATAATTATAGATTTACGAACTATAGTTTCGACCGCGACTTAGCGATTTTTATATACATACATACATAAAATCACGCCTTTATCCCTTACGGGGTAGGCAGAGCGTTAAACGCCGCGTCTGACAAAAATTGAGGGCAATTTTAGATTGTAATGTGTATTGCTAATGTGTAGTGACAGGTTGTCAATCCATAGCGATTTTTAACGTAGCTTTATGGTATTTTAGTAATCTGTGTCACTTACCTGTGTGTTACAAGTTATTATTATCTGAACCTGGACATACATCACCTTTGTGAACTAAGTTCTTCGATGCTGGACTGGAAGCGAGAGAAAAACATAGAATGTGCCAGCTGCATTTCCTCCCGGGCATGCTGTAAAAACCAGCTAAGGGATCCGAGGGTTTCAGTTTATTGTAATTTAGGCGATGGGCTGACAACCTGTCACTACAGCAATATACTTACAAATCCATCTTAAATAACCCTCAAAACTTGGTCAGACGTGGCGGAACGACCTTTGTTTGGGTCTTTTACGCTCTGCCTACCCCATTAGGGATAAAGGCGTGATTATATGTATGTATATGAACTAAATTTGAATTTGTTTATTTATTGTAATTTTTTTTGTACGCAATAAAGAACATATATACATATCATGTTGTCAGATTTAGGACAATCTAGTCTAGTCCATATACATCCACGTTTAGTCAAGCTATGTTGATACATATATAATCACGCCTTTATCCCTTATGGGGTAGCCAGAGCGTAAACGACCTACACAAAGATCGTTCCGCCAAGTTTGACAAAGTTTTGAGGGTTATTTAAGATAGATTTGTGGTATATTGCTGTAGTGACAGGTTGCCAGCCCATCGCCTAAATTGCAATACACCGAAACCCTCAGATCCCTTAGCTGGTTTTTACAGCATGCCCGGGAGGAAATGCAGCAGGCACATTCTATGTTTTTCTCTCGCTCCCAGGCCAGCATGGAAGTTATAGCTATATTGATCATCTTAGGTTTGTTCCGAATGACTCGAGAATCCACTCGCTAAGAAGAACACACTCCATTCAAATCCATACGCAATAAATCATATATTTTATGTACATACATACATACATATAGTCACGCCTTCATCCCTTACGGGGTAGGCAGAGCGTGAAACGCCTCGTAAAAGGCGCTTCCGCCACGTCTGACAAATATTGAGGGCAATTTTAGATTGTATTTTGTATTGCTATAGTGACAGGTTGTCAGCCCATCGCCTAAATTACAATACACTGTAACCCTCGAGTCCCTTTTGCTGACTTCTACAGCATGCCCGGGAGGAAGGGCAACTGGAACATTCTATGTTTTTCTATCTCTCCCAGTCCAGCATGGAAGAAATTATGTACATTGTTCTTCAAATTATTTATATTATTTATATGTATGACTATTTATTGTTATTAATTATATAAATACACCTAAGTAGCTTATTTACTTACCTATACAATATATTGCCTAAAATGTATACCAGCCCACTAGTTCAACTTTTTATTTTCCTGTACCCTAAGGTTGCCTAGAAGAAATTGCTGCTTAGCAATAAGGCCGCCTATTTGTACTACTATTTGTTTCATTTCATTTTATTTTCTCTTGTGTCTTTTCTGTGCAATAAAGTATATTCTTATCTTATCTTAATTATTTCTTACCTGATATCGGAGTCAAAGCAAACGATAAGATCTCTATACAGATGCGCGTAACTCGCTTTGTCCCTATTCGCTCGGATGAGCTCTTGTATGGCGTCTGCGGTAAGTGCCTCGGTACCCAATTCGTTGATAGTCGCTTCCATGTAGGAGCAGTGCAAGCTGTAATAAAAATATTTAGTTAGTATTTAATGGTGTTTCGACTTACCAATTAAAAAACATGCATAGCTTTGGGGCCTATTTTGGAAATATACTTCAAATTAATCTAATAAATAAATAAGCGACTGAAAAAATTAACTAAGACTCTAGACAGACGGATTCCAATTCAACTGAATTCGACTACAAAATTGCAGTTCAGATGCAGTATGAATGCAGTTGGTACATCATCATCTCCCTAGCCTTATCCCGTATCTCACGGGGTCGGCTTCCTAATCTAGGGGATTGAACGAGGGTACTGGTTTTTACACAGAGCGACTGCCATCTGACCTCCGCAACCCAGAAGGGAAACCAGATCCAATCCTAGATTAGGTCAGAGTTTTTAAGCCGCCAATGCTTAGCACTGGCCTCTGGCATGGCTTAACGACCAATATCTACGGTATTAAACGATATTAACCGGGACCAACGGCTTAACGCGCCTTACGAAGCACGGAAAAAGCACCGAATAAATGTACATATGAAATTCGAAAAACACATTGGTACGTGGTGGGGTTCGAACCACGACCTCCCGCTCAGGAGGCAGCGGCCCTATCCACTACACCATCGGGCTCGGAATCAAACAACAATCGGAATGCAGTTGGTACAATTGTAATCAAATTCAAAAGTATATCTGCCTAGAGACATAAACTGTGGTAGGCTTGTTTAGTGACTAGTGCTAGCTATGTTCCGCCAGTGTATGGGATAATGCCTAGAGACTTCTTAGTGTGATCTGTCGTCGATTCTCTCCGAATCTTCTGAATAGCCTGGAACTAGAATAGATAAGTAGTACTTACTTGTCAGCGAGGTTTTGTCCGTCCACTTGTAGCCTCGTGATTTCGTTCTTATCCATACCTTCCTCTTGAACAAACATCACAACCAAAGGAAGACCCTGCAATAAAAACATATTGTAAGAAGTATGAAAATATGAAAAAGGTGAAATTAACATAAAGTGGAACTTCAAAATATGTAATTGACATAATGTGGAACTTGAAAATATGCAAAAGATGTAACTGTTACTTGAAATATATGCAAAAAATGAAATTGTCAACAGTGGAACTTGAGAGATATAAAAAAGATGAAATTGACATCAATGGAACTTGAAAATATACGAAAGATGAAACTGACATCAGTGTAAATAAATTATTTTATGTGAGTTTGCTTTATTTTGCATGGTAACCCTGACAAAGTTAAAACAAAAGCTGGAGTTCATCTAGGTTTACCTGAAAAGGCAGTTTATCTTCTTGTTCTAGACTAGACAGCAAAGTTTTCTCGGCACACTCTCTGATGTACTCGAAGGAGTCCTTATCTTGGTACACGCAGAAGTAACCTGTAGAAAGAAAAAAATCATTAAACATATCCATTAGAAAAGGGTCACCCAACTAATATTATAAATGCGAAATTGTGGATGTTTGTAAAGGACTCCAGCGTACCAAAACATACCCCCGCGGGGCAAAGGGGAAGGGTTTCACAAACATTTCCCTTCCCGTCTCTCGCGGATCTAACCCATATGTGTGCCTGATTCTGATTTCATCCTAATCCGTCCATTGGCTGAAACTAGGAACACATATTGGTTAGATCCGCGGGAAAACCTTTATTTCCATGGGAAAACTCATTTAATGCCGGTGAAACAACGGGCAGCAAGCTAGTTTCTCATAAAGAAAACATGGTAATATTTTACGAAATACCTCAACGAATGGAACGTGATTTCTATATCTTTGAATACAGTATTATTTTCGACCTTTCCAATTTCTAGTTCTTCTTCTTAGCGTGTCGGTGGAACACGAGAAATTACATCGTAGTGGCCCAGCATTGAGCCCATGGCTCTGACCACTAGACTACATACATACATATAATCACGCCTTTATCCCTAATGGGGTAGGCAGAGCGTAAACGACCTAAACAAAGGTCCCGCCACGTCTGACAAAGTTTTGAGGGTTATTCAAGATAGATTTTTAGGTATATTGGTGTAGTGACAGGTTGTCAGCCCATCGCCTAAATTACAATATACTGAAACCCTCGGATCCCTTAGCTGGTTTTTACAGTATGCCCGGGAGGAAATGCAGCTGGCACATTCTATGTTTTTCTCTCGCTCCCAGGCCAGCATGGAAGACTAAGTTAAGACATAACCATTATTTGATGTGTGGTTACCGTTTGGGGCGAAGTCGTCAATAGCTGTAGTTTCGCTGAAGTCGTCAGTCTTGATTTGTTGTTCTATGCGCCATGACAGTCCCTGGATGTTGATGCGTCGCTCAATGTCGCATCCCGCTAACAGACGCTTGCCAAATTCGCCAGCTATACCTTCCACCTGGAAGAAATAGGTTTAAACCACGTTTGATTCTTGACTCTCCCACCAAACCTCACTCCGGAAGTTACATACCAGGCCACTCAGAAAGTATTGCGATAAATAGTTTTTATATATGGCAGACTGGCCGGTTAGAATCTTTTTTGAAAATATGATTACTTATAAGTAAAAATATGTGTGTTCCATTTTCAAAATTTCCCTCATCATTTTTGCGAGCCAATTCAAAGTATCGTGTCTTACTGAAAAATGGATCTGCGCCGGGAACATTTTAGAGCTAGGATTTTTTACGATTTCAAGTGTCGCCTGAAACCGGATGAATCGTTCGATAGACTTCAAATGGCATTTATGGATGAAAACCCCTCCAAGGCAACCGTGTATCGTTGGTATAACGAATTTAGGCGCGGTCGACCAACCTTGGGGGATGAAGAAAGAAGCGGTCGCCCTTTGACGGCTATTACGGAAGAAAACGTGCTAGCAGTGAAAAATTTAATCCAAGATAATAGGCGAATTACATATCAGGAGATTCAGCACATATTAAAGATTGGATCGGGAAGCGTTCACGAGATTCTACAAGGGCATCTGCGCGTGAGGAGGATAGTATCGCGCTGGGTGCCGCACTACCTCACCGACGCTCAGAAGCAGGCCCGGGTGGGATGGTGCCGTGATATGCTGAACAAATTTGAAGCAGGCTCGTCTCGGCGTGTTTACGACATCGTAACAGGTGATGAGTTCTGGATTTATCAATACGATCCAGAAACCAAGCGCCAGTCGACAGTTTGGGTGTTTCAAAATGAACCAACGCCTACCAAAGTGAAGCGATCTCGAAGCGGGGGGAAGATTTTGATCGCCAGCTATTTTAATTTGACTGGCCACTTGGCCTCAATTCCCTTACGAGATCAAAGAAGCATTCACGCCGAATGGTATACTACCAAATGTTTACCAGAAGTTTTTTCTGTTGTGAGCAACAAGCGACCAAACACAGGGCTCCGCGGACTACTGCTCCACCACGACAATGCGCCTGCACACACCGCGCTCAAAACGAGGGACTTCCTGGACAGCACACCAGTCAAACTCCTGGGTCACCCTCCTTACAGCCCTGATCTAGCACCGTGTGACTTCTTTTTATTTCCAAAAATAAAAAATCAGCTCAAGGGGATACAATTTTCGCCGCCGGAAGATGCGCTGGCTGCGTTCGAGCAGGCTGTAAACGAGGTGTCTACGGCGGACTGGAAAAAGTGTTTTGAAAACTGGTTCAGACGCATGAATCTTTGTATAGAGGCTGGTGGAGAATACTTTGAAAAGATTTAATAAAAATATATGTACCTGTAGAACAATTTTTTTTAGTGTCGCAAAACTTTCTGAGTGTCCCACGTACATACACATAATCACGCCTTTATCCCAGGTAGGCAGAGCGTAAACGACCTAAACAAAGGTCGTCCCGCCACGTCTGACAATGTTTTGAGGGTTATTTAAGATAGATGAGAGAAGAATTGTAGGTATATTGCTGTAGTGGCAGATTGTCAGCCCATCGCCTAAATCACGGAGACTGCCCGCTCGCGGTTTGTGGAGCTAACACCGTTTTTGAATCGTTTCTCTCTCTTTAATTTATTACGTGCGCAAAAGTGAAGATATATGCATATATTTTATATCATATTAAAGCTGAAGTTATAAACTTCCTGAAAACAGTGATTAATAAGTGATTGATTAAGTGTATCGCTTGTAATTGAAGAAAGTGTTCCGCTTCGACTCGTATCGTAACAGTTAAGTTCAAATTCACTCATATGATCGGGTCCAAAGTATCACTGTCGGTCATTCACCCTACTGCTTGACGCTTCTAACACGTTGTCGTGTCCCACTCGCACTGCCATCACAGCTGACGTTCGACTGGCGTCGATCTGTCTGTTTAACCGCTTTACTTGAATTTTCTGCACCATAAAGCTTAAATTTACGCTATCATGAGCTGTGGGGCTTGTAATGATGAAATAAAGCAAGATGACAGAGTTGCTACTTGCATAAAATGCCAGGAGCCTTATCACTATCTTTGTATTACTGCGTGTTTTAAGGACAGTGATCTCACAAAGTGGCTCTGTGAGAAATGCAGGAATATTAATGCTAATCGTCGCATCAGGAATGATGACACCATAGTAAGACCACAAGACGACACTTTTAATGGTGAGATGTCGTCGATGCTTGATACAACCCTGCCTGCACATGAAAGTACGGGCAGGGCCTCTAGTACGCTTTATCAATATTTTGATGCACGTTTTAACAAGTTAGATGCGAAGATGGATGATATTGGTAAGAGCATTATGAGAGATGTGAAGTCAGAGGTTGATAGAGTAATATTTAACCTAAAACAAGAGTTTACACAGACGACTGACTTTCTTGCCGAGGAGGTTAAGGATCTAAAAAGCCAACTTGTATCCGTTACTCTGAAAATTAAATCAATAGAGACGGAAAACATCAATCTGAAGGCAGAACTTACAGTAATTAAGTCTGATTCAGCAGGTCTTAAGGATGCCCGTGGCACACTCAGTCAACTCAAGTCAGACATGAATGAAAGAGAACAGGCTGAGTTGTCCAATGTATTAGAGATAGTGGGTGTACCTGAGTTTAAGGGCGAATCTGCAATCCACATTGTGTCTTCTGCTGCTGTGAAGCTGGGTGTAGCTTTGGAGCCCCGGGATATCGTGGACGTCGTCCGAGTCGGGCAGCGGAGGGAAACTGTGCCCGAGTCTGAAGAAATGCCGGAGCAGGCCTCCAGGTCAGGCTCGTCTCCCTCGCGTCGCTTGGTTGTAAGACTGAGCCGCCGCGCGCTGCGTGACGAGCTGCTCCGTGCGGCGCGGGTTCGACGTGACGTCACCACGGCTGGCCTGGGGCTTCAAGTACATGACCCTCGGCCGATGTACTTTAATGAAAGGCTCACGAAGGTGAACAGAGTCCTTCTTGCTAAAGCACGCGCAGCGCGAAAAGTCCTCAACTGGAGATACGTCTGGTCTAAGGATGGCAAGATCTATGCTAAACAAAGCGATTTGCCTGGTTGCCCCGTACACCGCCTACGTGACGAAAGCGACTTGGAACGTGTTTTTGGAAAATTTCGTAATGACACTACTAAATAATAGCGTTTTTCGGATATGCATGAGTTATTTTACTGTAATTTTCACTATTACACTTTTTTCCACTCTGTTTTATAGCACAAATTATTCTTTTGATGCATGGTTAATCAGTATATTTTACGAAAAACACGGAATGATAACCATCCGATTAGTCGAAGTTAAAATACTTTGTTTTACACTGGCGATTCACTATGTACTTTCATGGAAAACTTGTATAAATTATATTATTCAGCTTGCTACTTTGTATTTGATTGGTTGTGCCACTTCAAATATATATTTTTATCCGGATTTTTTTGTTTTTAAAAATGTATTGCGGCACGTTGTAACGCGCTCAATGCCGGCCCACGCGGTACTGCTACTTGTTTACATTGTTCCCGGTTTTCCGTCCCAGTGCAGTTGCACCATGCTGTCGCGCTACCCACATACTTTTTATAAAACGGTCCACTTGTACATAAAATCAAACTCATACTTTGCAATAGCATATAATTTATTTATTGTCATTTATATTACTAATACAATGTCTTTATACATTTTTTTTATTTTGTTTGACTTATTTATTTATGGTAAATTTATGTACTATACTAGAAAATATCTGCTTATCTACATACTTTTTTACACAAAAGACTTACACACCCTGCCAATACCGGCGCATTTTTTGGGTGGCCTAGCACTATTAGTTTTTACCTATACTAAAGTCAGAGGTACAGTCAAAAGCAAAACACGTTGGAGAACGAAGTACTGGTCTTTGAAATGTTTTTATATTGTACTTATGTCATGTAATACTACTATGAGCTATATGAATAAAGCAGTATGTGCATCTTTCACTACACTTCTAAAGCGCACGGTTACATATACGATTCTTGTTTTCTACCATGGCTAGCACAAAACATTTTAAAATAGGATTACTTAACGTAGGGTCGCTGGGCACTAAACATACAGACTTTCAAGCGGCTGTACTTCGGGAATCGTTCGATATATTTGCTATAAATGAAACCTGGCTAGTAGCTGGTGAAGAAGCTAAAGCCCCTAATGTTCCATCGTATAAACTTCGCCACTCGCCTCGCTCGCATGGCTTGCGTCAGTGTGGCGGTGGCGTTGGATTCTACATAAAACAAGGTATCACAGTGCGTACATGTCCACATCCAACCATTCACGGTGCGGTTGAACAAATGTGGATAAGATACAACACAAAAACAGTACGTTTCATTATTGGTACGGCGTATAGACCGTCTTGGGTAAATGTTGAGACTTTTCTTGATGCGCTCACAGAATCAATAACATCATTTCGAAATTATGATTACATAATCCTGGTTGGTGATTTCAATATTGATCTGTTGGTACCTACTGAATATGACACCAGGCGATTTAACCAATTTTTGCAGTACTCTGATCTAACCAATTATGTTACTGAACCGACTCATTTCACATCTCATAGTGCTAAACTGATTGATGTATTTTGTACGAACGCTAGCTTGAGTAACTGTAAAGTCAATCATATTATTGGACTCGGTGGGCATGCCATTATAACGGCAGAACTTAAAATTAAGAAACCTGTTATACCTAATAAAACAATAATCTATCGTCCAATCAAGGATATTAATATTGCGTCATTTAATATAGACTTGGAGTCCATTGATTGGGAATGCATACTACAAATTGAGGATGTAAATGAGATGGTCAGGTTGTTGAGTATTAATATTCTAGCCTTGTTTGATAGAAATGCGCCTGAAAAGTCAATAGTTATTAAAAACAAGACTATACCATGGCTAACCAGTAATATTCTGTTCATGATGCATTTACGCGACGAGGCACATAAACGATACAAAAGGTCGCAGCTTGACGCTCATAGGAAGGAATATAAGGACCTTAAAAATCTGGTGACTAGTAGTATCTACTTTGAAAGGACAGCTTACTTCAATCAAAATATCAACAATAATATAAATAATCCAACAACTCTTTGGAAAAATCTTAAATCTGATGTGCTACCTGATTTTAAAACAGATTGTGCTCTCCCTGAACATTTCGGTGACCCGGACAGAATTAACGATCATTTTCTTAATGTGCCCGGCGATGATATAATTTCTATATCGCACTTAACCTATTACGAGTTCTCTAGGTATGGATCAACTGTTTTCAAGTTACAACCAACAAGTGACTACGCAGTAGGTAAAATTATTACCTCTCTCAAGTCTAAAGCTACAGGTTTGGATGGCATAAATCTCGACATGATTATTCTCACTTTGCCCCGCACGCTTAATATAATAACTGCGATCATTAACCGTGCTTTATCTTCGTCAATATTCCCTCAGTTATGGAAAGCAGCACTTATCCGCCCCACACCCAAAAAGAATAACCCAACAGAAATCAAGGATCTTCGGCCTATAAGTATACTGCCCTTCCTTTCCAAGATATTGGAAAAAGTTGTTTACCAACAAGTGTCCAATTATTGTGAGCGAAATGGAATCCTTCCTGACATTCAGTCGGGTTTTAGAAAAGGGCGTGGTACCAATACGGCTCTGCTGAACGTTGTTGATAATCTCCTAGCAGCTATGGATAGTGGTAAAAGTAGTATTCTTACTTTGTTAGATTTTAGTCGTGCGTTCGATACCTTGAATGTTACACTCCTTCTATCTAAGCTCTCGTATTATGGATTCGGTCCATCTGCAGTTGCCTGGTTTAACAGCTATCTTACCTCACGTAATCAGCAAGTAGTCATTGATAGGACAGACGGCTCAAAGCTGGTATCTGCCTCAAAGCCTGTATTAAGAGGAGTGCCCCAAGGATCCATTTTGGGTCCTCTTTTGTTCATAATTTACAGCGCCGACATTGCCGACTGTATCTCATCTTGCAAATTCCATCTGTATGCAGATGATGTACAAGTCTATTTATCTTTCAATCCAGGTAGCTGCGGAGAGGCGCTTGAGGCCATGAATCGTGATCTTGGTCGTGTCAGTGATTGGTCTAAACGAAACTCGCTGGTACTGAATGCTTTAAAATCTAAATTTATGGTAATTGGCACTGAACAGAAAATTGAAATTGTAAGGCAGTATAACCCAATCGTTCTGGTAGACGGTGAACCCATCGCAGAAGTGAATACCGCCCGTAATCTGGGTGTGTTGATGGACTGCCGCCTTCGGTTCCATGACCATGTGCTCGAACTTGTGCGTAGTTGCTTCTACCGGCTGAGAGTTCTGTACCAAATTCGACCATACTTGAGTACGGATATGCGAATTAGGCTTTGCGAGACTTTAGTATTATCTAAATTAAATCACTGTCTCGTTGTGTATGGTCCATGTTTATTAAAAAAATCACTTGTACTTGTACAACGTGTACAAAATGCCTGTGCCCGATATTGCTTCAACATACCACCGCGAACTCACGTAACGCCATTTTGCAACAAAGCCAATGTTTTGAAAATGGAGGGTAGAATAAAACTACACTTGGCTAATCTGCTGTTTGATGTTATTAAGTTTGGTCAGCCACAGTATCTTCATAATAAGCTTAAATGGAGATATTCGTCACATCGATACAAGCCACGCACATGCTCTGACGTATTTTCCATCCCTCACCACAAAACTGCTCTTTTTCGAGGGTCTTTCAGGTATGCGGCTTCAAAATGCTGGAACGATATTCCTCCTCCTTTACGAAGTATTAAATATAAGATAACGTTTAAAAAGGAATATCGTAAATACCTCATTTCAACACAACGCTCAAATACTTGAAATACCCTCGATAGTTTCATACGTAATGTATTTTTATTATTATTATTTTTTCTTTTTATCTTATACACAATATTATTGGCATATACCCACTATTACTCCCACTTAGTATATTTTATCTTATTTATCATCTTTAGATATAATAATATATTGCTTATATATATATATATATTTACTTATAATTACAAAATGGGTTAGTTTCCCAAACTGCGCGCACAGTTAATTTGGTACTGGCAGAATATCAGCGCTGTAGTATTAAACTACAGCACAATGCTGAGTCAGCGCCAAGTTGACTGACACAATGTGGACAGTGTGGTACACTGGCACTGTTGTTTTTGTATGTTACATATTAAGTTTGTTTTGTATTTTTGTCATGTTACGTTTGTTAATGTTCAGTTCGTTCGTTATATTATTGTCCTCATTGTTCCTTATTGTAACTTTTTCTCTTGTCTGTACCATTTCCTGTATCTGTTTTGTGTCAGTCAATAAAAGCTTTAATCAATCAATCAATCAATCAATCACAATATACTGAAACCCTCGGATTTCTTAATTGGTTTTTACAGCATGCCCAGGAGGAAACGCATCTGGCACATTCTATGTTTTTCTCTCGCTTCCAGTCCAGCATGGGAATAATATCTCCTTCGGTGTTAAGATAAAAGAACCTTCATTGGAAAATAAGTATGGTTGAATTAAATATAATTAAATAAATGTCCCACTATTTTTTATCGTGGGGACATTAGCTTTCAATAAGCCGCCAACACTCAACCGACTCCGTAAGGTAAGCTTCGCAGGCGTGATTTTATGAATGTATGTAAATACTTACGCCCAATATGATGACGTTGATCTGGTTGGAGTCAGTGGTGAGTGCCCAGGGCGCGGCCGGTGGACCAGCCAGGCACTGAGATTCGCCTGTTGATGTCAGCGATCTGAAGAAAAAAAATAAGTTCAGTTACGGGAAAATTGTTTAGGTCAGATAGAGGTTATTGGACAGATGGTTTAGTTCAGATGGGGGCAGATGGTTTGAGTCAAGTAGTGATTATTGGGTCAAATTGTTTAGTTTAGATTGGGCCAAATTGTAATTATTGGGTCAAATTGTTTAGTTTAGATTGGGCCAAATTGTGATTATTGGGTCAGATAGTTTAGTTCAGTTTAGGTCAAATTGTGGTTATTGCGTTAGATGATTCATTTCAGATTTGGTCAAATAGTTGTTATTGGGTCAGGTGAATTAGTTCAGATTGGTTCAAATAGTTGTTATTGAGTCAGGTGGTTAAGTTCACATTGGGTCAAATTGTTGTTATTGGATTAGGTGGTTAAGTTCAGTTTTTGACAAATGGTTGTTATTGGGTCAGATGGTTTAGTTCTGATTCGTTCAAATAGTTGTTATTGGGTCAGATGGTTTAGTTCAGTTTGGGTCAAATAGTGATTATTGGGTCAGATGGTGTAGTTCAGATTAGATTATTTTGATTAAGTGATATTTTGCAATACGTACCCAACTCTAGTATTGAGCACGACTGGTAAAGTCCCATCCAAACAGTTGGCGCCAGCAGGGCAGTGCTCTCGCATGGGACAGTGCACAAAACCTAGATGCTGGAATAGCATCAGTTTGCGGTCCTGCTCCATGCGGTCCAGCATTTTGTATCTGTGGAATGATTGCGGTTGATTACAATACGCTCTTGACTATAGGCCAAAGATGGCAATAAGCCAACATATCCAGAAGCATAGGAAAGAGGCAAACATCATTCATCGCTCCAGCACACATTTTTATATCTGTATTTTTTGTTGTTGTTGTTGATACCCACTCGACAGAAGAAGAAGAAGTTGTTGTTTTGATATGTACCTTTTTCGAAATATCTCTCTTACATGTTTATGTGATGCAGTTGTGAAAATAAACGTCTTGTTTATCTATCTACATATATTTTACCATTAAACGATGAAAAAGCTTTATTCATACTGATAAAACAACGACTACTCACTTGTGTGTTTAACGGAGGTGTTAGACCTCAACGTTTCGACTCTTTACGAGTCTTCTTCATGGAACGCGAACCAAAGTCGAAGATCACACACAGCGGGCGGTGTTGTGTGATTTTTACACTCCATGAAGAAGATTCTCGTAAAGAGTCAAAACGTTGAGGTCAAACATATCCGTTAACCACACAAGTGAGTAGTCGTTATTTTATCAGTATCTTAAATATCGAAACCAAAAACACACCAGTGGGAATCGAACCCACAACTTTAGGAGCACTGTGCTGTTGCTTTGACCCCAGTTGTCCTAGTTGTCAGTCTTCTATCTCGGCCAGCGCCTAGGAGCGAGAGAAAAGCATAGAATGTGCTAGCTGCATTCCTCCCGGGCATGCTGTAAAAACAAGCTAGGGGATCCGAGGGTTTCATTATATTGTAATTTAGGAGATGGGCTGACAACCTGTCACTACAGCAATATACAAATCTATCTTAAATAACCCTCAAAACTTTGTCAGACGTGGCGGGATGACCTTTGTTTAGGTAGTTTACGCTCTGCCTACCCCATTAGGGACACAGGCGTGATTATACGTATGTATCCTAGCTATCAGTACTGTTTTTTTCAGATAGATAATATTGACTCTAATATTTACTATGTGTTCAAACGTACAAAAAAAAGTTGGATAGACGTAAAACTTAGTACATATTTATAAATAATACTGACATGTTTTATTAAAACATACCTGATGTCGTCTTGTAAAGCATCAGTGATCTCCTTGATATCCTCCTGCGTGATGGTTCCAGTTGGAGATATGCTCTTGAAGTGGTAGAATAAATCCGCATGCTCCAACAATAATTCCTAGAAGAAAAACAGAGCGTTTCAGTTTTAGGGTAGTATCTACCTCTGTTTAATTTACTGACTCGACTTTTGAAATAACTTGATTTTTGTATTTATTTTAGGTGTGTAAGGGTCAGGGGTGGCTTCAATGATGAATATTATTTATAAATTAATAAAATGCGATTTATTTGCGTCTAATTTACAAAGGCAAGTGATAGTCAGAATGGCGGTTGCAAAAAGAGGCTGTGGTAATGGAGACATCGTGTTAAATACTATAAAAGCGCCCTCTGGAGTTTCCTCGTCGAATCATCTTGTTGGAAGGCTGGTTAAAGCTGCCATCGATTGCTTGTCTTGTCCAGAGAGATCGCGTCCGTCTTCTTATTCCTTTTTCACGGCAGAGGGCGTAACAACCTCCAAATGAATTTGAATGTGGATGGATATGCTTGTACAATTTCTATACCCAAAGGTTGCCTGGTAGAAATTGCTGCTTTAGCAATGAGGCCGCCTATATTGTACTGTCACGTTTGTTCCTTTTTATTTCTGTTGTATGTGTTTCTTTGTGCAATAAAGAATTTTGTATTGTATACCAAAGAGAAGACGGATGGACTGCGTGAAAGATGATATGTCTAAAACAGGTGTGAGTGTTGAACTGACGGCTGACAGGGATGAATGGAAGGAGAAAACGTACTACGCCGACCCCAAGTAAATGGGATAAGGGCAAGCGAATGATGATGATCTATCTCCAAACTGTTTCCAGGTAATGCTGTTATTAAGTCCGGCTGAACGAACCGACTATCGGTTGTAAAATTTGCAAAGGGGCACTTGGCTTGTAACTACCCTCTTAGGCCAAACTTAAAAAGCTTGCTTACTTTTGTCGGTTTAGAGATTTCCACATACTGAGATTATTAACTGCCTCCGTGGTCTAGTGGCTAGTGCCATGGACTCCCGATCCGGAGATCCTGGATTCGATTCCCAGGGGGGGAAACACGAAGATGATATTTGAGAATTTATCACTTTGTGAATTTTTCCCCAGTTTGGTCAGGTCATTGCAGGCTGAATCACCTCATTGTCCGCACAGAAAGATTTTCGTGCTTCGGAGGGCACGTTAAGCCGTCGGTCCCGGTCGCTGTCTTTGAAGGTGGTCGTTACTCAAACCATGTCAGAGGCCTGATAGTTGTGCTACTAGGCGGTTTAAAAATTCCGACACCAAGGTTCATCGGGTCGATACCCATTCGACAGAAGAAGACTCTATCACCGCTGTTCTAGAGTCAAGAGCTAGTCACTTTTAAATAACATTTATGATATTTGGTCTCTAACTTTTAGATAATTGGCTGAAAGAATTTTCTGTTTTAAATGATGATATTACAAACCTGGAAGTTGTGCTTAGCTCTGTGCTGGATGTGCCTCTGATGTTGATCATAAACCCGCTGCTGTTGCTCGTCAGATAACGCTTCGTAACATTCTCGACCCATCAGAAGAACCCGGACCTCTGACAACTGCTTCCCAGGGGTCACGTAGCCTGTCTCTTCTAGAAGGCGTTTGAATTGCTGGCACCAACTGTGGAGATAACACAAATAATGTGATACTGTGTATTCGTTTATGGGTACAGTATTTGGCGGGTAATATAGTACATCGAATGTCGCCGTACAAAATTATTTATGATTGATATAATAAAAAAATAAGCATCGAATAAATAAATATATCGTGTACACATCATGGCGAAAAGAATTGAATTCCCTTTTTGATAATCACTCAGTTAAGTGTCCCATTGGAAATAGTGGTTATTTGCTAGAGGGACAATTACAAGTTACATACATATAATTAGGGATAACCCTAATGGGGTAGGCAGAGCGTAAACGACCTAAACAAAAGTCATTCCGCCACGTCTGACAAAATTTTTAGGGTTATTTAAGATAGATTTATAGGCAACAGCCCATCGCCTAAATTGCAATATACTGAAACCCTCGGATCCCTTTGCTGGTTTTTATGCCTGCCCGGGAGGAAATGCAGCTGGTACATTCCATGTTTTTCTCTCCTCCCAGTCCAGCATAGAAGGGGCAAGTTAGGTCGGTATTTTTGGAAAATCATGCCTAAAACCGTTTATTTATTTAAAAGTTTATCGTACACAATAAAACACAAAGGACATATATATATATATACATATAAAACAAAGACACAACAGGCCCAGTTTATTTGTAAGGTTGCTACAAGTGATATAGCAATAACTATTGAAACTTACTCGTAAGTTCGTTGTTCCTCTTGTGCCTCATGTAAGTAGCTCTTGAACACGGACGCGGCTTCGTTTGAGTCCAAAATCTCGTATGGTATCTTTTGGGACTGACCCAGGGTCTGAAAAAAAAAATGATTAAATAGAATTTATATGTGTAAATGTCAATAATAAATAGTAAAGCTTCTGGAACCTTTGGTGTGAATCTTTTCTACTCACATACCTACACAATCGCACACACACACTCGCACAGACACACTCATACATACAAACACACACACACACTTACACATACAGTTTCTCACACTATACAATATTTTTGCAATATTTAGTTACTTATAATGGTTTCTTTTACTAC
Source organism: Scrobipalpa costella (assembly GCA_949820665.1). Taxonomy (NCBI): domain Eukaryota; kingdom Metazoa; phylum Arthropoda; class Insecta; order Lepidoptera; family Gelechiidae; genus Scrobipalpa; species Scrobipalpa costella. The sequence continues at coordinate 7,886,854 of OX463320.1, read as the reverse complement.
CCTTTATTATTATTATTTTTTCATTATGTTTCTTTTACTTATTTAAAAAAACTAACCTTGTATATTTTGTTCTGCCTTTGTCTATTGTAATTATGAAACACGCATTATGACGTCCATTTGTTCAACAGTTTTGGAACGCGACCCCTGCGATACAAGTCCCGAACTTAGTGCAGGAGTCATTGGCCTATGTATTTTAACAATTGTGGACTTTTTAAATAAATTTATTCTAGTCTATTCTATTCAATGTACATTGGTCGGAATATTAAGCAGTTTGCATCCAATGCTGCTCAAAAACTTTCAAATAAGTTGTATATCAATATATAGAGTTTTTTTTTTTAATGAACTGACTAATAGTTACCAATAACCAGCATAACCCATACTTGTATCAAATCCTAGAGAAATTTGATACAATAAATCAGTTATAATATTTCCAACTCAGTTTGAGAATGAAGGTAAACAAAGTTTCATGTCTTTTAATCGAAGACCTTGTTTCTAAAATAAAATTTAGCTATTAGATATGACAACATAATGGCGGCAATTTTGCACGCACTATTCCTTTACTAATTTTTAGCTAGCGCTTTCACTTTCTTAAGTTTGAATTAAGAACAGGATAGCAAATAAACACTTGACTTTGACATTTCTAATCTGACGTAAGACGCCTAAAATAAGAACTGAGCATAGAGCATGCTTCCTTATTTTACGTCAAATAAGCAGTCTTATGTCAGATTGGAAATTTTAAAGTCATGTGTTGTTATCCTGTTCTTATGTCATAATGAAGAAAGTGACAGCACTAGCTTAGAATTAGAATAAGGATTATGTCGCGAGAATCGACAATGTAATAGTAGTTTTAGTAATTAACTTTAAATAAATTAAAATTAAACTAATTTGCCAACACGTATCGTACACGTATTATTTATTTTTGAAATGTGTGTTTGAATATCAAGTCATGAAACTTTGTTTACCTTTATTCTAAAACTGAGTTGGAAATACTATAGTGATTTTGATCTTCGATAGACATCCTTCAGAAAAATATTACCTGATATCTATTAGCTCTTTCCCCCACTCGCAGCGTAGTATCTCTGCCCAGCGGACTGTCGAGGCCAGATCCTGACTCCGAGCCACTGTCCTGGTTGGTACCCTCGCTGAAGTACAGTGAGAAATCGCGATGGGAGCGCAGCTGACGGATCACGATAGACCAGTCACTAAAAAAATAGGAACATATTTGATCATCATCTCCCTAACCTTATCCCGTATCTTACGGGGTCAACTACCTAATCCAGGGGATTGAACGAGGGTACTGGTTTTTACACAGAGCGACTGCAATCTGACCTCCGTAACACAGAAGGGAAACTAGACCCAATCCAAGATTAGGTCAGAGTTTTCAAGCCGCCAATGCTTAGCACTGGCCTCTGGCTTAACGACTAATATCTACGGTATTAAACGATATTAACCGGGACCAACGGCTTAACGTTCCTTCCGAAGCACGGAAAAAGTGCCGAATAAACGTACATATGAAATTCGAAAACCGAAAAACACATTGGTACGTGGTGGGATTCGAACCACGACCTCACGCTCAGGAGGCAGCGGCCCTATCCACTACACCATCGGATATTCCTTAATTATTATTAAGGTGTACAAAAAGTTTACAATAAATAAACAAACTTAAACTTAGTTCACAATGGTGAGCTTATGTCTATAAAGAGATCCCTTTCAGCCAACCTGCAAGCCTTGCTTCCAGGCAGAGCTGGGATCTGAAAAAGCTTGCTGGATGTAAAAAAATACTCAACAAACTTTAGGGTAATTTACTTTCGCAATAAACAGAACACTTTCCCCAAAGAATATAGCTAGAATTATGAAAAAAATAAACCTCCTATACAAATGGATGCTAATTTGTTTTTCCTTGGGCAAAGTTGTTCAGTTTAATAAGTTCATGCTGCTCTAAAGTTTGCTCAGATCGGTGTATTTACTTAATTGTCTTTCCGTGTATATTGTGAACTACAGGGTAAAGAAGGGTTGAAAGCTCGTCACTACAATAAAATAAAATCTTTGAAATACCTCTCAGAATTAAAAGAAAAAGAAGCTATATTATAATTGAAACCTGCAAATTTAGTCCAGACAAATACTTACTCTTCTCTCAATTCCTCAGTAGGTAGTTGCATTCGAGATAGAACTTGCGGTAGTTTGGCGAGCTGCTTGCGAAGTTTCTTGGCTGACTTCTCCTCTTTGAGTCTTCTGATGTGACGACGAAACACGACCTAAGAAAAAGATATAATAAATACTAAATAGGTACAAAAAAATACTTTTCGTTTTATTAGATTTACCTTTGAGCATTGCGGAATAAAGACTGGTTTACATGTTTAAATATTTAATACATGTTAAGGACTGTTCATACTTGAAAAACCACTTGAAAGCCACAGGAAGAATGGTATACAACGTTCAAATTATGAACTGTCCTAATCTTCTTCTTCTGTCGAGTGGGTATCGAGTCTATGGACTCGATAAACCCTTTATGTCAGAGTTTTAAACCGCCTAGTAGCACAACTATCAGGCCTCTGACATGGTTTTGTGTAACGACCACTATCAAAGACAGCGTCCGGGACCGACGGCTTAACGTGCCCTCCGAAGCACGAAAGCCTGCAATGTCCTACCCAAACTGGGTAAAAATTCACAAAGTGATAAATTCTCAAATATCAACTTTGTGTTTTCCCCCTGGGAATCGAACCCAGGACCTCCGAATCGGGAGTCCATGGCACTAACCACTAGACCACGGAGGCAGTTCTAATGCACGTTCTAACTGTCCTAATGCACTGTATAAAATACTTGAATACAATTGGTTCGCTTCCACATTCTTAATGCGAACGGCTAAGGAGTGGAACTCCCTGCCGGCGGATCTGTTTCCGGAACAATATAACCTGGGCCTTTTCAAGGCGAGAGTGAATAGGCACTACATGGGTGAGTATGCTTCAACATAGTCCGCATCGTCACTTTCCACCAGGTGAGATGGCGGACAAATGCTCGCCTATATATATTAAAAAAAAAAAAAAAAAGTATGATTCCTTTGTACGATTACAAACAAACTCATTGAACAAACAAAATAGTAATGTAGGCTTACTTGAGTTCCATCGTTTCCAAATTGTTGTACAAATTTCACCCATTCCGGATAATGGCACAGTCTTTTGCTGGCTGACGACCACATCTCTCTGAAAACAAATAAAACATTTAAAATATAAAAAAAAACACACTCACAGCTTCCACCAGGATTCCCTGTATCGGGGTGCCATGGACATACACAGAAATAACTACAAAGAACACCCAGAAACAGACATTTAAACTCATCATTCAAATGTCTGCCCCGGCCGGGAATCGAACCCGGGACCCTCTACGCAGCCAACACACAACACTGCCAAAACCAGCAGACTTCTTTGTGGGGTCCGACATCAGATCTTTTTGAGACTTTGACTTGAGATAGAGACATTTTACAATAATGTTTACTCACTTGTGATCATGGACGTGTATTCGGATGAGTTGAGTAAACGCTTCGGTGACGAAATCTAACGTCTCTCTTCTAATTCGCAACGCCTCGGCATAGTTGGCCACCTGTGAGAAAAAATGCATTGAATTTAGACGTTCTTCTTCTGTCGAGTGGGTATCGAGTCTATGGACCCGATGAACCCTGGTGTCAGAGTTTTTAAACCGCCTAGAAGGCCAGGGTCAGGCCTCTGACATGGTTTTGTGTAACGACCACTATCAAAGACAGCGACCGGGACTGACGGCTTAACGTGCCCTCCGAAGCACGAAATCTTTTTTCTTTTCGGACAATCAGGTGATTCAGCCTGCAATGTCCTACCCAAACTGGGGAAAAATTCACAAAGTGATAAATTCTCAAATATCAACTTTGTGTTTTACCCCCTGGGAATCGAACCCAGGACCTCCGGATCGGGAGTCCATGGCACTAGCCACCAGACCACGGAGGCAGTTAAGACGTTCTCAACATAGTTATTGCGGGCTTAGATAACATTATACATACACTTTTTTACCGGAGAGCTAGTGAAGTAATACACAGTTTATTCAGAACGCCTGACTAGACGTCTACATCATAGGGATGTCCTTTGAAACTATGAACCAAACTCTAAAATACACCCGGACAACAGCATAACCCCGTAAAGCAGCCTTACCTTGATTCGCATACATACATACATATAATCACGCCTTTATCCCTATGGGGTAGGCAGAGCGTAAACGACCTAAACAAAGGTCGTTCCGCCACGTCTGACAAAGTTTTGAGGGATATTAAGATAGATTTGTAGGTATATTGCTGTAGTGAAAGGTTGTCAGCCCATCGCCTACGTTGCAATATACTGAAATCCTCGGATCCCTTAGCTGACTTTTACAGCATGCCCAGGAGGAAATGCAGCTGGTACATTCTATGTTTTTCTCTCGCTCCCAGTCCACCTTGATTCGCGCCTTAGTCTTATCCACCATTTGCGCCATCAGATCCACATTGACAATATCATGACTGGACGTCACCACAATAGTTATGCAACCCCTTAATTAAACCTATGAACTAATCTCATTACCATGACTGAAGGTTTCCACTATGGGAATGCATCCCCTTGACACTATAACATTATGAGCCAGACTCTGAAATATACCCGGCCAACAAACTTACCCATAAAGCAGTCTTACCTTGATTCGCGCCTTAGTCTTATCAGTCTTAACAGTCAGAATGCCTGATCCCCGTTGGCATTTTAATGACTGGAGGTTTCCACTATGGGAATGCATCCCCTTGACACTATAACATTATGAGCCAGACTCTGAAATATATCCGGACAACAAACTCACCCATAAAGCAGTCTTACCTTGATTCGCGCCTTAGTTTTATCCACCATTTGCGCCAGCAGACAAAACGCCTGATCCACGTTGACATTGTCATGGCTGGATGTTTCTACTATGGGAATGCAGCCTTTAAACTCCTTCCTCTGGACCAGCCGTTCAGCTTCCCTGACTCCCTGCTCGCAAGACTCATCGTTCTTTGACGTGACTAGGACAACTGGCTTCTTGAGCTTCAGGATGTTCTGGAGAATCGCGGCGAGGGCCTCGTTCTGGGGAAGAAAGTATAATTAAATAGGAGGATTCTTGAAGAAATTAAAATGGTGTACCACCTTTTTAAAGGAACCTGCCATATTCATTCCAATATCTTTCGTGAGAATACGTGTCAGTCGTTATCAGACTTTTAACACCGTTTAGTAGGCCTTTGAAAGATTTGTGTAAATAATGTAAACACATATTCAACAGCACATCGTACCCTCAGAAACATGAAATCGTCTTACTTGTCAGGCAATCAATGTTTAAAAAAGACTTAAAGAGTCTCAAAAGTTTCGGGCTGAAAAATTGTTAGTGTCTTCAATCAAACACATACCTGTCTCTCCCACGTCCGACCAGGCACCAAGCTAACATCGTAGACGCACAGAAACCCATCTATACTCAGCTTGCCGTCCGGCAAGGTTCGTTGTTCATACTCCTTCTCAATTCCTAGTTGGTTCTTGCACACGTACATCAGCTTTTCGGCTGATTGGAGTTTGGTGGCTGTGCATCTTTTGACGTACGCTTCCGTCTTGCCCACTGTTGAGGAAAAGATTATGTTATTATTATTATTTAACAATTTATTGCACACATGATCATACTGAGGACACAAAAATAAAAAACAATAGCACAACAGGTACAGCTTATCTTTAAAAAGAAATCTCTTCCAGCTGACGTACGGTAGCTATGTTATTAATAAGTAGAAGAAAAGATTAAGTTATATCGTTTATATCTCGATGAAAACCCTCACAAAATACAAAAAAATATACAACTGCTGAAAATATCTTATTCTCTACACTGTCATATTTTTTATCGATTTACCTAGCTACGCCAAATTCATACATACATACATACATATAATCACGACTTTATCCCTAATGGCGTAAACGACCTAAACATAGGTCGTTCCGCCACGTCTGACAAAGTTTTGAGGCTTGTTTAAGATAGATTTGTATGTATATTGCTATAGTGTTAGGTTGTCAGCCTATCGCCTAAATTGCAATATACAGAAACCCTCGGATTCCTTAGCTGATTTTTACAGCATGCTCGGGACGAAATGCAGCTGGCACATTCTATGTTTTTCTCTCGCTCCCAGACCAGCATGTAAGTACAACTAACTATGGAAGTAGTAATAACAATACAACTGCTGAAAATATATTATTCTCTACTCTGTCATATTTTTTTGTCGATTTACTTAACATACTCAACCTACGCCAAATTCAGTCTCGCTAAAAACAACAGTATGCAATCCTACTCTGTTTGCATCCTAAATAAAAATACATACATACATAAATCACGCCTTTATCCCTTACGGGGTAGGCAGAGCGTTTAACGCCTCGTAAAAGGCGCTTTCGCCACGTCTGACAAAAATTGAGAGCAATTTTAGATTGTAATATGTATTGCTTTAGTGACAGGTTGTCAGCCCATCGCCTAAATTACAATACACTGTAACCCTCAAGTCCCTTTTGCTGACTTCAACAGCATGCCCGGGAGCAAGGGCAGCTGGAACATTCTATGTTTTTCTATCTCTCCCAGTCCAGCATGGAAGAAATAAAAATACACTACGCGGAAAACATTTTCTTCTCACGGGAAATCTAATAAACCGTGGGCGAAGCCGCAGAGAACATCAACAAGTACTTATACAAAACACACATGTTACATACCGGGTGTAAGGGACAGCGTACCACAAACTGATACGTGTTGCTCAGACAACGAAATTAACAGGAAATAAACATAATATTGCTTCCCCATAAAAATTGTCTGATGGCGGTCATTTTGTATGGGAAAGTATTTTTTTTATCTACCGATATAATTTCTTGGTAAAAGTTGTTAATTTTTTTTTTAGTGGACCTGTTTGCAAAATACTACAAAGTGTATATAATGCGTCACCGGGCTAAGGCGGGGAGTTGCTACACGCAATCAATCAAATCAATGAAATGGCAACTGCCTAAGGGCGCCCACTAGGGTAAAAGTTGTTCAGTTTCGTTGACTTAGCAACCCCTATCAGACAACAGACACTGTCCTATACATACATATAATCATGCCTTTATCCCTAATAGGGTAGGCAGAGCGTAATCGACGTAAACAAAGGTCGTTCCGCCACGTCTGACAAAGTTTTAAGGGTTATTTAAGATAGATTTGTAGGTATATTGCTGTAGTGACAGGTTGTCAGCCCATCGCCTAAATTGCAAAATACGAAACCCTCCGTTCCCTTGGTTGGCTTTTACAGCATGCCCGGGAGGAAATGCAGCTGGCACATTCTATGTTTTTCTCTCGCTCCCAGTCTAGCATGGAAGAGTGTTCTATACATCCGGTATAATATACATCAATAACCCTTCCTCTGGCGGCCGCCATCATGCAATTTTGTGCACAGCTGGCAGCGTCCCGCTCCGGTCATTAAAAAATAAATGCCTAGCTGTCAATCGACCGGAGCGGTCAGTGATTTAGCGCCACTGTTTTCGTTCGAATAGCGCGCACAAAAGACATTCTACACTGTTCTAACTTATTAAAACCGCTAGAACGTTGGACAAAGACAGAACATAGAGACTCTCTTAGGTTAGCTTACAAATGTTTAGTTGTAAAGAACACATTCTTTCAAGCTCGCTATCGCGGACTGTTTGGGATAGTTTGTGCTTTTGTTTTCTATTGTTTTAAAGTGGTTTAAGGCAGTTTGAGCAGAGAAAGTTTAGAAAAAGCAATGGAATGGTAAGTAATAAACATATTTCTTTGTTATTATTTGTGTTGTGACACGCTTTTCGTGGTTAAAAACGATATCTATTACCTACTCAGGCTTAGCACTCGCTCATGTCGGCCAAACAAACCATGCATTTAGCATCAAATATTGGTAGATTTTTGTAAATTATGGCAAAAATGAAATAATTACTTAACTATTTATCTTTTACAAGATGTAAATTCATTCAAATCTTTCTATATTTAGAGAAATATCGAATAAAATTACACGCGTCACTCCACTGACCGGACCGGGAGGATGACAGTCTGGTACTTTTGGTCGTCGCAGCCATTTTGTTCGCTTGCTAACATACTATGGATAAGACTTTTGGATTTACTTTTATATGGGGTTTGGTTTGCTTTAACAAATAATCTTGATGGGTATTAAAATAATTGTAGTCAATTTTTTATTTTTTTTTACTTTGTAGTTAGTCCAGTATAGCACTAAAAGCGTGACTTAGTTTTTTTGAACTCACTGTAATACTTAAAAACCTGGTTCAATTGGTTTTCTGCTAATTATGCTGGTGTATATTATAAATGAGCAAGTTTGTGAGTGTGTGTATGTTTGTACTCTAAACCGGCTAGACCCATTTTGATAAAATTTTATATGGAGATAGCTAACACACAAGGGTCATTTTCAAGAATATTTGGTCCGGACGGATTTTATCAATTGTGTTGTCAGAGATATTGAATAAAAATACGATGGTTGTCTCGAAATAATATGAAAAGTTAAGCGGTAGTAGATTTTGTCGTCAATTTGTCAATAACACTGGCGACACGAATGAAGAAATCCGACTGGACCAAATCTCATTGAAATTGGCCCATAGTCTACTTTTTAACCGACTGTGCAACGCAAAATGAGGATTGGAACTGTTTACCAGCTTATATTTTATAAATATAATGTATATTTTCTTTGCACTTGCACTTTTTCTGAAATTAAATCTGAATTTCTTTTCCCTGCACCCAGTTAACTGCATGTGGTTTAAGTTGCGCTTTTGTTTGGCTTCTAATAGTGACAGAAATGTGCGGGTGAGGGGAGGTACTGCAAGAAGAAGAGGGGTGCGCACTCGCGGTGGTCGTTCAAGTGGTGATGTGCCCATACGCGGTAAACAGACCCGACCACGGCAAAGAGGTGTACGGGGTAGAGGAAGGGGGCGCGCGAGGTCGTCTGTTGAACAAAGACCGTCGGCAAGTGGCGAGTTAGTATTTTGATTGCATTGGTACTTCAATTTTAGATGAGAAAAGTCTTTCCTCCAGGACATGATCTTCATTGTCACTTATTAGGATAAGATAGCCGGCCATTTCCGGCTGTCTAACTTAACATTTTACCGAGCCGCGGTTGCCGCACGAGAACAAATTTGTTTTTTTATTTGATTTTTACTGTATTTTATTGTAGAATTTTATTTGTATAGTATTGTATGATTGTATTTGTAGATTCAACCTTAATCAAATTGAGGATTTGCCCGTTGGGCAACCGATAGAGCGCGCATTAACGGAGCCAAGGAAGCGTGCATGGAACCCGTAAGTTTCGATCCCCACCCAATTTATCTCAATTTAATTTGTCAACTTCATCACCATTATCATTTAGCTAACTGTCAATTTTACAATAGATTATTATTTTCAGACGTAATGATAAACCTGAGGGAGAGGAAATCCCAGTAATTTTGGAGATTCCGCCGTCACCGGCAATGTATGTTTTTTTATCATAATAATTTATTATTAATAACGTCATTTTTGATTTTATAATATAACGCATGCTGTTCTAGGTACGTTGAATGTGGCGACAGTGCTACGAGTACGCCATCTACTAGATATAATCTACAGATTTCTGTACATGGCAGCCGTAGTCCTTCGCCGTCACATAAACGTGTGCGTCGGTCGCTTTGCCCAGACCAAGGAGATGACAATACGTAAGTGGTATTTTTCATATTTCAATGTAGATGAATTAGGTGATGGAAGAGGAAGGTGTTGATTCTTACTGTATGCTATTATATACAGGAACAGAGCTTCTACGTCATCGCTAAGACCTCAACTATCGCTGCGGGACCATGAAATTTCCGACTTGTTGCACTATGGTAACTATTTATTAAATGTAAATATGCAATGTTAATGTATGTATGTATGTACACGTTGGCTATAAATGACTAAATTATTAATATAGGGAGATTTCAAATTAGTTCTTCATAATAAAAATAAGCTTATGTGTCGACCTATGTATTTTAAGCAAAGTTATTTATAATTACAAGCACAAGCTTACTTTTTACTAATTTAAAATCACCTTATAAGCCCGTACTATTATATTCAATTAGGAAGTGACGAAGACAGCGATGACGAGAGCCAAAACGATAATGACGACGACGTTGTTTCCATGAGCATCCCCCGGATAGCGAGAATACTGATGGACACCCCGGAGGACGAGGAGATTAATACGACGGCGGCACATTTACCTCTTGCGACATCTTCCTCACCTTCCATCAATTCAGCACCTACATCACCGGCGCATGATACCGCTTTCAATCCTAGTGATTTTTTACACTTTGAATGGAGAGCGTTCCCTGACTCTCCAGTACCGCCAACAGACAGACGTGAACCTTTTGAGGAAAACTATGGTCCCACTGTCACCGTAAGTGATCCTTACGAGATTTTTAGGCTGATTTGGGACCAGGAGTTCATGGAATTTATTGAGCTAGAAACCAACAGATACGCCCAACAATTAGCTGCTGAAATGATGGACGACGGAGAGTTACAGGCCTCCAGTAGGGTTACCGAATGGAAAGACACAAATGTAGATGAGTTATACTCGTTCTTCGCAATAATACTGGCGATGGGAATCGTCATAAAAAACCGGATTGAAGAGTACTGGAACACGGAGCAAAACATCTTCTCCACTCCAGGCTTCAGAGTACATATGTCGCTGAGGAGGTTCCAGTTACTCAGTAGGTGCCTACATTTTAATAATGCCGAGCGCTTGAGAAACCTCAATCTGGATCCGTCACAGGCAAAGCTTTTTAAAGTGGAGCCTGTGATTACCCATTTGAATTCCAAGTTCTCGGAATTATATATAATGAAGCAGAACATAGCTTTAGATGAATCACTGCTGCAGTGGAAAGGATGGCTGAACATCAACCAATTCATTCCTAACAAAGCTGCAGCAGTGGGCATAAAAAGTTACGAAATCTGCGAGTCACAGACCGGCTATTTGTGGCGATTCCACATCCATGCCCATAAGGCTTCGCCTACAGTCCCACAACAAGCAGATCCATTCACAGCGAGTACACCGGCGTTGGTTCTCAACCTTATTAAAGGTTTAGAACACAAAGGGTACACTCTGTGGATGGATAATTTCTACAACTCCCCTGCACTTGCCCGAAAACTCAAGACGATGGGATTCGATTGTGTCGGTACGTTGCGGACAAATCGCAAGTATGTCCCGACGGAACTGACCAATCTGACAAAATCTCAGATGAGACCCGGGCAAATAGTGGGCTATACCAGTGGAGACGTCGATATTATAGTATGGAGAGATCAGAACCGCGTAGCGACGATCTCTACATACCATGGAAATACCGTCTCCACTAAAGACGGAGTTACGAAGCTAATTCTCATACGGGACTACAACATCTGCATGGGTGGCGTCGATAAAAAAGATCAGATGTTGGCTGCATTCCCCATTGAGCGAAAGAGGACACGAATTTGGTACAAGAAACTGTTTAAAAGATTACTTAACGTTTCAGTGTTGAATGCCTATATCATTCATAAACAGACCGCCACGGAGAACGTTCTCACACACAGGGACTTTAGAAAAAACCTTATAGAATCCCTTTTGCGTAGGCATTCAATAAAAATGCGGCCATACGTCTTTTCTGCCGTCCAACAGGAAACGATGTTCGAGGTGAGACGTCATCACCCCGCCGAATATCCCCGGTTAAATACTTTAAATAGTACGAATCGTCATCGCCACCCATGTCAAGTTTGCGGCAAGCGCACGGTTACCTATTGCGTAGGGTGCGCCAAAACTGTGTGCACATACACATGTTTTGTGCAACTTCACACTTAGTAGGCAGCGCGAACAAACATTTTTTATCGCGACTATTTTTAGGGTTCCGTACCCAAAGGGTAAAAACGGGAACCCTATTACTGAGACTTCGCTGTCCGTCTGTCCGTCTGTACTTTTATCACCAGGCTGTATCTCATGAACCGTGATAGCTAGAAAGTTAAAATTTTCGCAGATTATGCATTGCTGTTGCCGCTATAACAACAAATACTAAAAATAAAATATTGTTAGTATTTAAAGGGGGCTCCCATACAAAAAATGTGTTTTTTTCCTCGTTTTTGAAGATAATGTTTCGGAGGCTGTTTCTCATGAACCGTGTGTGATAGTTAGTTGAAATTTTCACAAATGATGTACTTCTATCGCCGCTATAACAACAAATACTATAAAATGGCCAAGTGCGAGTCGGACAACAGATATGATTTTATTGCCATTTTTATAAAAGATGGTACGGAACCCTTCGTGCGCGAGTCCGACTCGCACTTGGCCGGTTTTTATGGTAAATTGTGTTGTTTGTCAAAGGAGAATATATCGTCATTTCTTCTCTAGTCTAAGTAACCTAAATGTAATCTTTTTTTTAAGACTATCAAAAAAATGATGTAGCAGTGCATCTTAATTTAAATTGTTGGTTTTGAAATAAAAGTATGATTCTGATTCGAGGTGTATTTTTATTAGATACCTAATATTGATTTATCTAATGACACAAAAATAAGATTCTGAAACCAATAACTGACCAGACGGGTCATTCGCCAGACGAAGGAAAAAAAAGACGCATCCATGTTATGATAGCCGTTCTCGTGTGTCATCTAAGTAAATATTCATTGTTTTAATTCATCATTTCAGAATTATTTTTGTATGAAAACACCTTATGTTTTTCTTACATGCCTTTTGCAAATATAATCTAGTTTTAAAAAATAAATTATTAACTCATAAAAATAATTAGATACTTCAGTACAGATCATTGTTTGCATGTACCTATTTATTCTTGATTTATACAGGTTTTATTTGAATCATAATATCTTTATAACCTTACATATTTCAGACGTTAATATTTGAATAGAATGAGTATATGAACCAAACTTATAGATAAACACACATTTTAACCCACTTGACCCATATATTTCTCAGAACTAAGCGTGTAACATAAGCTATTTTCAACATCCGGCGCAGGATCTACCACTGCGGCCCATTTTTTCTGAACGTTCTACTGATAAATTTATGTATAGAATGATGTACGATTCTTAAGATATGTTCTGAAATAATGTGTATTAAAACAAATAAAACACTAATATGATTTTATAATTGTTTCATTAATGAATTCTGTTAGTATTTATACCTAAAATTTTGAAAAAACCTAAACCTGCATGTTTGACTTGAAATATTGTTCTATTTTCACACCTTTGTATTTATTATTAGTATAAAACCTAATAGTTTGGTTCTCTGCGATTCTAAACATATAACATAAGGTATTGGTTTTGAACAGTAAGGCAGTTTGATTGCAGTTTTTCTAAAAAGTATTTTCTAGAAGAAAGGGAAAAGATTACTTCTGCCAGAAGTCACCGTATTGCCATGATGGCGGCCGCCGTATAATCTAGCTGACCGGACCGGTCATTTGCCAGCCGAAGGGATAACAAGTATAATAAACGCATGATTGACACTCATAAATTTCCACTGCCTCCGTGGTCTAGTGGCTAGTACCATGGACTCCTGATCCGGAGGTCCTGGATTCGATTCGAGTTGATATTTGAGAATTTATCACTTTGTAAATTTTTCCCCAGTTTGGTTAGGACATTGCAGGCTGAATCACCTGATTGTCCGAAAAGAATAATATTTCGTGCTTCGGAGGGCACGTTAAGCCGTCGGTCCCGGTCGCTGTCTTTGATAGTGGTCGTTACTTAAACCATGTCAGAAGCCTGATAGTTTTGGTAAGCGGTTTAAAAACTCTGACACCAGGGTTAATCGGGTCGATAGACTCGATACCCACTCGACAGAAGAAGACACTCATAAATAGGTGAGTAAATAAAGTAAAAAGTAAAAAAGTCTTTATTGCCAAAAATAAACAATATAAATGTTTTTTTTTTTTAAATAAAACAGTGTTTGGCGTATTTGGCAATGGATACTAATCTCAGCATAATGCTAAGCATAATGCCTAGCGCTGATTTTCAGACTAGCCCCTTAGTGCTTATAAAAATATGTGCTAGTTGTTATTTGCGTGCTTTAATAATAGATTGATGTTGCATATTATTATAGTGGTGTTAGTATAGTAATAAATGTATATATAATTCTATACCTACATAAATTTAAATAAAATAGATGTAAGACGCGTTATATGTAATCTAATAATGTTATATGTAATCCGATCTCGCCTTTACTAAGTCTTGTATTTACCTCATAATTATTCATTTATGACTAATGAGTTCGTAACGAGACTGTGTTGGATTCCACGGCAATATATAATTATCAGCAGCAAGCCATCGATCTTGCATTCCTGTATCCGCAATTTATGGGATATTTATGATGCTGGACGATTTCTCGAGAGAAACTACGGAGATTTTGCCATTGCAAATATTAAATGTGTCAGCTGAAGCAAATAATATCAGGTTACCGTGCTGTGGTTTTTCTGCTCATGACCTCATATCACTTTGTTTTCAACAACAGATTATTCTAATTTGTATTACTTCGGAAGGCACGTCAAAACGTTGGTCCCGGTTAACGTCGTTTAATACCGTAGATATTACATTTGCATTGGCGGCTTCAAAACTCTGATCTAATCTAGGATTGAGTCTGGTTTCCCTTCTGGGTGGCGGAGGTTAGATGGCAGTCGCTCTGTGTAAAAACCAGTACCCCCGTTCAATCCCCTAGATTAGATAGCCGACCCGTGAGATACGGGGTAAGGCTAGGGAGATGATGGATGTATTATTTTTTTATTGTGAAAGGATATTCGTGTTTGTATACATACCATAATCAACTTACGAATTTAGGAAAGGAATATGCCGGCCTGGGAGCGAGAGAAAAACATACACTGTGTCAGCTGCATTTCCTCCCGGTCATGCTGTAAAAACCAGCTAAGGGATCCCAGGGTTTCTGTATATTGCAATTTAGGCGATAGGCTGACAACCTGCCACTACAGCAATATACTTACAAATCTATCATAAATAACCCTCAAAACTTTGTCAGACCTGGCGGAACGACTTTTGTTTAGGTTGTTTACGCTCTGCCTACCCCTTTAGGGATAAAGGCGTGACTATATGTATGTAGACAATCTTTCACTTTTCGCCCACGGCGACATCGGCAACTAATGGCGAAACCTAGCTGCAATGGCTTTTTAGTGTCATACAGCTTGCTGTGTAACGTCGGTGCGGTAGACTGCCAAGTGCCATCACAACAGACATGTTCTGAGTAAGCTGGCTCCATAGTCGACTCTGTCACTATCACATCTGACCTTGTTTCTAAAGTCGAGAGAATACTACCAATCAATTTTACCTTTAATCGGCTGGAAGCAGGCATTGTCAACGAATTCGGTCTGCTCGACGACCTCAAACTGGTACTCCGTCTCATCGAATTCTTTCTAAACGTTATCCTAGTACAGGTAGAAGCTTCTAGATAGTTCCTCTATATTCTTCATGTTTTCTAGTGGGTCTTATAGATGATTTACCTTTTAAACAGCAGAAAGAAGGCATCGTCAACGAATTCGGTCTGCTCGACGACCTCAAACCGGTACTCCGTCTCATCGAATGCTTTCTAAACATTAGCCTAGTAGAGGTAGAAGCTTCTAGATAGTTCCTTTATATCCTTCATGTTTTCTAGTGGGTCTAACAGATGGTTTACCTTTAAACGGCTGGAAGCAGGCATCGTCAACGAACTCAGTCTGCTCGACGACCTTAAACCAGTACTCCGTGTCATCGATTTTTTCCTGAACATTAGCCTATAGTAGAGGCAGAAGCTTCTAGATAGTTCCTCTATATTCTTCATGTTTTCTAGTTGGTCATCGTCAACGAACTCAGTCTGCTCGACGACCTCAAACCAGTAGTCCGTCTCATCGATTTTTTTCTGAACATTAGCCTATAGTAGAGACAGAAGCTTCTAGATAGTTCCTCGATATTCTTCATGTTTTCTAGTTGGTCTTACAGATGGTTTACCTTTAAACGGCTGGAAGCAGGCATCGTCAACGAACTCGGTCTGCTCGACGACCTCAAAACGGTACTCAGTCTCATCGAATTCTTTCTAAACGTTATCCTAGTAGAGGTAGAAGCTTCTAGATAGTTCCTCTATATTCCGCATGTCTTCTAGTGGGTCTTATAGATGGTTTACCTTTAAACGGCTGGAAGCAGGCATCGTCAACGAACTCGGTCTGCTCGACGACCTCAAACCGGTACTCCGTCTCATCGAACTCTTTCTGGACGTTGCCCCAGTAGAGAAAGTGGTCGTTGTTCACTACACGACCGCTGAAGTCCGACTGCAAAGGAAAATACAGTTAGAGGTGGGTCATGAAAACCAAATGGCGAAATAGTCTTAGTATTTTAGTGATCTGCCAGCTGCACTTTCTCCCGAGCATGCTGTAAAAACCAGCCAAAGTACCCAAGGGTATCTGTATATTGTAATTTAGGCGATGGGCTGATAACCTGTCACTACAGCAATATACATACAAATCTTATCTTAAATGACCCTTAAAACTTTGTCAGACGTGGCGGAACGACCTTTGTTTAGGTCGTTTACGGTCTGCCTACCTCATTAGGGATAAAGGCGTCATTATACGTATGTATGTATGTAAACCAGTCTCAAATTGTGGGGTGTAAATAAGGATAAGTAATCTCTCTTACTGTGCTGCTATCATAGTTATATTATAGTGTGTGGTTTTGATGCCCTGATCCCGCCCTGGAGTCGAACATGTTTGCATCACTCGAATCTAATTCGCATACGAAAGACTATCATTCACACAACAATTTGTATGAAAACCTCGTGCGAAGGTTATTCTTTCGTATGCGCATTAAAGTTCGAGTGATTCAAAATTCCGGCTTCTAAGGTATCCGCCAAATGATGATAGACTTGTAGTAAAACATCCTTTCCATCAATCAAGTGCCGTCTCTTCACTAGTTCTATCGAAATCTTTTTATTTGGCAAATCTACACTGAGCAAATAGATCCCCAGGAGGGATTTAAACAAAACCCTAGCGGCTATAACACATCAGTTATTTTTTCTAAGATACGCGTACGTAAATGTATATCCAACTCAGTTTTAGAATAAATGTAAACAAAGTTTCCTGTCTTTTAATCGAAGACCTTGTTTCTAAAATCTATCGCTTCCATGCTGGACTGGGAGCGAGAGAAAAACATAGAATTTGCCAGCTGCATTTCCTCCCGGGCATGCTGTAAAAACCAGCTATGGGATCCGAGGGTTTCTGTATATTGCAATTTAAGCGATAAGCTGACAACATGTCACTACAGCAATATACGTAAAAATCTATCTTAAATAACCCTCAAAACTTTGTCAGACGTGGCGGAACGACCTTTGTTTAGGTCTTACACGCTCTGCCTACCCCATAGGGATAAAGGCGTGATTATATGTTTGTTGTTTTCTAAAATAAGTTTTAGCTATTAAATATGACAACATGATGAAATAGTAGTTTTAGTAATTTAACTAATTACTAAAACACGTATCATTTATTTTTGAAATATGTTTTTGAATAAAAATACATGAAACTGTGCTTACCATTATTCTAAATCTGAGTTGGAAATACTATACGTGCTACTATAAAAAAACTTTACAACTTCTCGCATCAACATAGCTGATAGTGATTAACACTACCTAATTGCTTAGTGCTCAGGTCAGTTCATGTCATTTCAGTTAAGAGTAATAGATAGCAGGTTCTTAAGAATCCCATTGGCACATCCTTGTTCTTGTATCTAACTCGTAAATGTACACAGCTTGTACGTAGCATTGGCTATATTTTACGAAATCGCAGGACAAAAAGCTAGAAAGTAACTCTTATCTGTCAGTTTGGTATCATCGCAAAATGACCCTTTGTTCGACGCCTTTTTAGTTGGCTATTCAAACTAGATCTATCTTAAAGGCAACCAAAACTTTTTTTGAGTAAGGGCGGTTTTGCACTGCTCCGTATTTGATTCGTATCCGAATTGGCCTTCCTAGTAAATTTGGCTTGAGCACCCATCCATATCCGTTTTATAAATGTTTTATATGGAAATTTCACGGATACGAATCGGTTTCGAACCGTGCAAAATCGCCCTAAGGGACATTCAAGTAAGACTCTGTAAAGGACAAAGTCTACATTTTACCAAGGGAAATGATTAACTAAGCCTCGCGATACAACGCGGTAACGCTGCTTGCCTGCTAGGCACCGTGCCACCTCGAGGAGACGCGCTCGATACCATATTTTATTTATAAGGTTTTTGGTAAGTTTTTATTTTATTGTATACTAGCGACCCGTCCCGGCTTCGCACGGAAATCATCAGTGTTTCTCTACTATATTATCCATGTATTATACATATAAAACTTCCTCGCGAATCACTCTATCCATTAAAAGAACCCGCATCAAAATCTGTTGCGTAGTTTTAAACATCTAAGCATACATAGGGATATAGGGACACAGAAAGCGACTTTGTTTTATACTATGTAGTGATTTAATTTGTATGCTTTTGTAAATAAAAAACCCTAGATGGCCCCCACGGGAAACCTCATTTAGCCGCAGGTGAAACAAGGCCGAAAAAATCCGTATTTCATCATATGCCGAATTTTTGTGCTCAGTCGGTCGAAGTAATGAGTGCTGACCACATTATACGCGCGGATGAACTTCGGAGGATGTTACTGGACGGATTTTCTGCCCACACTGATAACGGTGGAAGGTAATTTCGTAAAGCCATCGATGTGAATTAATATTTCATCTACATTAACATTTAACTCTTCCATTCTGGACTGGGAGCGAGAGAAAAGCATATAATGTTCCAGCTGCATTTCCTCCCAGGCATGCTGTAAAAACCAGCTAAGGGATCCGAGGGTGTCTGTATATTGTAATTTAGGCGATGGGCTGACCACCTGTCACTACAGCAATATACCTACACATCTATCTTGGATGACCCTCTAAACTTTGTCAGACGTGGCGGAACGACCTTTGTTTAGGTCGTTTACGCTCTGCCTACCCCATTAGGGATAAAGGCGTGATTATATATATGTATGTATGTATGCTATCTAAAATAACCCTCAAAACTTTGTCAGACGTGGCGGAACGACGTTTTTTTAGTTAACGCTCTGCCTACCCCATTAGGGATAAAGGCGTGATTATATGTATTTATGTATTAACATTTAATATGAAAGAAAGAAAAAAAAAACGTTTCGGGCAGGGAACCTGCGTCTCTGGAATGCCGGTCCATCGCTCTACCACTAAGCTACCAAAACGGTAGTGGGGGTGACGAATTTATCATAGCATGCATGCATCACAGAGTAACTATAATACTACGTACAACATGCATCATAGCATGTACACGTCATAGCGACGTTAGCGACATCTAGCCGAGAAGTTAAACAAAGGTCGTTCCGCCACGTCTGACAAAGTTTTGAGGGTTGTTTAAGATAGATTTGTAAGATAGATTTATAGTGACAAGTTGTTAACCCAGTGCCTAAATTACAATATACTAATACCCTCGGATCCCTTAGCTGGTTTTTACAGCATGGCCGGAAGGAAATGCAGCTAACATTCAATGTTTTTTCTCCTCCCAGGCCAGCATGGAAGTAAATTAAAGGTCGTAAAATACCTCGTTGGCGCTACATCTCAACTTAAAATTGTATTCGTTGTAATTAATTATATAATGTTTATGAAACCAGTTTACTTAAAATTAAGCTATGAACACACAAACTGCAAAAACAGTGTAACTTTACAAGTACCCACAATGGCAGGAAGCAATTTACGTCGCCGGCGATGTTATACTGGGTCTTTTGTAGATGGCTGTAAACCTCTTGTGGGTAGCACAGCCCATGTTTCTGAACAACGTTTGTTCAACGACTTTTAGAAAATCTAAAATGAATGGTATTTATACAACTGATCATCGAATCTGGCCAATTGAAAGTAAATATTGGTGATTTTCAAAAGTCGTAGAACGAAAGTTGTTCAGAGAAATGTACTAAGCTTCCCCACAAGAGGTTTGCATTGCATATTGTCCAACAAAGCTAGTTTTCTTTTTATTATTATTATTTTTTATTAAATTCTTTATTGTATTAAAAAAAATAAACATAAAAGTAAACTTAAAAATCTAAACAAAAGGCGAGCTTATCTCTATATATTATAAGAGATCTCTTCCAGCCAACCTAATGAGGATGAAAGAAGGGAAAATCACGGGAACAGATATAATAAACGTAATAACATTAATAATTATAGTAATACTAATACACACTAATATATTTCAATAAAATAAACTAATACATAACAATATCAATATGATATATAATTAAATGGTATAAAAGATATTGAAATGAATCTAAATATATAAATGTCATAGAGAGTTAATAAAATGCTCTTTCAGTCTCTTCTTAAAGGTGAAACTCGAGGAATTTTATGGGGAAGTCAAGATTTTTTTGAAAGATTTTCATCAGTTTCGTTGACTGAGCAAACCCTATCAGTTTGCGGAAAGCTGTCCCTTACACCCTGTATATTTTGTCGCGAGCGCAAAGATTAAGACTGAGCCACTTATCTGTGGGGACTAACTAAGTAAATCCTTTTTAAACGAAGCACTCTTAGCCGCACGGGATTAAACACACGACCTACGATTGACGACCAGAGTCTCAAGTCTTTTAGGCTCGTATTTATAAAGTTATCTCAATATACATACATACATACATACATAAAATCACGCCTTTATCCCTTACGGGGTAGGCAGAGCGTAAAACGCCCCGTAACAGGCGCTTTCGCCATGTCTGACAAAAATTGAGGTAAAATTTTAGATTGCGATGATTTGTATTGCTGTAGTGACAGGTTATCAGCCCATCGCCTAAATTACAATACACTGTGACCCTCGAATCCCTTTTGCTGACTTCTACAGCATGCCCGGGAGGAAGGGCAGCTGGAACATTCTATCTCAATATTGAGACCAATATTAAGTATGGATTTTGTACTGAAATGACATTTCTGATGCGGACTCAAGCTAGCTGTCAGTCTCAAGTACTGTTTATAATTACGAGCCTTAGTCTTTGGTTAAGGTTCAAAATTGTAGAATAGGTTAAGTACGTTGTTGTTGAGTATATAATGATGGATTACGAAGTAAACTCAAAACAATATTAGAAGCACCCAAGATGTCCATGTGGAACACCTTAATAAAAAATAAATAGAAAGCAGTACAATATTAATTAGTGCTCAACTGTTTGAAGAGCCCGATGGTGTAGTGGATAGGGCCGCTGCCTCCTGAGCGGGAGGTCGTGGTTCGAACCCCACCACGTACCAATGTGTTTTTCGGTTTTCGAATTTCATATGTACGTTTATTCGGTGCTTTTTCCGTGCTTCGGAAGGCACGTTAAGCCGTTGGTCCCGGTTAATATCGTTTAATACCGTAGATATTAGTCGTTAAGCCATATCAGAGGCCAGAGCTAAGCATTGGCGGCTTGAAAACTCTGACCTAATCTAGGATTGGGTCTGGTTTCCCTTCTGGGTTGCGGAGGTCAGATGGCAGTCGCTCTGTGTAAAAACCAGTACCCTCGTTCAATCCCCTAGATACGGGATAAGGCTAGGGAGATGATGATTAATTAGTGCTCAACAGAAATATTCCCATTAAACTGCATTCAAATACTACGTGCTTTGGGAATGAAATCAGATCAAATCGAAACTTCAGCATTGAGTGACTGATGCAAAAGAAATCAACCTGGCTGAACGATCCCACGAGGTGATCAGCTGCTCATGAAACCTCCTGGCTTGAGGCCATCCATCCACAGGATTTCAGCGCCAGGTAACTGTAGATGCGTGGGATTGCTAGCCTTTTAAAAGCTTTCAGGTAAGATACATACATATAATAACGCCTCTTTCCCGGAGGGGTAGGCAGAGACCACATCTTTCCACTTGCTAAGTAAGAATAAGATAAAACGAAGGGAGGGGCGCAAAGTGCGAGTTTCTAATGCTTCTTCTTCATTGTGATATAGTTTTATTTTATTTTGTGACATAGATATAATTTAATTTTATTTGTAATAGACTCGCTTGTGACTTTCTAAAAGTGTTCTTAGGAATCTATTTGGAAATAAATGATTTGACTTTGACTTTGGCTACGACCCTTGCATACTTCTTTCGCTTCATCCACATTCATTAATCTTTTCATACATGCTCGTCGGTTTAGGGTACTCTTGACCTGACCTTTCTTTTCTTTTCTGACATAGACTAGCATAAAAATTAAGCCTATTTAATCGTCTTTTTTTTAGCGAGTGGATTCTCGAGTCGAACAACAACCCGATGATCCCTGGTGTCAGTTTTCAAACCGCCTAGTGGCACAGCTATAAGGCCTCTGACTTTTGAGTAACGACCACTATCAATATACCGACCGGGACCGGCGGCTTAACATGCCCTCCGAAACACGGAATCCTTTCTTTTCGGACAATCAGGTGATTCTAACCAAACTGGGGAAAACCTCACAAAGTGATAAATTGACAAATATCAACTTTGTGTCCCCCCCTGGGAATCGAACCCAGGACATCCGGATTTAATCGTAATTAAAAAATATATTTTACATACATACATACATACATATAGTCACGCCTTTATCCCTAATGGGGTAGGCAGAGCGTAAACGACCTAAACAAAGGTGGTTCCGCCACATCTGACATAGTTATGAGGGTTATTTAAAATAGAATTATAGTTATATTGCTGTAGTGACAGGTTGTCAGCCTATCGCCTAAATTGCAATATACTGAAACCCTCGGATCCCTTAGCTGATTTTTACAGCATGCCCGGGAGGAAATGCAGCTGGCACATTATTTGTTTTTCTCTCGCTCCCAGTCCAGCATGGAAGACAAAAAAAAAAAAAAAATATTTCGTGCTTCCACAAGCATGTTTACCTGACTCAACACAGAGATGTGATCCACATTGTAGTCGTCGGCGTGTGTCCGAACGAACCTGTTGCAGAGACACGATTTACCAACCCCTAGCTGCCCTTTGTCTTTCTCTGTGCCTGTAACAAAAATAGAAGAATTTTAGTACAATACAAATATTTTTTAGTTGACTAGCGACCCGCCCCGGCTTCGCACGGAAATCATCAGTGTTTCTCTACTATATTATGCATGTATTATACATATAAATCTTCCTCTTGAATCACTCTATCCATTAAAAGGAACCGCAACAAAATCAGTTGCGTAGTTTTAAAGAAGCATACATAGGGATATAGGGACAGAGAAAGCGACTTTGTTTTATACTATGTAGTGATTGCACAGAAAACAAAAAGAAAACAAAAGTATAATGAACGCATCCTTATTGTAATTGTAGCAATTTCTTTTTACCATGCAATCTTTGAGAAGAGGAAATTATTTTTTTAGTAACAGATAGATTTTTATTATTTATCACAAATAGGTGACAAATACAATAAGTAAAAGCTAGTACACATTGATTATGATACTAGCTTTGACTGACCTTTATCATAAACTAGCGACCCGCCCCAGCTTTGCACGGAAATTATCAGTGTTTCTCCACAATATTATGCAAGTATTATATATATAAACTTCTCTCTGGAAACACTATCCATTAAAAGAAACCGCATCAAAATCCGTTGCGTAGTTTTAAAGATTTATGCATACATAGGGATATTGGGACAGAGAAAGCGACTTTGTTTTATACTATGACATCCAGATCAAAAATCTACTCCATTTCCAAAATACTTAAGCAAGCAAAGTAACTAAAACTCTTAACCTGAACTCCAGTAAAAAAAAACAAAGTCATTTGTCTCATTGTTGTCTTTATGTCCAACATTACATTACAAGCAATAAAGTCCATTCAAGATGCTTTAAACTTTGAAACAATTAAATACCTTCCTCCAATTTGCTTTGTTTACACAACACTTTGTTGCAACTATGTAACCTATTTAAAAACTAATTTAATACAACAATTATGCCACAAAAACAATAACATCATCCTCTTCCATTAAGGTCTACCCTCATTAAAAATAGAAAAGACAGGTGTGCCATTCAAGTACAATTAGCAGTTAGTTCAGACAAACAGCATTGTTTGCAAGTGTGTGTGAGCTGCCCTTTATCTTAGTTAATGGATTCATGTTTCTTGTGTAATCATAGTAAAGGTAAGGGTGTTTTACTTATAAGGTACTAGGTTATCATACATACATATAATTAAGGTTGCTCTGCCATGTCTGACAAAGTTTTGAGGGTCACTTAAGATAGATTTGTACATATATTGCTGTAGTGACGGGTTGCAATAAGGCCGCCTATGTTATACTTGTCTTTTGTTGTTATCTGTTGTGTTGTATGTTGTATTCTTACGTGCAATAAAGTATTTTTATGTTTATGCTATGTTATGTTGTCAGCCCATCGCGTAAATTGCAATATTCAGAAACCTTGGGATCCCTTAGCTGGTTTTTATAGCTTGCCCAGGAGGAAATGCACCTGGTACATTCTATGTTTTTCTCTCGCTCCCAGTCCAACATGGAAGAAACTAGCTTACCAATGGTAAAAAGTTGCCTTGATATACTATTTCAGGGCTTAGAACCAATTTTTGTCCAGTTTCGCCACTTAGTCTATTGGTTGAAGCATGATTAACTAACAGACATCCACAGATCCAAACATCAAAGGATCTCAGCAACACAAATATAAAAATCTGGTTTTGTTTGCAACAATACTTAGGATACTATTTGTTCCTATTCTATTCTTGTTATTGATTGCCACATAGTTTCTTATCAGATTAAATTAAAACACTGTGAAAATTTAAATATCATAAAATTACATATCCAGTGAAAAATGATTCTAAGAAAAGTAAAAAATTTGATGGCTCATGTTCCCATATAAACTTTTATTAAAACTTGAGAAGACACTCTTTTCCTATTAGTTCTACTTCTCCCTCATTTTCTATTCTCTTCAAGCCATAAACTTACATCATAAAACAAACTTCAATATCCCATAAATCAAACAATGATTAAACCAACTTTCACACTACACCGTCAGCTATCAGCTTTCTATACACCCCCACAGGAAGCTGTTCAGATAACTGATTGGACGACAATGAACATCCCCATTTACAATTTGTTGCACTATGGACTCAATAGAGGTGTTTCCTTCCATTAACTTGATATTGTAGTGGTCAGGAAGATGAGGTCAGGGTTGAGATGAAATAAATTGTTAGGTTGCAATTTAGCATAAAAATACTTATTCATCATCATCTCCCTAGCCTTATCCCATATCTCATGGAGTTGGCTACCTAATCTAGGTGATTGAATGAGGGTACTGGTTTTTACACAGAGCGACTGCCATCTAAACTCCGCAACCCAGAAGGGAAACCAGACCCAATCCTTCAATCTGGACTTAAAATATTATCATAAAAAGTAGTTTTTATGGATGCCACATCACATCACAGCTTTTGGTGATTTCCTGCTTGGATCATAATACTTTTATAAAGATGCAACATGGTATTGCATAGTAAAAAACGTCAGAACTTCCTAGCACCTTTGGCTTATAGACAGGTATTTTTCACATAGATACCAAGCTATTACACATATGCCTGATGGATTAACAATTTATTTACATTGTTTTTGACTACACAGGTACCAAATTATGTATGTTTAAATAAGATATAGAACACTTACCAGACAATCCAACAATAGAAACTGTGATAAGCTTTCCACCGGAGCCCTCAGATTTCTTGGCCATTTTTTCACTCAAAAGTTATACAGTATGGTAATATTAACACTCTTGACACACTCATCACAACACCACACCAAAACACTGGCTAGAAACTAGATTATTTATGCGTGAGTTGTTGCGATCTTATTTATAAGATTTACTGTGTATAAATTATGGTTATAGCTTCAGATCTGAATAATATACAGTTTTATTAGTACTTGGTAATAGAACTAAGGTTTAATAAAGTCGTAAAGTGGTCGAGACTGAGCGATAATGAAAATCGACAAGAACGTCTGCTCTCCCTTGGTCTAACAGATGTGCGTGCCGACACACATCACGCCCCGAGTATATACAACAATCTAAGAGCTGTAACACCAATCCTAGTTCATTAAGTAGACAGAATTGATGGCAATATCATAGAATACACAATCAAATTAGATTAAAAAACCATAATTTATTGTATTTGCCTCAAGAGGCCTGCACTTTGACACATTGAATTAGAACAGGAACTGAGGCGAATATTGTGGATTAATCTCATTAATAAACATCTCACATCCTCACACATATATTGGACTCTCTATTTACGTTTCCATTTACATTTTATAGCATTAAAATTACATTATTTTACGAAGAAAACGCAATAATCCTTGACACAACTCGTTTGCTTTGTACGCTTTTATTACCATACTAAAAAAAGTATGGCATGTGTTGCCAAAAAAATTGGGTAATCCACCATATTTATAAAGGGTAAGCCACATTAAAATCCGACGTGGGACGATTATTGAGCCTCGTCGACGGAGTGCGTTTGCGCAGCAGAGAAGAGCAGTAAAATGTGGTAAGAATTTCCACTGAACTGAACTGAAGCGGTACTCAAAGAGGGCAGTGAAATGGGGCAAAATTGTATGAACCGGAACGAGGCATAGTGAAATGGGAAGGAGCGGCTCAAAGTGGAGTTAAGTGGAATGGAGTGACCTCACAACTCCACTCTTTTCTGCCATTCCTCTTAAGGATTGACTTGCCCGTCGTAGGTCGTCCAGGGTCGAGGCAATATTGGGTTATCAAGTCAATATGGGTTGTTGAATAAATATTGATTCGTAAAGTCATTTTGAGTCATGAGGTGCTTTGGGTCGAAAGGAGGAGTCTGGTCTAATCCAAAACAGGATTTGTCTTTTTTAATAAGAGTATTTTTTGTGATCAGCTATTTTTGACAATCCATATTATTGACTCAACTACCCGTATTAACCCAAAATCCCATATTGACTCGACGACGCCTTCTGGATACATACATACATACATAACATCACGCCTTTATCCCTAACGGGGTAGGCAGAGCGTAAAAGACCTAAACAAAGGTCGTTTCGCCACGTCTGACCAAGTTTTGAGGGTTATTTAAGATAGATTTGTACCTAGGTATATTGGAACCGATTGCATATATACGAAATGCTACTTCAGTACGTCCCCTCCTTTTTGTTTGAATATTTATATTTCAATTGTGATTCCAATTCTTCGATTCCAATTGCAGATTCAATTTCATAATGGAATGACCTTTTTTTTGGTGAGTTTTGGGACGGTCTCCGGCTGCTGCCCCAGCGCGCTCGCTTCGTTCGCCCGGCTCTCTCCGTGTTGGTGTTATAGGCAACCTAATGACAACCTACTAACCTGGGAACAGTTTAGGGTGGATTTCCCCCCTCAGGCGTTCCTACTCTTTCCGGCATGAGTCATGTCACATGACACCAAGTTTCCATAGGGGACGTATTGAACTAGCATTCCTATTTAGATAATAATGCTAATAGGAATGCTAACTCTATACTGAAGTAACATTCCTATTGAGGCGACTCGATCAACCATTTTGACATGACGACTCATACTGAGACGACAACATACTTGACTTGACCACCCTTACCCGTTTATACTGACCCGACAATATAAAGCAACTTCTTTGCCCATGTTGACCCTACAACCCATATTGACCCAATTGCTCATGAATGAGCAATGCTCAATGTTTTTGTTCAAAGAAAGAATTTGGGAATTGACTTGGGATTGAGTTTAATTTGTAAAAGATATTTATTTTTCATTAAGTAAATAACAATAAACACTAAGCCGACCTTATTTGAATGAAATATATTTGACTCACAGTATATACCGTGCAAAAATCAAAAACATTGGAACCCAGACGTTGATAGATACCATACCTAGTATTAAGGTAACAGTGGAACCACTCTACTAATAACTCGTGTATCCGAACATAGAAACAAAAACAATTTAATATTTTTTTGAATTTGCAACACTGACTTTGACAGCACCATTTCGAAAACACAAGCGCATAAATGTCTCCCCGCGAAATTTTTGTGAGAAATGACTTCTACAAATGATGGAAAAGACGTGAAAAGTAATCAAACGAGTGGCCAAAAAGGCAAAACATATTATATTGAACTTTACAAGGTGAGTTTTAGTCTGATTACCCCAGAGATCTTCGAGCATAGTCCGACGCCGTTGTGGTCGTGAACTTCTACATGTCCGCCATATTTGTCTTCTTTGAACTCTTGTTTTCGAATATTTGGCTCTATTTTCGGTTTCTTTGACCTAAAAATGCTTGGAAAATAATCAGCGCCCCGTAACACCCCAAAATAATTCGACTTTTAGTCGCTTTAGTGCGTATTTAGCATTTTCTATTACGTTTATTTGCACTGTGGGGGACCATAATTCTTTTGTAAATTTTCGGCTTATTCAGCAATTTTAGGCGCTTTTGGCTAATCCGAAGTCTTCCTTTATGTTTGTGCTGTCGATTGCAGTACATTACTGCACAGATGTGTGTGAAAATTTGTCTTATAATGTGAAATCATCATGCATTGTATTCTGTTAGGTATAATCATTTGATGACAGCCATTATCACAACACCGCGGAGTCACGTAGGGCAGTTGACTCCGAGTTGGTGTTTATTTCCGTTCAGCTATTTATGGAGGTCTTCTATTTACTATTATTTGGATGGAGGTATGTGCACATACGCTTGTTTTGTGTGCCTTGTATTTATCATGTATGAATCATATTGCATCTGAAGCTTGTCTATAAAAGTTAGGTGAGATGTTACTCCTAGCAGAATTTCATGTATGCTATTCAGACATACCTACCTATGTAACAGCATATCATTTAATAATTAGTTTAATGGTTTTCTATGGCAGCGAGTTATACAATATTATACAATACTAGTAATTGTCAAATGTAGTATGCACAAAAACTCTTTTATATTTGCATCAGAATTTAAGATAAAGTGTGATGTATAGAAAGAATATATAAACAATATGGCTTTTTACATACATACATTTAGATAATCACACTTTTACTCCTAATGGGGTAGGCAGAGCGTAAACAACCTATACAAAGGTTGTTCCGTTACATCTGACATAATTTTGAGGGTTATTTAAAATAGAATTTGTAGGTATATCGCTGTTGTGATAAGTTTTCAGCCCATCTCCTAAATTGCAATATAATGAAACTCTTGGATCCCTTACCTGTTTTTTACAGCATGCCCAGGAGGAAATGCAGCTGGCACATTCTATGTTTTTCTCTCGCTCCTAGTCAAGCATGGAAGAAATGGCTTTTTGTTTATAGTATTACTTGCATCACTGAGTTTTTAGTGACATATGAGACGAGTGTCAGGTATTTCATACACTGCCATGCACTATGCAGCATTGTGCATTATTTTGGGTTGATACATTGCTTGTACTTCAGTTTGTATGAAAAACAGGCATATATCAATACACTGGGATCACACGCATGTTGATCTGCACCCAGTGAATGTATCACTTTGGTGTGTTAGCTTTTATGTTTTGTATTTGTTTGTGGTGGTTTTTAATGTTTAGTTTCAAGAATAGATTTGTTAATTGGAATAGAGATAGAAAAACATAGAATGTTCCAGCTGCCCTTCCTCCCGGGCATGCTGTTGAAGTCAGCAAAAGGGACTCGAGGGTTACAGTATTGTAATTTAGGCGATGGGCTGACAACCTGTCACTAAAGCAATACATATTACAATCTAAAATTGCCCTAAATTTTTGTCAGACGTGGCGAAAGCGCCTTTTACGAGGCGTTAAACGCTCTGCCTACCCCGTAAGGGATAAAGGCGTGATTTATGTATTTATGTAATTGGTTAGTGGTGAATTTGTTTGTATTGGGTGAATAAATAATTATAAGCAAGTGTTGCACACCATTGCACTTCATACATTTTGTGGAATGTAACACAAAATATTTTATTCTCATAGTAAGTCTTGATTTATTATTATTATTTCTACGTTTATTTTTCTAGATTCTTCTTTTTAAAGATTACTTATTATTATTTATAAGCAGGCAGGCAGTTTAGTTATCCATTGTTGGTTTTCTTGTTAGTTATAAATTTATCAAGTTTGTTTTTAAATTGGTTTGTGAATTTAGCATTTACAACTTCCGGCAATTTGTTCCAATTTGATATTATGATTTTAATTAATTTAAATAATATTTTTTTTAGCACTTATGAATTATTACTCCTATCTAGATAATAAATGAATTATTCATACATAAATACATATAATCACGCCTTTATTCCTAATGGGGTAGGCAGAGTGTAAATGACCTAAACAAAGGTTGTTCCGCCACTTCTAACAAAATTTTTAGGGTTAAGATAGAATTGTAGGTATTATTGTAGTGACAGGTTGTCAGCTCATCATGTCAGCCTATATAGCAATATACAGAAACCCTTGGATCCCTTAGCTGGTTTTTACAGCATTCCTGGGAGGAAATGCAGGTGCCACATTCTGTTTTTCTCTCGCTCCCAGTCCAGCATAAAAGAATACAAATCTAAATATGATAAATCCCATTTTGTTTATACAATAATGTTAATAAGATAAAATTGTTCTACCTACCCATATGATAAGCTTTGTATGACTCATAGGTTTGTCGGAATTACCGCATAAAGGATGTTACTGGTGTATTGATAAGTTGATAACCATTGACTTGTGAGATCTTAGCGTTGAGTGGTTTTGAATATTGTATAGGCAGTTATTTTAATTATTAATGTTTATTGTAGTGTAATGTACCTATACTGTTTAAATCACTCTATTATCATGTCAAATTTGTATCAAGGTTTTCATATTTCTATGTGTCCCATTTCAAAAGGTGTCTGTTCAATTTGTGTATCAAATTACAGGATAGAATTTACTTTGTAAATTATTCATATCATAAGTGCGGTGCAGTTATGAAACAATGAGTGGATTTAACCTCCTTGTTATGAAATTAACTTCCAGTAAGGCACAACACACTGAAGATATCTAAATACAAAAACTAAACCGACTAACTGACACTATCAACAACTAAGTGACTTCCTCCATGTGACTTTACTCATGTTATATTGGAAACATATGAGAATAAGATGTTTTCTTGAGGTATAATTGTAGCCATATGGATCCGTGCTTTGGAAGGCACGTTAAGCCGTTGGTCCCGGTTAATATTGTTTAATACCATATATATTAGTCGTTAAGTCATGTCAGAGGCTAGTGCTAAGCATTGGCGGCTTGAAATCTCTTGACCTAATCTAGGATTGGGTCTGGTTTCCCTTCTGGGTTGCGGAGGTCAGATGGCAGTCGCTCTGTGTACAAACCAGTACCTCCTTTCAATCCCCTAGATTAGGCAGCCGACCCCATGATATACGGAATAAGGCTAGGAAAATGATGAAGTGTAGCCATATCCATTTCGAAGATGAATACAAATTCTAAGACAGATGTTTGCAATGCATATGGATCCAATGGTTTAGTTTAAAAATAAAATTTATTATCTATTCAAGTATTATTAAATCAGTTAATTAATATTAAAGATGGTCGGCTTTTGACTTGTTATAGTTTTGCAAAGGTTATTGCCGCCATAAAAATATATCTTCTGTTTTTTTGCTCTTGCTTCTAGTCTAAACCAGTGATGAGATGACTGAACTACAATGGAGGAACCAAGAAGTCTAAACAATTTCACATCTCAGAACTTTTCGTCGCTGTCAGGTTTATAGGCGATGCGATATCGCAACATAGTATTGTGCTCTGTCCCTAAAAGGAACTGGAATTCTCACACATATATACATCACGCCTTCATCCCTAATAGAGTAGGCAGAGCGTCAACGACCTACACAAAGGTTGTTTCGCCACGTCTGACAAGTTTTGAGGGTAGTTAAAGATAGATCTGTATATTCACACACATTTCGTACATAAAAAAATAAAACAAGACAGTTCAGCAGCCCCTTGTAGATTCTATCAGCCTTAAGACCTGTTGTGTTTTTGCCAACAGTCCCTCGACGCTAGCCTCAACGCCGAGGGCTCGCTGAGCGAGCGCGTAGTCCACCTCAGCGCGGCGTGGCGGCGCGTCCACACGCTATGTCTGCATTCAGCGCCCTCCACACACCCCCATCTGCTCACATGGATACAGAGGCACACTGCCAGAACCGTCTTCCAGGTGAGAGAGTCGATATAAGTAACATAGGGACATGAGGAGCGTAGTGACATAAGGAGCTAATTAGAACTAGCCCACCTCAGCGCGGCGTGGCGGCGCGTCCACACGCTATGTCTGCATTCAGCGCCCTCCACGCACCCCCATCTGCTCACATGGATACAGAGGCACACTGCCAGAACCGTCTTCCAGGTGAGAGAGTCGATATAAGTAACATAGGGACATGAGGAGCGTAGTGACATAAGGAGCTAATTAGAACTAGCCCACCTCAGCGCGGCGTGGCGGCGCGTCCACACGCTATGTCTGCATTCAGCGCCCTCCACGCACCCCCATCTGCTCACATGGATACAGAGGCACACTGCCAGAACCGTCTTCCAGGTGAGAGAGTCGATATAAGTAACATAGGGACATGAGGAGCGTAGTGACATAAGGAGCTAATTAGAACTAGCCCACCTCAGCGCGGCGTGGCGGCGCGTCCACACGCTATGTCTGCATTCAGCGCCCTCCACGCACCCCCATCTGCTCACATGGATACAGAGGCACACTGCCAGAACCGTCTTCCAGGTGAGAGAGTCGATATAAGTAACATAGGGACATGAGGAGCGTAGTGACATAAGGAGCTAATTAGAACTAGCCCACCTCAGCGCGGCGTGGCGGCGCGTCCACACGCTATGTCTGCATTCAGCGCCCTCCACACACCCCCATCTGCTCACATGGATACAGAGGCACACTGCCAGAACCGTCTTCCAGGTGAGAGAGTCGATATAAGTAACATAGGGACATGAGGAGCGTAGTGACATAAGGAGCTAATTAGAACTAGCCCACCTCAGCGCGGCGTGGCGGCGCGTCCACACGCTATGTCTGCATTCAGCGCCCTCCACACACCCCCATCTGCTCACATGGATACAGAGGCACACTGCCAGAACCGTCTTCCAGGTGAGAGAGTCGATATAAGTAACATAGGGACATGAGGAGCGTAGTGACATAAGGAGCTAATTAGAACTAGCCCACCTCAGCGCGGCGTGGCGGCGCGTCCACACGCTATGTCTGCATTCAGCGCCCTCCACACACCCCCATCTGCTCACATGGATACAGAGGCACACTGCCAGAACCGTCTTCCAGGTGAGAGAGTCGATATAAGTAACATAGGGACATGAGGAGCGTAGTGACATAAGGAGCTAATTAGAACTAGCCCACCTCAGCGCGGCGTGGCGGCGCGTCCACACGCTATGTCTGCATTCAGCGCCCTCCACACACCCCCATCTGCTCACATGGATACAGAGGCACACTGCCAGAACCGTCTTTTAGGTAAGGAAATCTTAAAAAAATGGGATTGAGGTCACTAAAGCTCGTATTTATAAAGCAATCTCATACTGAGAGCGATATTAAGTATGGTCACGCTGTCACTCTCAAGTGCTGTTTATAAATACGGGCCTAAATGAACCCATGGTTTTGCAACTCAAAACTTCTGATATCCATAAAGCAGACAGAAACTCGACAGCTGAATTTACGATCAGGGCCATTTGCGCAAGACATTCGATCAATCTTTTCTTCTCATTTTCTTAACTATGCCAGGAAGACTTTACGTTTAGGGTTATCAAACATACATACATAATAATAATAATCACGCAATTTATCCCTAATGGGGTAGGCAGATCGTAAACGACCTAAACACAATCGTTTTGCTACGCCTGACAAAAGTATGAGGGTTATTTAAGATAGATTTGTAGGTATATTGCTGTAGAGACAGGTTGTTAGCCCATCGCCTAAATTACAACATACTGAAACCCTCGGATCCCTTAGCTGGTTTTTACAGCATGTACGGGAGAAAATGCAACTGGCACATTCGTGTTTTTCTCTCGCTCCCAGACAAATACGAAAGAAAGAGATTAGAGTTGTCCCACTTTATTTATTCACCAACTGGTAAATAACAAAGACATGTGAATTACCGAGAGTACAGATTACTTACGCGTTATGAAGACATCTTAGATCAACCTTAACATTCCTCTTTTTCTTTCCACAGTCGGAATGGCAGTCAACCACATGCAAAGATGAGCACGTAAAGCTCGAAAATGCCATCAATGACTTCGTCCAGGAGTGCCAGAACGCCGCCACGGGCAGAGATGGCGTCGTTCTACCCTGGGAGAGTCAGTTGGTGGCCAGGGCGGAGTGGTTCAAGGGTGTATTGCGGAACCCTTGGGGGCACCCGGTGCTTAAAGCGCTGTTGGAGCAGAAAGAGACCAGCGTTAGCACGGAACAGAGTAAGTTATTGCTATTACTAGTGATAGTCCACTAAGAGTATCATTATGGCGTTCTGCCCTGGGAGAGTCAGTGTCTAGAGCGGAGTCGTTCAAGGGTGTATTGCGGAACCCTTGGTACCCTGGGAGAGTCAGTTGGTGGCCAGGGCGGAGTGGTTTAAGGGTGTATTGCGGAACCCTTGGGGGCACCCGGTGCTTAAAGCGCTGTTGGAGCAGAAAGAGACCAGCGTTAGCACGGAACAGAGTAAGTTATTGCTATTACTAGTGATAGTCCACTAAGAGTATCATTATGGCGTTCTGCCCTGGGAGAGTCAGTGTCTAGAGCGGAGTCGTTCAAGGGTGTATTGCGGAACCCTTGGTACCCTGGGAGAGTCAGTTGGTGGCCAGGGCGGAGTGGTTCAAGGGTGTATTGCGGAACCCTTGGGGGCACCCGGTGCTTAAAGCGCTGTTGGAGCAGAAAGAGACCAGCGTTAGCACGGAACAGAGTAAGTTATTGCTATTACTAGTGATAGTCCACTAAGAGTAACATTATGGCGTCGTTTTGCCCTGGGAGAGTCAGTGTCTTAAGCGGAGTGGTTCAAGGGTGTATTGCGGAACCCTTGGGGGCACCCGGTGCTTAAAGCGCTGTTGGAACAGAAAGACCAGCGTTAGCACGGAACAGAGTAAGTTATTGCTATTACTAGTGATAGTCCACTAAGAGTATCATTATGGTGTTCTGCCCTGGGAGAGTCAGTGTCTAGAGCGGAGTCGTTCAAGGGTGTATTGCGGAACCGTTGGGGGCACCCGGTGCTTAAAGCGCTGTTGGAGCAGAAAGAGACCAGCGTTAGCACGGAACAGAGTAAGTTATTGCTATTACTAGTGATAGTCCACTAAGAGTATCATTATGGTGTTCTGCCCTGGGAGAGTCAGTGTCTAGAGCGGAGTC
The DNA here is from genome assembly GCA_949820665.1 of Scrobipalpa costella. NCBI lineage: Eukaryota > Metazoa > Arthropoda > Insecta > Lepidoptera > Gelechiidae > Scrobipalpa > Scrobipalpa costella. Next base: position 7,851,531 of record OX463320.1, on the reverse strand, counting down.
GTTCAAGGGTGTATTGCGGAACCGTTGGGGGCACCCGGTGCTTAAAGCGCTGTTGGAGCAGAAAGAGACCAGCGTTAGCACGGAACAGAGTAAGTTATTGCTATTACTAGTGATAGTCCACTAAGAGTAACATTATGGCGTCGTTTTGCCCTGGGAGAGTCAGTGTCTTAAGCGGAGTGGTTCAAGGGTGTATTGCGGAACCCTTGGGGGCACCCGAAGCTTAAAGCGCTGTTGGAGCAGAAAGAGACCAGCGTTAGCACGGAACAGAGTAAGTTTGTTTGCGTCTGTTGTCTAGCGGTTTGAGCTGTAGGCTCTCGACCTGTATTTGATTCCCGGCGGGTGGCAACGACTTTGTGTCGTAGTTTCTAGTTTGGTTACGACATTTCAGGCTGTTCAACTGATTGTCCCAAAATTAAGATGATCTATGCTGTCGGATGGGCATGTAAATAGTCGGTCCTGCGCCTGATTTCTTTCTAGTCGTGTCATCCAGTTTGTTCCATCAAAATAAAAGAATTAAGGAATAGAGAGTGCGCTTGTGTGTTACGCGACATTTGGACACTAAAAACTAGTCCCGCACAGATGGTTCATCTCCGAGAGATTGGCCGTTGTCACCGTAAATCGGTTGGGTAACTGCCTCCGTGGTCTAGCGGTCTGAGCCATGGGCTCTCGACCCGGAAGTCCCGGGTTCGATTCCCGGCGGGGGACAATGACTGTGTTGTTATTTCTAGTTTGGTTAGGACATTGCAGGCTAATCACCTGATTGTCCGAAAAGTAAGATGATCTATGCTGTCGGATGGGCATGTAAATAGTCGGTCCTGCGCCTGATTTCTTTCTAGTCGTGTCATCCAGTTTGTTCCATCAAAATAAAAGAATTAAGGAATAGAGAGTGCGCTTGTGTGTTACGCGACATTTGGACACTAAAAACTAGTCCCGCACAGATGGTTCATCTCCGAGAGATTGGCCGTTGTCACCGTAAATCGGTTGGGTAACTGCCTCCGTGGTCTAGCGGTCTGAGCCATGGGCTCTCGACCCGGAAGTCCCGGGTTCGATTCCCGGCGGGGGACAATGACTCTGTGTTGTTGTTTCTAGTTTGGTTAGGACATTGCAGGCTAATCACCTGATTGTCCGAAAAGTAAGATGATCTATGCTGTCGGATGGGCATGTAAATAGTCGGTCCTGCGCCTGATTTCTTTCTAGTCGTGTCATCCAGTTTGTTCCATCAAAATAAAAGAATTAAGGAATAGAGAGTGCGCTTGTGTGTTACGCGACATTTGGACACTAAAAACTAGTCCCGCACAGATGGTTCATCTCCGAGAGATTGGCCGTTGTCACCGTAAATCGGTTGGGAAGACTATTTATGACATTCTAACGACACATGCTGGACTGGGAGAGGTAGAAAAACATAGCATGTTCCAGCTGCCCTTCCTCCCGGGCATGCTGTAGAAGTCAGCAAAAGGGACACGAGGGTTACAGTGTATTGTAATTTATTCGATGGGCTGGCAACCTGTCACTATAGCAATACACATTTCAATCTAAAATTGCCCTCAATTTTTGTCAGACGTGGCGAAAGCGCCTTTTACGAGACGTTTAACGGTCTGCCTACCCCGTAAGGGATAAAGGCGTGATTTTATGTTTGTATGTATGTCTAACGACACATCTTTCTTCCACAGTTCTAGAATGGCTTAAAGAAGAGCGCGGGGCTGTGTTCGCGGCGCGGCTTCGGCAACTCGCGCTGTCCAAGAAATGCGTCGACGTCGCTCTCGCCATATTAACACCCGTTATGGATCGCATGCGGGCTTGTCGACACGTAGTGCCGGATCACGAGTTGGTGGAAGAGAAAGGTAATCATTATTACAATAAGACCTGGTATTCATGCAATACAATACAAAAAAAATTATTGCTCAAAGAAACACATACAACAGAAATAAAAAGGAACAAACGTGACAGTACAATATAGGCGGCCTTATTGCTAAAGCAGCAAAATATATAAAAATTGTACAAGCAGAAAGCGGGATAGTGCATATTACTACATATAATACTTAGACAATATTTACACACTATTAAATAAATATTTCAATAAATAAAACATACTGATACATATCTTATGATAAACTAATACATAATATATGCTACATAAGATAGGATACTCTATGTTATATATCAGAGAAATTGGTACATAGAATATCACTACATATACTTACTTAAATGATACTTATAAATTACAATTCATCTCCCTAGCCTTATCCTGTATCTTACGGGGCGGCTATTTAATATAGGGGATTGAACCGCAAGAAGAGGTGGAGTGATGCGATATCGGATGTCACTGTTTTTTCCTCACTTTCATCATCATCTCCCTAGCCTTATCCCGTATCTTACGGGGTCGGCTAGTAACTGCACTATCCCGCATAATATTAGAAAACTACTCCTTTACACAAAGGTTGCCTGGCAGAAAAGACACAGAGCGACTGCCTGACCTCCGCAACCCAGAAGGGAAACCAGACCCAATTCTAGATTAGACAGAGTTTTCAAGACACCAATGCTTTCCACTGGCCTCTGACATGCCTTAACGAATAATATTTACGGATTAACCGTTTACGCTCTGCCTACCCTATTAGGGATAAAGGCGTGATTATATGTATGTATATTTTAATTTTAGTTCTAAATATTGCAACATTAATTAATAATTTTTGACTTAATAAATTATGCTTATTACGAATATCACTGTTTTGTCCTTACTTTGATAATGGATATTAAAACAAAGTCAAGAACATTATGTGTAGACATTACAAGGCAAAACAAACACCCTATAAAAACGGCTTGTTTTTTACCAACGACGCATAATCACTAAATAGTATAGAAAAACAAAGTCGCTTTCTCTGTCCCTATATCCCTATGTATGCATAAATCTTCAAAACTGCGCAACGGATTTTGATGCGGTTTATTTTAATGGATAGAGTGATTCAAGAGGAAGGTTTATATGTATAATACATGCATAATATAGTAGAGAAACTCTGATAATTTCCGTGCGAAGCCGGGGCGGGTCGCTAATTTGTCATAAAATGTGCTCCAAATCTCACTAAGAACTAATTTGTCATAAAATGTTTATTTTTATTTTATTAGAACATAAGGGTACATACATAAACATACACAAATATCTCGCCAAACTGAAACAGTTTGTTGGCTCCAAATCTCACTAAGAACTTCCTTTCTACAGAAACTCCAGAACCCGTGAATAAAGAGCTGACCTTCCAGAGCATTCTGACTGAAGAAGCAGGCTTCAACGAAGTGTGGGATCAACTCACAGACTTGGAGGTTGTTCTACTTCATAAGTGCGACAGAAACGCCAGGGTCATTGACTTGGTGAGTTTATAACCTACGACATTCTCTCAACTACTTTTTGTGTTTAAAGTAATTACTTGAAGGTAATTAAAGTAATTACTTGGAAGGAACTTGTGGGAGTTAACCTAAGTTTGAGCAGCCAGGCTTTAAGGCCTGAACTGGGAGGGACCCTAAGTTAACCTAAGTTTGAGCAGTCAGGCTTTAAGGCCTGGTTTGGGAGTGAGAGAAAAACATAGAATGTGCCGGCTGCATTTCGGCCCGGGCATGCTGTAAAAACCAGCTAAGGAATCAGAGGGTTTTGGTATATTGTAATTTAGGCGATGGGCTGACAACCTGTCACAGTACACCTACAAATCTATCTTAAATAACCCTCGACATTTTGTCAGACGTGGCGGAACGACCTTTGTTTAGGTCGTTTACGCTCTGCCTACCCCATTAGGGAAAAAGGCGTTTATGTATTTATGTATGTATAGTAAATGGAGTGAGAAGACTACGAAAACTGAAAGTGAAAAAGTTGCAGTTGCTGTTGGGCTGACTTTGACAATTCCTTTTGGGCAAATCTATTTTATCTATTGTCGGCGTCTTAGCAGATAGACGTCCACAGCAGGACATAAGCCTTCCTCAAGGATCTAAACGATGCAAAAGGCGGTCGACTCGATAAAAGACGAACTGTACATACATATAATCACGCCTCCATCCCTAATGGGGTAGGCAGATCGTGAACGACCTAAACAAATATCGTTCCGCCACGTCTGACAATGATTTTTTTTACGAAACGAACGACGAACTAAAATTGGTGTAAAGTGCCTTCCGCATCCAGCAGCTTCCTGCGACCTTCACTAGATCGTCGATCTACCTTGTCGCCATAGTTTATTTTTTGTGACATCAAAGTGTACATTAGAAATTATAAAGATCAAAAACTAAGTAGTATAATAATTCTTCCTCAGGCAAAGGCAATGCCCCTCGGCAACGGATATCAAGTGGTGGAGCGACTTCTCAACAAATTGGAGGTCGCACCGAAGGAGAAGAGAATATGGAAAAACGCCAAAGACGTCGCCACACTCATCATACAGGTAAGATTAAGATAATCTCGAATATTCGACGCTCTTGCGACGAAAGAAGAAGAAGAAAGAAGTAAAATAGATTTGCAGGTAGAATGCTGTAATGGCAGGTAGTCAGCCCATCGCCTAAATTGCAATATACAGAAACCCCTGGATCCTTAGCTAGTTTTTACAGCATGGAAGAATGGTTTGCTTGACTGCCTAAAAACGCTCACAACAGGTTTAGGCATCATTACTAGTCCCTATTTTCTTACCCATCATGTTTATTTTCGTCCCAGGTGATGATAACCCGGTGCATGGTGGTACCTCGCTGCGGAGGCCAGGTCCTAGTGGTCCTATACTGGATGGGTCGCGCGTTGGTGCGCTGTGTGCCCGCAGCTAAGATAGCGCGCGCAGCTTGCACGCTGTGCGCGCCCGCCTCGTCCGCGAGACATCTGCACACGCTGGCCAATGCCGTGCATGCTCAGGAGGTAAGCAAATAGTATTCTTAAGTAAGGAGTAGATTTGTACAGATCAGATGACTTGCAATGACGTGCATGCTCGAAAGGTAAGCATGCGACAGTATTTTTATGTAGGCATTTCAGCCCACTATCAGCGTAAGGAAACTAATTTACATATCAGATCATTTGTTGACTAATGACGTGCATGCTCATGAGGTAAATAATTTTATTTATTTATTTATTTTACGTATTTAGAAAATACAAGGAAATCGTCTAAATATACATAGCATTGGAAAGTATGTGCAGCGTTTTTTAAACCGATGGTCATGCACGGAAATTCGAAGAGTCCGGAGGGCGTAAATATTGCCCTTTCACAGATGTCTTCACTTGCAGAGTTATGACTCTTTTGCTGATAAAATAACACAATCAACGTACATTATAGACAGTCCTATCCCCCTTACCAGGTAGGTAGTTTATCAGCGTTCCTCATAAAAGGGCGCTTATAGAGGTAAAACACCCCAGAATGAAACCTTTGTTTTTTACAGAGCGAGTTATCGGAGGAGTTGAAACCGTACGTCGTAGAGTTGTACGTGCGAGCGATCACCTCCGGGATGAACGAGCTTGAGAAACTCAAAATGAAGCCCGAATATGAGGTAAGTTTACTCATTCTGTCCTACTTTTATTAAATTTCGTCGTAATACAAACTTTTCTGGGGTTTATCAAGCGGGTTTAAAAAATCCATCCAGGTAGCATTCAAAGTTGGACTGCAGGCAGCAACAGCTAGTTGCGGTCGCGACGCTACTGGTTTATATGAAACTTTATGAAAGTGATTTCGAGTGAGGCAGCAGCAACACTTTGCTGCAGTCGCGGGTATTGAGTATCACACAAAGAACATGCCGCTGCTGTAGTTGCAGTTTGTCGCCGAAACGTGCAGTCCGGCTTCGAATAGTATCATCCAGCAGGCTTTTCGTCGACTGGAAAAACCTAGCGAAAGAAAAACATAGATTGTGCCAGCTGAATTTCCTCCCGGGCATGGTGTAAAAATCAGCTAAGGGATCCGAGGGTTTCAGTATATTGTAATTTAGGCGATGGGTTGACAACCTGTCACTACAGCAATATACCTACAAATCTATCTTAAATTACCCTCAAGGCTTTGTCAGGCGGACCGACCTTTGTTTGGGTCGTTTACGCTCTGCCTACCCCATTAGGGATTATAAAGGCGTGATTATATGAATGTATATAAGATAGTATTCATAATTTGTAAAAAGGACCTAAGATAATTATTAATTTTACTACTTTCTACATTCATTATTATATGAATAATTCATTTATTATCTAGATAGGAGTAATATTTCATAAATGCTAAAAAAAATATATTATTTCAATTAATTTAAAACATAATATCAAATCAAGTCACACTATGCAAATAAAATATTTTGCGTTAACATTCCACAAAATGTATGAAGTGGTATGGCGTGCATCAGTTACTTTTAAATTACTTGTCACTACTCATGCTAAAAAGGATCGAATACACAAATCAGTCAAACCGAGAATAACCCACACGATATATATATATATATATATACATACATATACATACATACATACATACATAATACATAAAATCACGCCTTTATCCCTTGCGGGGTAGGCAGAGCGTTAAACGCCTAGTAAAAGGCGCTTTCGCCACGTCTGACAAAAATTTAGGGCAATTTTAGATTGAACTGTGTATTGCTATAGTGACAGGTTGTCAGCCCATCGCCTAAATTACAATACACTGTACCCTCGAGTCCCTTTTGCTGACTTCTACAGCATGCCCGGAAGAAAGGGCAGCTGGAACATGCTATGTTTTTCTATCTCTCCCAGTCCAGCATGGTAGGCGATATATATATGTTTTTTTCTATAGGAGAAAGAGGCCCGAGCAACAGAGTACACTCTAGCGTCCTGGTTCATACAGCTCGGGCAGCTGCTGTCGCACAGCGCGCGCATGAAGTGCGAGTGCATACTGACCGCATTCTCCCTGCACCCCTCCCCCGCTATGTACGACCGCATCAAGCAAGCCCCGCACCTACCTACTACTCTACAGGTGAGTACTTTAGTGAGCGAAGCGAGCGCGACATTGCAGGTAATACGAATGAAACAATAGGTTTTGCTCGAATCATGAATGAATCATTAGGTTTCGCGAGTGAAGGAAGCGCGACATTACTGAGAAAATTAAATGTTTTAAATCGAGAGACGAAACATATAAAATGTCTCCTTGACTCGTTGGCTGCTAAAACCCGCCACGTAGGTGGACAGTGAGACAAGTGAGTACTAAGAGGCCCGAGCACAGAGTACACTCTAGCGTCCTGGTTGAGGCCCGAGCAACGGAGTACACTCTAGCGTCCTGGTTGAGGCCCGAGCAACGGAGTACACACTAGTGTCCTGGTTGAGGCCCGAGCAACGGAGTACACTCTAGCGTCCTGGTTGAGGCCCGAGCAACGGAGTACACTCTAGCGTCCTGGTTGAGGCCCGAGCAACGGAGTACACTCTAGTGTCCTGGTTGAGGCCCGAGCAACGGAGTACACTCTAGTGTCCTGGTTGAGGCCCGAGCAACGAAGTACACTCTAGTGTCCTGGTTGAGGCCCGAGCAACGGAGTACACTCTAGCGTCCTGGTTGAGGCCCGAGCAACGGAGTACACTCTAGCGTCCTGGTTGAGGCCCGAGCAACGGAGTACACTCTAGCGTCCTGGTTGAGGCCCGAGCAACGGAGTACACTCTAGTGTCCTGGTTGAGGCCCGAGCAACGAAGTACACTCTAGTGTCCTGGTTGAGGCCCGAGCAACGGAGTACACTCTAGCGTCCTGGTTGAGGCCCGAGCAACGGAGTACACTCTAGCGTCCTGGTTGAGGCCCGAGCAACGGAGTACACTCTAGCGTCCTGGTTGAGGCCCGAGCAACGGAGTACACTCTAGCGTCCTGGTTGAGGCCCGAGCAACGGAGTACACTCTAGTGTCCTGGTTGAGGCCCGAGCAACGGAGTACACTCTAGCGTCCTAATTGAGGCCCGAGCAACGGAGTACACTCTAGTGTCCTGGTTGAGGCCCGAGCAACGGAGTACACTCTAGCGTCCTAATTGAGGCCCGAGCAACGGAGTACACTCTAGCGTCCTCCGCCATGTACGACCGCATCAAGCAAGCCCCGCATCTGCCTACCACGCTACGGGTGAGTACTTTAGTGAGCGAAGCGAGCGCGACATTGCAGGTTATATGAATGAAACAATAGGTTTTGCTCGAATCATGAATGAATCATTAGGTTTCGAGAGTGAAGGAAGCGCGACATTACTGAGAAAATTAAATGTTTTAAATCGAGAGACGAAACATATAAAATGTCTCCTTGACTCGTTGGCTGCTAAAACCCGCCACGTAGGTGGACAGTGAGACAAGTGGGTACTAAGAGGCCCGAGCACAGAGTACACTCTAGCGTCCTCCGCCATGTACGACCGCATCAAGCAAGCCCCGCACCTACCTACTACGCTACAGTTGAGTACTTTAGTGAGCGAAGCGAGCGCGACATTGCACGCAATAACATATCATAAAAAAAACTTTATTGCACGTAAGAAGACAAATCATGTAACAGAACAGATAACAATAAAAGACAAGTACATAGGCGGCCTTATTGCTAAGGTAGCAATTTCTTGCGAATGTGGTGCCCCCCACCAAACAATGGCACATCTATTGTCTTGCCCCTTGTGCCCTTCATCTTGCACCCAAGAAGACCTTTACAACGCCACTGGAACCCAGTGGGTTTGGCAGAGTACTGGTCGAAAATAATTTAAGCCATTAAGATCGATGCGATAAGAAGAAGAAGCATTTTTTTCCAGGCAATAAATATGAATCATTAGGAATCGCGAGTGAAGCGAGCGCGAGATTGCACGAAACAAATGAATCAATACGTTACGCGAGCGAAGCTTGCTTGACATTACTGAGAAATTTTAATGACAATCCCGGTCAAACCAGTAGGTATATCAATTCCAATTTCAATCGTTTATTGCCTAGTCATAGGGTTATCCTAAGGCACGCCACTGACCTCAATCCTTAACCCATCTCATCTAACCTCCGCTCGTTGCCACAGATTTCTTATAACATAATAGCCCCGTCAAGTTATTTCATGCTGGCCTGGGAGCGAGAAAAAAAACATAGAATGTGCCAGCTGCATTTCCTCCCGGGCATACTGTAAAAAACAGCTAAGCGATCAGAGGGTTTTAGTATATTATAATTTAGGCGATGGACTGTCACTACAGGAATATATACGTACTTACCTTAAATAACCCTCAAAACTTTGTCAGACGTGGCGGAACTACCTTTGTTTAGGTAGTTTACGCTCTGCCTACCATAAAGGCGTCAACTAGTAGAAAACGTATCTAACCACGTTTCTTCACAGGACATTCAACCCAAACAAGAAGCAGCAGCGAAGTCCGAATTCGGCAGCTGGGCGAACGACAGTCGCACACAAACCAACTTAGTGAAAACATCAGAAACGTTGAACATGCAACACATGAAACACCAAGCCAACACGCTTTCCACCACCATTTTAAATGAAGGAGAAGCCTTAGGGCTGGATGCAGAGTTGTGCCAAGATATCATCGTGTTGCTATCTGGGCCGAGAGTGAAGACTTTGTCTTGTGATATGGACAGGTAAGCTTTCTCGTTAAGCCGTCGGTCCCGGTCGCTGTCTTTGATAGTGGTCGTTACTCAAAACATGTCAGAGGCCTGATAGTTGTGATACTAGGCGGTTTAAAAACTCTGACACCAGGGTTCATCGGGTCGCTATAGACTCGATACCCACTCGAAAGAAGAAGCTTTCTTGTATATCTGTATTTTCCGTGCTGGACTGGGAGCGAGAGAAAAACGTAGAATGTGCCAGCTGCATTTCCTCCCGGGCTTGCTGTAAAAACCAGCTAAGGGATCCGAGGGTGTCTGTATATTGCACTTTAGGCGATGGGCTGTCAATCTGTCACTACAGCAATATATCTACAAATCCGTCTCAAATAACCCTCAAAACTTTGTTAGGCGTGGCGGAACGACCTTTATTTAGGTTGTTTACGCTCTGCCTACCCTATTAAGGATAAAGTCGTGATTATATGTATGTATGTATATCTGTATTTACTCAACATGTAACAAACGCACCGTCACGCCAATGTACTTTAGAAGGTTAATTTGTGTAGAAAACACAGCCGGAAGCTTATTTCACTGCGTTGGCTTGTCTTTTCTTTTTCATTCCCAAAAAGTATTTCTATGAAGGTTGTCGAACGAAACTGTGTTTGCGTACTGTCATCTCAATGATCTTCTTGTGTGGGTTTCGAGTCGATCAAACTAATGAACTCATGTGTCGCGAGTTTTTAAACCGCCTAATAGCACAGCTAATAGGCCTCTGACATGATTTGTGCAATCAAATACAGCAATCGGCACAAAGTGATAAATAACAAATTCTGATATTACTCTCCTAATCTCCTGGGGTTGCGGAGGCAGTTGATGATGTAACACCAACATTCGCTTCATTACTTACTTAATTAATTTACTTCCATGCTGGACTGGGAGCGAGAGAAAAACATAGCATGTGCCAACTGCATTTCGTGCCGGGCATGCTGTAAAAATCAGCTAAGGGATTCGAGGGTTTTAGTATATTGCAATTTAGGCGATGAGCTGACAACCAGGCACTATAGCAATATACCTACAAATCTATCTTAAATAACCCTCAAAACTTTGTCAGACGTGGCAGAACGACCTTTGTTTAGTTCGTTTACTCTCTGCCTACCCCATTAGGGATAAAGGCGTGACTATATGTATGTATTCGCTCCATTACAGACAAGCACTTCTAGACGACTGTCGCGCGCACATGGAACGCACCCAGTTCGGCACACGGGCACTTACAACAGAACTCAAGTATTTGAACCTGGATCCGGCTAATTATCAGCATTTACCAGAAGAAGACGAAGATGAGGACGACGTGTATTACGGCATCGAGAAGGGTGAGTCTATATAGCAAAGAAAAATACTATGTACAATTTAGGATGGTAGCTGCGACAGATGCCATTCAGAAGGAAAACAAAAAAAGTTCTGACATCTACGGGGTGTAAGGGACAGCGTCCCACAAACTGATAGGGGTTGCTGAGTCAACGACACTGAACAACTTCCACCAGGAAATTCTTTCAGGAAGTGAAAAACATATTTTGGATTTTCCATACAAATTGTCTGATCTAGGTGGACATTTTGTATGGAAAAGACATTTTTTATTTTCACTTCCTAAAAGATTTTCTTTGTGGAAATTGTTCAGTATCGTTGACTGAGCACACGTTGTCCCTTACACCCGGTATAGGAATGACATCTGTCGCAGCTACCATACAAAATTTTACAGAGTATATTGATAAAGAAGCTAGGTTTCCATTGTGAGAGGCATCATAATATCAACTGCAGACAACAAGTTGCTAGATATGGAGCGCAGTTAGTTCCATAAGTTACAGTTTGCAACTGTTATTGTTCGTTCTTCAGTCAGACTATGATGTGATACCTGAAGTGCTAGCTATGACCAAGCCTGTTTTTTTATGCGTTTTGAATTGATGATACTCATTGGAATTGTTGTATAAAGTTCTACTTCTTTTTTCTCTAGGTTACGAACATCTAGTTGAAATAGAGCCCCAACCAGAAGAAATATGGGAAGACGCTTACGACCCCGAAAGAACACGTAGCGCGCAATCCAGCTACGAAGAAGAATACATCATCAAAAAGAAGAAGTCCAAATCAGACTCCTCAGATTCCGAAGATCCGCTCAGTACTGTCGCAGAGAAGCAGGAAAAGAAAAAAGATCGCCCGCACAGCAAGGAGAGAAGTAAAGAACGCAAGAAGAAAACTAAAGAAGATAGAAGCAAAGACACAGATGCAGATAAAAAACAGGATGAAGGCAAGGACAAGAAGAAGGAAAAGAAGGAACGCAAGAAGCGCGAAAAGAAAGAAAAGAAAACAAGAAGTCCTCTAATAGGGATGAAGATTACTAAAATAACGGAAGACGATCCTTTGGGTACTATGGATGTCGATTATGACGGGCAGGGAAAAGCCTCCGAAATGAAATCGTCGGAAGCGACCAAACTGAACGAAAAGCCTCCAAGTCAACTGGCCGCAGCTCGACAGAGAGCGGCCAGCGCTATTAAGAACGCTCAAATGTCTTACGTGACACATATAACCCTCAACACACCTAAAAGCGAAGCCGGCTCATCTACAAACTTTAGTCCATCTAACCACATCCCGAACGTAGGCCGAAGCAACTCGTCCCTCAGAGAGGAAGTCAAGAAAGGTATAACGAAGCTTATTCAGTTCAGGCGACATAAAATGGCTGAGTCTTCAGGAAGTGGGTCTTCGTCACCACAACAACCTTCCACTAGTCGAGCGCCAACACCGCCGTCACCTCTTATAGGGACTAAAGTCGCTAACACTAGCCTGGTCTTCAACCAACAGCAAAACGACATGCTAAACAACATGAGAAGCGAAGTAAAGGCGTTCAAAGCGAGCTTCTATCCGCCTGAAGACCCCGCAGCCCCCGCGCCTTGCTCGCGAATGCTAGCTTACTACAGAAAGATTCCACGAAGCCCGCGAGAAATGATGTCTCGGTCGCACGAAGCCTTGAATTTGACACCAAAGAATATCAGCCCGGCCAGCCAAAGTAGTCTATTCTCGGATCTCCGATCTCCACCTGTGATCGAAAAGTCCCCTCAGACCGATAAGACCCACCTTAGCAGCTACGAAAGTTTCCTTCAAGAGTTGCAAAAGAACGCCAATGCGGGTTTATTTAGAGGGGAACCGCCTCCGGCGCCAACACCGGTACAAGCGAAGAAGAAACAAATGAAACCGATCAGCAGAGTGACTCCGGTCGTTCCAAAGATAAAAACAGAGTCTGACGTTACTGCATCCGCGTCGAATGCCGTCAGAACTGATAACGTATCTATTCAAAATGTCAAATGTAAATCTAGAGTGGGTCAGGTTGTGCATACTGTGACTAAAAAAGAAAGCATACTTAAAACTGAACCTAGATTACTCTATGACTTAAGTCAGGCCAAGTATATGGGTCCTAAACAGGAGCCTATGAATAATATGGAACCAAGAGTAAGTCAGGCCACGTATATAGGTCCTAAACAGGAGTCTATGATCAATACGGAACCTAGAGTGAGTCATTCCACGTATATGGGTCCTAAACAGGAACTGGTCAAGACCGAACCCAGAGTGAGTCCGGCTACGTATATGGGTCCTAGACAGGAGCCTATAATCAATACGGAACCAAAAGTAAGTCAGGCCACATACATGGGCCCTAAACTGGAATCGATGATCAAGACAGAACCCAGAGTGAGTCAAGCCACGTATATCCCTAAACAGGAATCGTTGATCAGGACGGAGCCAAGAGTCAGTCAAGCCACGTATATTCCTAAACAGGAATCGTTAATCAAAACGGAACCCCGAGTGAGCCATATCGGACAAACCGTGGCTAAACAAGAATCGTTGATCTCCCCTCAATGTGCCAAACCCGTAGTACAACCTAAGAAAGTGGATGTGGCGCCGAACACTTTTGCTCGGCTCAGCTACATGCACAAGAACAAACTCAACGAGAAAAATAAACAACAGACCGATCCGTCGATGTCTCTACACAACGATATATCGGACGAAATCGATAGACGCATAGCGGATCTCAGAACAGCTAAGGTCAAAGCGGAACAGGCTAAAATGGAATTCGCCTTGACTCGTGCTGTGAACGCTGCGATGCAAGGCAAACCCAATGAACCGCCTCGAGTGGAAGTGCAAAGTAAGGAGACTGCATCGAACGAAATCAATCAACAACATCCTCTGCTCACAAACATTTTGAGACAAAACACCGTAACGTTAAGCTCTGGTGCGCAAAAACCGCCTCAGAAGCCGCGAATGATCACGCCACATAAAAACACTGCACTAACAGAGAAAGATCAACAAGACTTGCTTAAGCTTTTAGGGCAAAAGAACATTCTAAACAGGCCACAGATGAAAAACTCTCAACCCAAGAATGTAAATAATCAGCAATTTGTAAATAACTCAAGCAGCAACGACTTGAACAAAATCTCTACAGATTCTGTTCCTGTATTTCTGAATAATTCTATTACAGTTTCACCAGTGCCTGTTCAAAATCAGGTGTCGAATACTCCTAAATCGAATCAGACGATGACGATAGGAAACACAGGAACACATCAAGGGCAATCGAACGAAAAAGGCTTCAATTTGCCCATGATATCGAACACGACTATTATGAAAACAACGGCGATGGTGCAAAACAAAGTTCAAGTGCCTCCAAAGCAACAAAAGAAAGCTAGACAAAAAGCGCCTAAGCAGGTGAATGTGTCACAAAAGACTGGTTTAGAAGTGAACAAGAATCAGGGGGGTGGTAAGAAATACGTGCCAAAACCGCCCGTGTCTGTTTCTAAATGCACCACTGATTATGAAGAACAGGACTGGACGAAAGTTCTAGACGCGATACGAGCACACAAAACGCCAAGTAGAGGGCCTAATGCTCTTGACATGTTGTATAAAAAAGATTCATTCGAGAAAGTGAACGAAAGAAACCAACGAACAAATACGCCTTTGCCTACTACTCAAGCAAACAACAACCTGAATACAACATCAACTGTTTCAACACAAGTAAATAGTACGATACGGCAAACTGAATCTTCCAAATCTTCGACTGTCGTCCGCATCCAGAAGCAATCTAAAAAGAAAATGTCATCACTAAAGCAAGACAACATCACCGCAACCAAGAATATTGCTTCATCAAACCCCGTCAAACTATACCCTGAAGTGACGAAACATCCGCACCCGCAAGAGACGACAAAAGACGCCGATCCGTTTATATCTGGCATTCCTAATTCCGATTATGAAATATTGGAAGAACTCATGGATGATGATTTGCGCCAAGAAATCGGAGAGCTGTTCTCTGACGAAGAAACCTACTACCCAGATCAGCTGGAAACGAAATCTTGCAAACCCAGTGAGAGTGTGAACCAAAATGTTGGCAGAAAAGTTAAAAACCTAGATTCACTTATGCTAAACAAGACAAATTCTAATGAGCTACATCCAACAACAACAAGCGGAGTTCAGACAAACACTAAAGCAAAGCCCCAGATAATATCAAACGAGAAAGTGAATATTAGTTTCAAAAATCTTGTTGGCTCTAGAATACTTCGACAGGAACCAACTACTATGGCTTCGAAAGTTCAAACTGGATTAATTTATAACGTCAATAATACTCTTGCTCCGACTAACGTCACATCAACTACGACTTCACAAATGATTTACAATCCTGCACCAATGCCAGCTGCACAAAATCTAGTTATTATTGATCCTTACGGATCGACATGTAATGTAAATCAAAACTACGTCGCGGTGAACAACGCTCCAAATGTAGTTTACCAACAGTATACTGGGGCAACGCCGGATAAAATTATAATCAGCCAAAATTACGTGCCCAACGTCATCCCACCTGCGACAGTAAACGTTCCCTTTAATCATAGTTTACAGTCTGTGACATCCGAAGTACCGTTTATGCACATACAGGCAGCGCCTAGAACCACAACACCTTTTCAAACGTCAGGTGCACCAAATGAACAAGCAGAAGACAAAGTTGACATTAGAATTAGGCGCATAATAGAGCCTGATATTACTAACAAATCGACTATTCACATTGTTAAAGAAATGCCGCCTAATATTCCACAACATACATTCGATCCTAAATTGTTATCCAATAAAATTGACACGACTAAAACTAATGAAAGGAAAGTTTTGTCTGAAGTTCAAGAAAAAATTACGAATGTGGAGGTCGAAACGAAATCTCCAGAAAAGATTGATCCAGTCAATATTAAAAACCAAAGATCATTTGAATTTGAGGAAAATAATCAAGCTAACAAAGATAAAGACAGGCTGATAATGAAACGATTATCTATTATTAACAGAAACATAACGAGTAATAGTTTGCATCAAGCAATACCGCTGACATATACTCCTTTGAAAGCATTCCAAACAGCTGCAAAGACCGAAGAAATGCAGAAAGACGTGAAGAATCAAGTTAAGGATACCCCAAAACTTGACAATACGATAATCGAACCAGTGATCACTGTGGACGCGAAACAAAAAGTACTTATCAACACAAATCATAACAGGACGAAGGACGATGAAAATAAAAGTTCTTGTCGACGTATACTACTGAGATCTTCTAATAAGGTTGAAACAGAAACTATTCGTCCCAAAAATAGCAATAAAGGTAGACTAAAAGATTCCGGATCTCAAAAGTTTGAAGAGAACAAAATCGATGAACAAACTCAAAAGGATTTAGGTGAAGCTAAACCTCACTTAAATGAGGTTGGTAAAGGAGCAGATACGGCATGTACAGTCAATAATTTAGAAATGGAGATTGACGTATCCGCTTCACGAGTATCAAAGAGATTAAAAGATCGAAACAGGAAGAACGAAAAACTTGTTTGCGCTGCCCAAGATACTGGCAACAAAATTGTTAGTACTAATGAAAGTGAAAAATCGGCGCTTAAAACTACAACATTACAGAATAAAACTACCCCGATTGAAAATAAATTGACAGCAAGTCACAAATTAAACAAATTAGTCGATGAAATTGAGTCGGCAATATGCGCCATTACAGAGTCTGTTGTAAGTTCACCGATATCAGATACTCTAGAGGACGAAGATGTGGCTGATAAAGTAAAACAGAATGTTGATATAAAAACAACTAACATGCCACTACATAATGAAACATCGGCCATTGAATCTTTGAGTGAAATTCAAAGCGTAACGAATACAATGAGAAAGCAATGTAGTTTGAAAACATCTATATTGAGGAATAAAGCGCTCTGTATAGATCAAACTGATAAGTCATCAAGTAGTGCACCCATTACGAACGAGAATCTCCAAACACCTAAACTTGATATACACAAAACTGCTAACAAAGAATTGTCAAAAAATAAAGAGATTGATAAAAAAATAGATAAAGGAAGTGTCGTGCCCGTAGCCACTGTAGACCAAAAACCTACATTAAAATTAAATCCTGAAGAAAATAAAAACTCGCAACAAAATGAAATAACTAAAGAAGATTATGAACCTGAGGAGATTTTGCCGGTAATAAACACAGCACACAAACCGTTATCGAATGCAAACACCGTAATGCCAGTAGATGCAAGACCATTCCTTAAAAGTATAATAGAAAATAACGACAAGGATATTATCTCGCTGAGTAGCGAATCTGATTTAGATTTAAATAAAGGAAAGAAGCTACTAACCGATAAACCTGATAACAAGGATATTATCTCGCTGAGTAGCGAATCTGATTTAGATTTAAATAAAGGAAAGAAGCCACCAACCGATAAACCTGATAACAAAGGCGAATCTGATAAAGATTTAAATAAAGGAAAGATGCAACCAATCGATAAACTTGTTAAAACCAGTGCAGGTGAAGCTAAACTGACTTCAGAAGCCGTTCCTCAATCTTTTAAAGATAGTATAAAGTTTGAAGAAATACCCATACCTGGTAACAAAAACCCATGGAAAAGATGCGTTAGAATAGTACTTCCTAATAATAAATCTTTTAAAGCTACTGTTCAAGGGAAAGTTAATGTGAGTTTTGATACTCTGTTCGAAGAACCAGCGCTGAAGAAGCTTTTGCTGAGTAGCTTTGATGAGAAGAAACGTTATCTAATAAATATGCAACAACTGTCGAATACTGATCATAGAATAGTAGAAACCCAAGTCCAGGGAATAGAACTCCCGGAACCACGTCAATTTAATTCTACAGATACATCAGAAGTTGTGAATCTTATCAGTGATGATGAAGAAGAAACGTACCAAACAATTACAACGGCAACTGGTTCATTCAAGGTGAAAAATATTGATGAAGAAACTTTCAACAAACACAAAGAACAACTGCAGCAAACATGTGCAATAAATCTGCAGAGGTGTGATAGAAAGTGTAAAACAGAAGTATTGGTTGGAGCATTGCTGGAAGATTTAGGTGTCAATGACCCAACTCGTACGGATGTTATAGAAATCAATGACTCATCGAGTGATGATGAAACTTCCCAAGGACACACCGGGATAGATATACTAAAAGACATGCTGTTGAAAGATCTGGGTGTGGCACAAACCAAACCCACTAAAGAACAACGAAATGAAGTTCAAACTATCATCTCTAATAAACGACCATCTCGAAACCGAAAGTCCAAATACCACCGACAAAAAGATTCAAGAACTGTCAGCGCTGAAACTAAACAACGGTCCTCATCCCGACCTAAGAGATCTGAAGTACCTAAAACTAATAATCGAGACAGATACTCGAAAATCATTACACACGATTGTTACGTAAAACTTATAAATTGTGACAATATAGTAAAAGAAATGCGTGAAAAAGATGAAGCGCGAGAAGAAGCAGCACTTTCAGACGAAGTGATAGCATGCTTTAGCGATGACGTTACTCCACCTCTTTCGCGTAGCGGATCATTCTCTATTCTAAATGAATTAGATTCGAATCAGCCAACTATGCCAAGAGATGAAGGTAGTTCCCCTGTGATGAGAGTTTTTGATATTATTCTTGCGCTGGGTAAACAGGACAATTCGGGCAAAACTTCCCCCGTCATGGAAGCTTTTGACATGATTGTAGCTGTGCAAGAAAGTTTTAATGAATCACCTACAATCTCACCAACTCTTTTATCTGAAAAACACTTATGTACATCAGATTGGTTTGAAACTAAAAGGAATATACATTTGCTAAATTTGTCATACAAAACTAGGACGATAGATGAAATTTTTGAAGAAATTGTCAAAAATAAACTAGACATTTCCACGGATTGTGAAACTGATGCTGCTACTGATCTAAGTGTCGCTGTAAGCGAAAATGTACATGATGTTGCTTTTACAGTGCTTAGACTTACTACTATCATGACAAAATATTTTGAAGACAATCCTATTATTTACGATTTGAAATCTATCGCCGGTACAGATATTCTTCCAAAAACCCCACTGAAAAGAAAATTACAAGACTCAGTCGAAACTGCCTTTAACAAAATAATAAAAACTTCAATTGAATCAGTGAATATTCAAGGCAAAGACAATGTCAAGACTGACGCTGAGAAAGAGCAAACTATTTCAGATCATCAGAATGATGAGTTAGATTGTGAACCGATACCTTTAACTGGGAAAGACGTCGATCTTGTTAAAGAAATCAAAGATTTTCCCCACATTAAAGAACCAGAAGATACATACGCCAACAGTGAAGTCGGAACAGATTCAATTAAAGATTCAATATTATATTCAGAAGCTAATAACATAGATATATCCAGACCCACAGAATCAGGTGATTGTGTTTTAGAACCGGAAAATGAGGACATTCTACCACCAGATAAGTTATCTCAACCAAACTCGCCTTCTTTAGTAGAAGCCAGCAATGAAGAAATCTGTAATAATGAATGGCTTAAAGCAGCGGATTCGCATTCTGCTCTGGTAGTGGAGAAAAATTCAAGCAAAAATTGGGAAAACAATGACGCAGGAGAAACATCCGTGCTCAACGTTAATCTACTTTCAGACGATGACACTGTAGTGTCCGAACTAAATATTGAAGAACCGATGCGAATAGAAAATAACATTGCAGATCTCCAAATAAAAGATAACGATAGTATTCTGACGGTCTACGAACATGAGAACCCTGCCAAGGATGTCATTGATGACAGTGGTGATAAAGAACTCCACATTATCAATCAAAAATCCACAAGTAATCCGGCACAACATGCTATGCGTGTGCACAATGATTCCGTTGAAAATGTGACGGAAATGGACGCAGTAGAAACATCTTTGCGTAACGTAGAAACTCAAAATCTACTTCCAGACAATCTTACTGTAGAGTCCGAACTAAATATTGCAAAACGTATAGATGAAAATATTATTATGTCTGTCAATGAACCTGAGGAGCCTTCCAAGAATGATATGGATAAAAGTAGCGAAACCTTTGTAGCATCTGACTGTGACGACGATCGAGTTGATGAAGATGTGTGCAAAACACATGAAGTTTACATAAATGATAATAAAATACTTACATCTAGTCAAGAAACAGAAATTATAGAGAACGCTACTCAAGACACAGAAATTGCAGAATTCCTGGCAGCATCCTCGTGTCCTAAGATAGCTGATGTTCAGTTGGGTACTATAAAGTCATTTCCGTTTAATTTACTTGACGAAAACATTTCATCTGTAACAGACGGCCTTCAAACAGAAGATCAAACCACCAACACATTAGAAAAAACGGACTCTAAAAAGATTTTGCCAATATCTATGACTTGCGATGATCTACTACCGGATTCGAACAGTATTCAGAAACCAACTTCTCCTGCACTTGTCAGTAATCATGATAGTGACAATATGTGCGCAGTGGAAGAATGTCTAGAACTTGCACCAAGTGAGAACATCAGCCTAGAAGAATCTATTGTAGAGGCAGATTTACAGAGTGCAAAACATGATGAAAACGAACATTTACATGAAAATAGTAAGTTAGAGCCCAACAAAATTATTTCAAAATCAGCTGATGAAGTCATACCTGCAGAAAGCCTTGATATAAATTTCATCACAGAATTGACTGAAAAATGTAATGATGAACTTCAAAGTAATAATATAATGAGAAAAGAAGACATTAAGAATCAAAATGGATATTCAACATGTTCCGATGGGAGTGACACAAAGGAAAATACTACACAAATTATCGATGATGATTCTAAAACAACAGAGGATATAACCTTGCTCAAATATGTTCGATTGAAAAATTCAGCAGAAGACTCAAATGCAATTTGCCACTCAATTATCACTGAGAACGATGATGATTCTAAAACAATAGAGACACAAGATTGTATTATTGTTAAAGATCGTGTTGAGCAAGATGTTCAACTGGAAAATACAGCAGAAAACTCAAATACAGTTTGCCACAAAATTATCACAGATAAAGTAGAAACCAATAAATCTAAAGAAAAATGTAATTTACAAGTCACGATTGAGATTAAAAACGAAGAAAATACTTATGCGATCAAATTTGAAACTACGGAGAATTCCCCTGCCTGTAGAGATGAAATTAAAGACAATAACAACATAACATGTATCGAAACTAAACTAAGACCAGATTTAAACAACCAAGACATCATTGACAACGGCCCTAAAATATCGCATTTGCCAACGGTTGCTAAAACTGTTGATGCAGATGATAGTTATGTCTATGAAACTGAAGTCGTTGTTGAGGTCCAGGATGAATCTAATGTATCGGATAAAATAACAGGAGAAACTCCTATACTAGATGATTCACAACCAGACTCGATTAAAAACAAAGAGAGTGACTGCACAGATGACGAGGAAATTGTAGTTGAAAAGACTATAGAAGAAGTGGAGTGTGACGAAATGATTTTTGAAAAGAATGCTACTCTAGTCTACAAAGATGACTCTGGTGTAATACTTAAAGGAATCGAATATGAAGACCCGGAAATGGGAACATGTTACGTTTTTCCATTAACAAAAAGTTCAGACGATACTGGAACTAGTGGTAGTGACGTTTTGAACAGTAGCGTAGGAAGCACCATAGAAGTTATCCAAGTATTGGAAACCAGCACTGAGGACCAGGATACCGAGATTGATCAAGAGATATGCGATGCACCGGATTTACAAGTAACAAAGCCAAAGGTAACTTATTCCAAACGCAATTTAAAACGGAAGTCTAACATGAAAGACACTGGTTCAGAAAAGCGGAGTAAAAGAAGTTCAAGAAGCAGAGATTCATCTGAAGTAAGAATTACAGAGAAGAAATATAGAAAAGGTAAAAACATAGATGCGCCAAAATTGTCAGCAGTAGCAATTGCAGAATCTAGCAATATGAAAAAATTCAGACGTCGTCTTGATTATTACAGCACTGTTGGATTTTCATATTCAATAACTTTTAGCACAGAATTCATTGAACCATCAGAACTCTTAAAAATATGGCCTATTAATAGTCCTATAAAAAGTGGAATCCAAGAAGAACATGAATCTGGCCATGCTTTATTCGCTGATTTGGATCAAAATGATGATACAATACGTGACCCTTTACAACAGACGTTCGTGGAAGAAATAACGGCTGATTATAATGAAGCTAACTACCTAAATTCGCAAACTAAAGAAACTAATTTCAATATGGGTTTTGGTGAGGGGTCCGGCAGAGTCATACAAAATTTAAGTGGAGATACTATTTCGAATGTTTCGGCTGCGACTCTGTCGGACGTAAAACATACTCAGCCGTGTTTACTGTCCGAAAATTTCGGTTTTATTAAATCGTCACAACAAGAAATACAAACCATAAATCGATACTTATCTTACGTGAAACTAAAAGACAAGGTGCGATCGTTTTTCAAGAATACAACCTTTGAACTAACTCGAGAATTTGAAGAAAATATGAAGGACAGTACTGACAACTATGATGCATCATCGTTCCCGTTTGGGCTGTTTAATTCGAAATGTATCGAACCATTTCCGATAGAAACTGTGGTGCAAGTGGTTCAAGTAGGACAGCTACCTGTAAGTGCCGCTGCGCAAAATCCTGTGACTTGTGATCCACGTGTGACTCAAGTATCTAACGCTAGTCCATCTCAGTGTTTAGTAGAAAATAGTCCCGACGATTCACAACCAGAAATCAAAACTGAGTACACTGAACTAACAACCGCAGATCTCAACTTACCTATGGCAGATGACTACGTACATCATAATCAAACCTTCCCTGCAGAATCTCAAAAATCTACAAATATGTCGATGAATACTGAAAATATTCCTATTGAAACAGAACTAATTAAATCTGAAGTGAAAATTGAAATAGAAGAAGAATCACCAGATGAAATAGAAAATGATACTAACGAATATTCTGAAGAACACAATCATATTAACAATGTCAATTATTTATACAATTCCAATAACAGCAACCCTTCTACAGATTCAGTATTTCAGGCATTATTTGATTCAGATAAGCAAGATAATTCTGAAATGGCCGAGCTAAAGGCACAAAATGGATCGTCTGAGAAAACTGATCAAATTGCGCACGCTATGAACGCCGCTGGCATTACCACATCTGAATCGGCCAACACAAGAGCGCAAGCATTAGTAAATATATTGACACATAAGCTACGTCAAGGGGCAATAGCGACTGCTCCTAACTCTACTAATAACTTTTCTAAAACGACTTCCATTAACGCTATGTCTTTGCAACAAGCTCTAGCTTCAATATTGCCTTCGGCTCTGAATCAAACAAATTCAACGGAAAATAATCAACAAGGCCAAAATAATGCACCGCAAGTGCTTCATATAGTACAGGGAAAGAATTCTAGCGGAAATCAGATTACTCTGGTTGAGAATACGCAACAGTCTGTCATCACTACTCCCAACGCTACTCCAGTGCTACATATTGTTCAAAACAAGACAGTGCCTCCCGGACAAAATTCGAATGGCTCTCCTGCACCACAGTCGAACACTTTCAGCGGGTTATCTTTAGTAGACGCAGGTCTCCAACAAGGAGGAAATCAGCTTCTTCACATAGTCAATACGGGCAATCAAAAGAACAATAATGCTGGACAGTTACTGAAGCGTGTTAATCTATTGACCAACCTTGCTAATGTTCAAGGATCTAACGAACAGAAAATGGTGCAATTTGTTTGCAAATCTGCAGATGGAAAAGCTATTCAACTCAACGCACCACATCAACGAAGTATGGTGCTGCGATTGCAGCCAATTGAATCAACAAACGTTCACCCTGCTACACCAAAACCAGCAGACTCTAACCAAGAATTAAGTCCAACTCAAACCGCTACCAGCTCAGCATCCAACAAAGACTCTTCTCCTACGCAGCAAGAAATTAAGTCCCGCTCAGTTTATGAAGAAAACTATGCAAAATTTATACAAAATTCGAACAACAAACCCACACTTCTTGAAAAGTCAAATAGTTTACCTAAATTCAACCAAGCTTTTGGAAAAGCAGTATTTCAAGATGGAAATGAAAAACAGAATGAAATGAACAGCAACAGCTTGCCAGCTGTGAACACTAATACAAATAGCTCCGAGAGTCCAGCTGCTGAAAATCCCATAAATATTGATCATATAGGGCAGATCAGCAGTCCTCCATTGTTGCTTAGAAAATCACCTGCAACACAAACTACTGAAGCGCCACAAAACCTTGTACAGCAAATCAAGCAAACGATCGCCCCAATGAACATACAAACGATGCACGGAGGAGTCATTTACACGCGTCAAATACCTGTAAACATTGGCGGAGGACAAACTATAAACCTGATAACTGTTCCCAGCACTGAATTGATGAATGAATCGGGACAGAAACAGCAAGGGAATCAAGGAGAAACTGCTCACGATTCTGGCGGACCTTCGATCATAAAGATTGTGCCGCAAAGCCAACCTCCATCGAATGCTGAAGTGTCAGACGAGATGAACAATGACAATGCCCAGCAAAGCACTCCGCAACCTCAGCCGGTGTTAACACAGATGAGGATTAAACTGCCGATGTTAAGCAAAGCGCCCCAAATGGTATCCGGAACCCGAGTCGTTCGGCCGTCATTCTTCCAAATTCAAAGAAATGTTATCGGTGGAGCAAATCAAGTTTACCAACAGCTAGTACTTACTGCTGCACCGCCAGGGCTAGGCCAGCAGACTATCAGAATTCCACAGGCTCAAACAAGGCAGATTAAAGTTCCTGAAAATCAGTCCTCGTCGGAATCACAGATGAGTTCGTCAACTCTCGAACAGTTGAGAGAATTTGACATGGTATTAGAACAGGTGAAGGAAAGAAGTACAGTGCAGCCTAATTCTAACTCGAGTAGCAGTTTTAAACTGCAGACTCCGTCAACAGATACAACAGATAGTCCTGTAACTGCCACCTCTACATCTGTTGAGACCACTCAAGTCCTCTATTCAATCGGCAGTAGCCAACCACTTAACGTCACTTATGTAAACAGAAAACCGTCTGTCAGTACTCATACGACATCAACATTTGTTAGATCACCGGATTCATCGGGAATAGCTGATTCTCCTACATCTTCGTCGCACTCTCACTCACACTCACATAATGTACCTCATGTCTCAAGATCGGAAGCTTCCTCGAGTGAGACTACAGCACATTCACATACACATCAACAACATCATAAGCCTGTAAGAGTGACTTCCAAATCTAAGTCACGACCGAAATCTTCGCACTTGCATAGTTCCCTGAAACTGAATAGCGTTACGTCTAAAACTTCTACACAGAAACCAATTGAAGACGAGCAGACGACACAAAGAATTCTCTACATATTGGCAGAGTATAAGGAACAAGTTGAAAATTCACCGGATAAAGACAAACCTGCGCCAAGGAGAAGATGTAACCCTCCATCTAATCCAGGGTCATCTAAACGTAAAAAGAGTGGCTCGAGACGTTCGGGGGGTGATTCAAGTCCTATGGATGATAGTTGTAGAACTATGGGATCCGAAGACAGCAGCTGTGGAACTTCGCAAGGAGATTACACAGAAAGCTGTATGGATTCCCATTCACCTCAAGACAGCCCGCGTAAAGTTGCACGTAAACTCGCCTTCGAGCAAGATCCTCCAACCCCGCAACCTAAACTTCAACCACAGCGCAATGTTATCGTCGCTGATGGTCAAACGATTACTGTTGCTCGAGGAGCGACCGGGAAACCAACAACAACAGTGCTTATGCCTGCGAACTACCTATTGCCCGTATCGATGGTAAAAGGAGGTCAACAAATAGCTATTGTAACCAATCGGGGGCCGAAGCTTTTGACTGTAGGTGGCGGAGAAGGAGGCACAACCAACGCGTTATTGCTTCAACGTCTTATTGGCCCGGCTGGATTGAAACCCGTTTTGACTCGACCTGGAGTTCGACACGTGAGACTACCGACCGCAGCATTGCACAATCTTCAAGCGTTCAACTTGGCGTCTGCGACAAACATCCAACCACCCGACAGTACGGCTTCTCCGGCAGCCGACCCACCGCAAGATCTTATGGACACAAACCGCTCAAATCACTCGCCATGGACGGACAGAGTCTCGGAAATCAAGCCGGACAGAGCATCTAGTCCGGATGAATCGGAACCTTGGAATCTGCCGTCTTCAGCTGACCCTCACGACTACTCCTACGAGGAAACCGTGCGGACGGACAACATGGACAGAACTGTTCTGGTAAGTCTCATGTATATCAGCTTCTAACATTTTTCATAACATCGGCTGTAAATGAAATAAGGGGTCTTCCATAGTTGACGCTGAGAGTGAAGTAAAATTAATTCGCAACATATTCGTATATAGTCTCTTATTAAACTCTTAGCAGTTACTGAATAACTTTCTTTAAAATAACTTGCATATAATTTCGCTTTAGCGTCATCTACTTTCAAGACATTCCTTAATGTATAAAGACAGTCTCATTGAAACTGACTGAGCTGATGTTCTCAAATCTCTAATTGACATAAAGTGTATGACACACATTTTGCAACTTCAGGATCCGATCCAAGATCGATACAGTCCTGACATGGAGGCGCAAAGGATATTCGATAAGATGTTCGACGTCGATACGAAAAAGTCCTATATCGTGGACTCGCCGCGATGCGGTTACGATATTGACGCGTCTGACTGTGACGATAAGCCCTACCAGGTGAAACATGTAGTGCTGAAGCTGCCCCGATCTTAGACTCTTCAGTAGTCGTGCACGCATCGTTTTTAATTTGTCCGCTGTTCGTTCTGTTATTTTTAAAACTGTCCGAGCCTTAGCAACTGACCAATCATGGAAGGGCACCATATTTCGGATAACATGATTGGCTGTACCGTCTAGATCTAGAGTGCCGACGAATCACGTCGCTAAAAAATTACGCTTTGTGATTTGTCAGCCAATCATAGAAGGACACCTTATTTCGAATGACATGATTGGCCGTACTGTCTTGAGTGTCGACAAATCACGTCGCGGATCTCTTTCATGCGACGTGATTGGTCAGCAAACAGTTAGTAAATTGATAGGTGCGCCAATGAATAAATAATTTAGACGCGACATTGCTATCCGATTAATGCCTACGCTGACTAAGCGTGACACCATGCAACACAGCGCTTGCTTAATGCTTTCTGCAAACGCCTAAGGTAAGATTAAGCTTACACTTCAATGACAAATAATAGTTTTAATATAATAAAATCTAAGTAACATAATGATTTCAACAGATTTGGAGTGAGTAGATGTCGTGTCTAATCTTTATATCATATGGCAGGCAGTTACATACCATAATTTTTAATATTTATTTTAGATATTAATTAATATGCATTTGATGCATTTGCATCTGAATTTCAATTCATACTCTTTCTAAAGACGGTGTCTTAGGCCATTGTTATTATGATTGCGGGCTTCTCCATTTTAATAAGTTTTATACTCATCACTTTCGGATTTTCCGAAGTTTTCTTTTAAACCATATTTCTCTAGCATAGTTCCTATAGTTGAAAATTTCAGATTAATTAATTTGCATGTCGAAAATTCGTTTCGTCTTTATGTTACCGTTTCAATACGAAATGTTGACAAACTTGGTTCTTTAATTGAAAAGGAGTTATGTTATCTAAACAAAAATCTTTTCGGTTGATAATGGTTCTGCTTATCTTGTCAAAATTTTGTTTTATTTCAAATGCAGAAACTAGCATCTGAAAAGTATTGTTTCTTTTACAACCCAAAAAGCATTCATAATTATCCAAGATATCCACCAAGTTTGTAATATTTTATGCTTTGCCGGTAACATATACTTTCCTTCATTGTCAAGTATACCCCGCAAACCATGCATGTCCCTTTCATCAGATCTCATTTCGAGAATGTCTCCATTCTAGATGTTGTTTAAAATTAGATTTTCTCTTCGTAATAAGTGTCTATAATCTTCATATATTTTTAACATAGCTTCTAGTCTAAGGAAAACAAATTGTTTTATTAATTACAAGGATTTCAGGGAGTAATTTTAGCAACTATAAACAAATCGTACGATTTAAAGCAATACATTATTCTGTTAAAAAAAAAATAACCAAGAAGCAAACTCATTCTGTATTACAGATGTTCTATCTCATGATTGCTGTTTAGCCATACTTGTGTGTGTAAATGTACCTAAACTACATACACATTGTTTTAGTATGCGTAAAATCGGTATAGTAAACCTCTAGTTACCCACACAAATCAGATCGCTTGTTTATTAGCACAACTACAAGTGTGGCTCAGATGCAGTCGTGACATAAAACAACTGTACAGTCTTCCCATTACTAAAATGTTGTCGAAACTCCATTAGGTGGTGCACAAGAGAGACCCCCATCGTCAAACCAGGCTGTCTCACGTATCAGCGGCTGCGTTGAGGCATAAATATGCCATACTGGAACATGAACTACGGTTACAGGTTAGTAAATACATTATATCGTACTTAAATTCTCATTAGGCAGCAGCCAGACTGGTACCGGCCTAAGGAAAGGTTTGATCGGCGAATCTTGACAATATTTTTTTCTGTTTTGTTACTGGAGTGACAGGTTGTTAGCTAATCTAAAATACAATACTGAAACTCTCAAATCTCTCTAATGGCTTTTAAAGTATGACCAGAAAAAAAGGCTGAAAAACTCCATATTTTTTCAACTCTCTTTCAAGCAAGGTTGCACCTAAATGAAACAAGTAGACAGTTATTTTATTACCAAAACTCGAATAGTTCATAATCAGTCAATAAGTGTAAAACATTAGACTTGACACCGTAAAATTTTAATTTATCTTATCCTTATCCACAGAAGTCCCTCTCAGAAGAATGCGAAGACCTGGGCGTGGATTCCCCCTCGGCATCAGAGCTGTTCCCTGAAGCAGAACTGCTGTTCGCAGCTTCGCCTGCGCAGGACCACGGACCGGACACGCCGCAAAATTCTCATACACGTTAGTATTAATCTAATACCAACTACAGTTCGTGATAGCTTGTCTATCGCTGTCTTCAAAAGACGAGTTAAAGAGCATTATCTTTCCCTGTCAAAGTAATCCGTGTTTAGGGTATATATTTATGTATATATTTGTATAAAAATAACTATAAGTATTTATTTATTTTTGATAATGTATATAATTGGAAGTATTTATTAATTTCTTGTTAATATTTATGTAAAAGATTTACATTATATAATTATTTAACAGTAGTATTATCTTATTGATATTTATGAAATTTTGTGCACGTTTTATCCGCGTATCTTTAAAATTATCACTTCTGTAGGTCTGCTGTAAGAAATTTCTTTTTAGAAATAAGCAGTGCCTGTTGTGTCTTTGTTTTTTTATGTCCTGTGTTTATGATGTTTTTTTTTTGTGTACAATAAATTGTTAAATATACATATAAACTTTTCTTCCATGCTGGACTGGGAGAAATAGAAAAACATAGAATGTTCCAGCTGCCCTTCCTCCCGGGCATGCTGTAGAAGTCAGCAAAAGGGACTCAAGGGTTACAGTGTATTGTAATTTAGGCGATGGGCTGACAACCTGTCACTATAGCAATACACATTACAATCTAAAATTGCCCTCAATTTTTGTCAGACGTGGCGAAAGCGCCTTTTACGAGGAGTTTGACTCTCTGCCTACCCCGTAAGGGATAAAGGCGTGATTTTATGTATGTATGTATGTATAAACTATTTCAGCGGAAAAAGTCCACTGTTGAACATGCCTCCCTCCCCCTTAATTGTGCAGGCAATCGCCATTCTCATAACGCTGCGCTTGGTGATTGAAGATTTGATTTGATTATTGAAGAGTGCAGTTTGTTGACTGAGCAACCCCTATCTGTTTACGGGAAGCTATCCCTTACACCCTTTATATTCCTTAGTAGGTATTTACGACACTCTCTGAAAAAAAAAGGGTGATTTTGGTGACTCCGAATTTTTCATAATGTCCGGGTAGAAAAGCAAATGGTTCTTCATTTTACTCTCAGTTAAATATAGCTACTGGAGCAGTGAGAGAATTATCATTCACCTTTCTCTATTACAGCTCAACCAACCCTCAACCAGAGCGTAATCCAACAAGACATCGACGACCAAATAGCCACAGACCAGCTCTTACCCAGACACCAAGCTTTAGACGACCGCCAAGAGCTTGACGTGAATCTAGGGTTGGAAGACGTGGGGATAGTAACTGTCAGCGAAGATGGCATGCGGGCTACGATTGCATTAGACCAGGAGGAGTTTGCTAGAGCTCATCCCAACACGACCTTCCATAGTGAGCCTACTGACGAAGGAGTGGTGAGATATAATTACATACATCCTAGATAATATTACAGAGAAAGCGACAGAGAGTGATAGAGACAGAGAGACAGACAAAGTGACGGAATGACATAGACAGACATAGACAGGGTGACAGAGACAGAGTGACGGATTGGCAGAGACAGAGTGACAGAGACGGAGTGACATAGAATGACAGAGACGGAGTTACATAGAGTGACAGGGACAGAGTGACAGAGACAGACATAGACAGGGTGATATAGACGGAGTGACATAGAGTGACAGGGACTAAATGGATTGCATGATGAAGAGCTGGTTGTGAATCTCGGGTTGGAAGACGTGGGGATAGTAACCGTCAGCGAAGATGGCATGCGGGCTACGATTGCATTAGACCAGGAGGAGTTTGCTAGAGCTCATCCCAACACGACCTTCCATAGTGAACCTACTGATGAAGGAGTGGTGAGATATAATTAACATTTATAGATTCTAGATAATATTACAGAGAAAGCAACAGAGAGTGACAGACACAAAGAGACAGACAAAGTGACGGAATGACATAGACAGGGTGACAGAGACAGAGTGACAGAGACAGACAGAGACAGAGTGACATATACACAGTGACGGATTGGCAGAGACAGAGTGACAAAGACGGAGTGACATAGAGTGACAGGGACTAAATGGATTGCATGATGAAGAGCTGGTTGTGAATCTCGGGTTGGAAGACGTGGGGATAGTAACCGTCAGCGAAGATGGCATGCGGGCTACGATTGCATTAGACCAGGAGGAGTTTGCTAGAGCTCATCCCAACACGACCTTCCATAGTGAGCCTACTGATGAAGGAGTGGTGAGATATAATTAACATTTATAGATTCTAGATAATATTACAGAGAAAGCAACAGAGAGTGACAGACACAAAGAGACAGACAAAGTGACGGAATGACATAGACAGGGTGACAGAGACAGAGTGACAGAGACAGACAGAGACAGAGTGACATATACACAGTGACGGATTGGCAGAGACAGAGTGACAAAGACGGAGTGACATAGAGTGACAGGGACTGAATAGTTCGCATGATGAACAGCTAAATGTGAATCTAAGGTTGTTGGAACACGTGGGGTAGTAACCGTCAGCGAAGATGGCATGCGGGCTACGATTGCATTAGACCAGGAGGAGTTTTCTAGAGCTCATCCCAACACGACCTTCCATAGTGAGCCTACTGATGAAGGAGTGGTGAGATATAATTAACATTTAGTTATACATCCTAGATTAGTTCAGACAGAGTTAATACAGAGAAAGGGCAACAGAGACGAAGTGACGTAGACAGAGTGTTAGAAACAGACTGACGGAGTGACATAGACAAGATTGGTAGAAACGGAGTGACATAAACAGAGTGATAGAAACCGAGTGACAGAGACGGAGTGACATTGACAGAGTGATAGAAACCGAGTGACAGAGACAGTGACATAGAGTGAGTGACAGGGACAGAGTGACAGATACAGATTGACATGGACGGTGTGACGTGGACAGAGTGATAGAAACAGAGTGACGGAGTGACATAGACCGAGTGACAGACACGGAGTGACATAGACAGGGTGACAGAGACAGAGTGACATAGAGTGACAGGGACGGAGTTACATACTGAGTGACATAGAGTGACAGGGACAGAGTGACAGAGACGGAGTGACAGGGACAGGGTGACATAGAGTGATAGAGACGGAGTGACATAGAGTGACAGGGACAGAGTGACATAGAATGACAGAGACGGAGTTACATAGACTGACAGGGACAGAGTGACTTAGAGTGACAGAGACAGACATAGACACGGTGACACAGACAGACATAGACAGGGTTATATAGACGGAGTGACATAGAGTGACAGGGACTGAATGGATCGTATGATCAAAAGCTGGACGTGAATCTAGGGTTGGAAGACGTGGGGATAGTAACTGTCAGCGAAGATGGCATGCGGGCTACGATTGCATTAAACCAGGAGGAGTTTGCTAGAGCTCATCCCAACACGACCTTCCATAGTGAGCCTACTGACGAAGGAGTGGTGAGATTTACACTTTAAAAACGGCTATTTATGGGGCAGAAAACTTCTTTTCACATTTTTGATAGAACGAAGTAATCTCACTCACTTATTTCTGAAATTCTGGCTGTTTTATTAATCTTAGTAACACCTCTATTCTAGGTAAAGATTTCAAAGATTGATGTATCCTGATCTGGCTATATTACTTATCTTTTAGGGTTACTAAAAAGTTGTTAGCTAAACTTGTCTTATACTAAAACAGATCGGAATGCAGGAGGTTATAAACATTTTCTCATTTCTATTACAGGTGCACCCATTCACGATGTCCAACTTGAAGAGTCGCCATATCACCTCAACGATATTCCACGCAAACCGCGCTCCAGCAACCGTGTTAATGACAGCCCCTCAAACTACCGTCATATCGCAAGCCACGCAGCAAACATCAAATAATCCAATTAAATATTCCGACATAAACAACATGATCCATACCATACCCAGCACACATACGAATAACATAAATCTATCGTCGGTTCTGGTCAAAGATGAAGGGCTCACGAGATTTGATAATATCTTGACCGATTCCAGAGAACTGCATCTGTCGAATACGGCTTCAGCGATCGTGCATTCTGTAGGAAACGGGACTCAGGTTATTAGAAGAGTGTGTTATGATGACAAAAGGGTAAGAGATAATTTCCTAATGGACGAACCGGATGCTTTGATAGCGGGAAACGACGCCAAGATGGTCGCTGAAGATAGCTCCAGAGATGCGACTATGGGGTCTATGGGCGATGTCGATGACGGTAATTCTTCACCGGAACGACACGCGGAGCTTTTCTGGGAGTCGAACTCCGCGTCTGAACGATCAGAGAGTCGCAGGCCGTTGGAGTTTAGCAGCGACAGTGACAAGTGCTGCAAAAGTCCGTCGTACGATGAAACCAATTCGACAGATTCCAGCGGTGTTGGGACCCACATGAGACTTGATTCCGTCATCAAAGAGGCGCGTGGTGTCGACCGCAGTCGAAGCGCCGAAGGATCTTCCGCAGACGACACACATCCACCGTTACGAACTTACCCGCCTAAACGACTCTACCACAATACTGAAGGAGAAAGAGAAAGGAGTTTATCCGGAAAGACGCGAGCGGGAGAGAGATCTCCATATATGGAAGTGAGAAGGAGAGCGTCGGGGCGTGGGGTGGTCAAACGCGGCTGCCATTGCTGTAACGGCTCCCCCGCCCCGCCGAGACCCAAAAAACCGCGACAGAGGAAACCTACCATGGACTTTACTAACTAATATTGACACAACTTAACTATATCTTGATTCAAATTTGTTGTCGTCCCTTTTAGTCAAGATCTAGTGATTTTGTGCGCATACGAATTGCCCCCATTGACTGACTGAAAAGTGGTGCTTTTCAGTACTGAGATTTCAAATAGACGCGATGAAAGTTTGAAACGAGATTTTTTATCTATCTCTGCCATTCTTGTCTTGAACTTTCATTGTGTTTTTCTTACTTTAAATATGATAGGCTGTGGCTAAAATGCGTATATCGTATTCTTACTCGACTGAAATACGATCTCTAATGACGACATTTCGTTTAGGTGTATAAATGAAAAATTGTTGAAAATTGTTTTGTATATATTTTTTTATAAGTACCGGTAGCTAAGTTCAACAGAGGGTTTCATAGTTTGATATGATTTTATTTCGTTATTAATTATAAGCTTAATGATTTGTTCCCTTAGGTGTTATGATTTGCTTGTAAAGATACACCTATAAGTTCAAAGTCTTAATTTTTATCGAAAAAGTTTTCTGTTAAAACTGTTGTGTATTTGCTTCATGTATTATATCCATATACATATTGTATCGATATGTAATTGTATAAAACTGTATTTGTAGGTTACCTCCAATATAAAGTTAAGTGTTTCCTTTAGTGATTACAGGCCATACTCAAATGTGAATTTAATCTTTAGCTATTAGGGACGTAAGTTATTTTGAACAGCCCTTTGCTAGACTGATGGGAACGCGGCGCCATCTTGATTGAAATTATATTAATTCAGTTTTGACTACGGTACAGTCGCGTTCCAAATTGCATAACTATTGCTTCTGTGCTTTGGACACGATTGTACTTGGCTTGAGTTCAATTTTCACGTTAAATGCACAAATGGAATGAAAACGAAAGACGGTTAGAGCTTTAACTTATTTTGAAATATTTTCCCGAAAATGTTTGTTTTTGTGCCAATCGTCTTGGCTTTTCGTGCATTTTAAGGGTGTTTTCAGTATGATATATTTTTAATTACACGTTATTTTAAGCTAGTGTGAATTTAATTTCCATAGTGTAAAAGTGTAAATATCGATGCCCCCACCGTTTAGGGGGCCGTCTAGTCACTATTGATACCCAAATATACATAGCATATTGTAGGTATGTTGTAACCAGAACGGCTCGGCTAGCTTCGGCTCGAAGCCTCTTTATTCTGCAGCTTATGTATATAAACAGGCGAAGAATAAAACATTCTTTCAATACTTAAATAGATAAATAGAAACTTGAGGATTTTTTGAAAACTTCGTGTTAGCCGCCTTCATTCCCGGACTGTAAATAAATAAAAGGAGTGTTTACATTTTAGTGAATTTAGTGATTTGGCCGTTCGGTCGTATATAGTGAAAAATTGTAACTGAAAATGTTTCGGGTCTCGCGAAAGGTCTGTACGACGTTCGCAACCCGTAGTTCACGACGTTTTGGTAATTTTAAGATAGAATTATTAGGTAAAGAACGATTCGGTGTGCCTATAGTCAGGTCAACAAGCGCTTCGCAGATTTTGAAGCTGCGATACTGAAACTATCGTTGTCCTTATCTAACGCAAACATTGTTATGGCGTTAGAAAACGACAGCAATAGTATGGATTAGTAAAGTGAAATCATTATTCTACAATCGGACTAAAGGCACTAAAATTTAAAAAAATATTATAAAATACATCCAGTGTTATGAGAAACGTATTTTAATCAAGTTTTTTGAAATCTGTATTATTTTCTTGTGGAGAAGTTTTTTTTCTGCCATTTCTAAGCATAAGGTTCAAAACATTTTTATAATAATCCATAATGTTGTTAATTGTTCGAAAACATTGTAGGTAAGTGTACCTCCGATATTAATGTCAAACATACAGTATTGCAGACGCGTTTTATTTGTTATATTTTTCACTTAGAAGTTTACATTTATTAGCTGTATAAAAACTTAATAATTAACGTTAGGGGGTTTAATGAGTTTTATTTCTGATTCACCTAATTGTGTTTTCATTATTTTTAAAAGTGCTACAGAAAAAATGATCATTAAAACTTATCTATTAAATATTCAATCTTTTATTTAGTATTCTAATCCCTTAGCAAAAAAAGTCAAATAAATACAACACAAAAAGTGCAACATTTTGACAAATAAACACAACACAAAAATTCGACATTTCGTCAAATAAACTACACATAAACGCAACATCAAAATCATAAAATAAATAACACATACCAAGTAAAATGTAGAATTTAGTCAAATAAACAACACTAAAACGCATTATTACGTTAAACAAACAACAACAAATATTTACATTTAGTCAAATAATGCGATATTCAGTCAAATGAACACAACACAAAAAATTACACGGCAATCGCTGGTTAAGTACTTTTTGAACAATAAAGAAAATGCTCGTTACGCACTGCCTACCCCATTAGGGATAAAGGCGTGATTATATGTATGTAAGAAAATGCGTTTTTGGTTTATTTCTGTGCGACGTGGCGCCATTATCTATTAGAGTATTAAATTATATCTATTAGAATACGAGCGTGTATCTATACACGCTCGTATTGTTTCCAATATGCAATGAAGGATTTTTAAGTTGTTTACAAGTTAGTTCGTTAGTTATTTTTTGTTAAAGGATTCCGCGCTTCGGAGGGCACGTTAAACCGACGGGCCCGGTTTCTGTCCTCGCTGGCTATAGTAATATTCGCAATACAAATCATGTCAGAGTTCTAGTGTTAATCGATTCGAAAAATGCCCTCGATAGGAGAAGTTTTCGGATAACCCGTTTCGCTGTTCCTCCAGTCCAGCCCAGAGGATCAAACTAGGATCAAAATAGCCATAGAGTCCAAAATAGCACAAAAAAACTGCATAGTCCCTCCTTCAACATTATCGATCTGAATGCGCGCGCATCTTCAACTGTCATCTCATACATCTCACATACGTGAAAAAATCCACATTGGATTGACACGACCTGCGAGAACTATTTATTTACTAGATTTTGTTATACTTATTCATTTTATTACAGTGTTTTGTAGTTCTTTCGCGTTAGGACGTGATTTTCTTTAGTTAGACTAGTTTTGTGATATGGTGTTCGGCGTGTAACCTACATTATTTGCCGGTCCATGAGTAGTAAGTTTAATTTTATTTAAATACAACAAATACTTTGAAAAACTGCTCAAATTTTGTTATTTTGAGGTCTACATTACAGCACGTTTTATTGTCCTGTTTCTGAAAACTATGTACGTTTATTTACTACCTTACCTGACTAAACGTATTGATGCGTATCGTTTGACCTTCCACAAGAATATCTAGACGATTAATACTATTCATTTATTATTTCGCATTTAGTAATTTTATGTTGAATACGTTTACCAATTTAAATATTAGTGCCTGATACAATTAAATAGCAAACTTACTACGGCACTGCGCAATTTTGCCATTCATATTTATACAGGAGCCTCCTTCTATTACTTCCTTTAGAATAAAAAAATAAGGTACTTAACTACCTTATACGCTGTTAAGTGCATTTAATATCGATTATTCCGATCGAAAACAAGAACCACCTATTCATGAAAAACAAGCATGAACGTTTGTCATTGAACGCTAACTACTTTTCTATAGCCGTTATAAATATGTATATCAGATGATTGGCTATTTCTCGGTAACACTTGTGCTTCACAACACTTACGTCATTGGACTTAATTATGTGTAACCATATGCAGCTTGTACGTAACTTCCAGAAAAAATACATCGTCTAGTCGAATACAAACGTCTTGTTTGCTTTGATATTCCTGCAGTAAGTTACTTTGGTTCAGTTTAAATATAATTATTTTCAAATAGTGTAATTTCATTATTAGCAAAATTATTTATGCACAAATTAATGCTCTACATTGCCATCAATAAACATTCAGGCGTTGCATCAACATTCTACATTGCTATTACCACAATTCCAGGCGCAATGTGGACAGTTTGCGTGCCGGGGTGGGGGGCGTGTGTGGTGGCCGGAGCCCTAATCCTGTATGGCACCCTGGATGTGGCCTACTTCGCCCGTATGATGTACACGGTAGCCAAAGCGAGGTACTTCAGGAAAAAGGCTTGTATTCTGGAGACTACTGAGGTAGATTGTAAGTTTCTTTTGGCAATTATATAAAGCACTATTAAATAAATATTTCAATAAAATATACTGATATATATCTTATGATAAACTAATACATAATATATGATACATAAGACAGGATACTGTATGTTATATATCAGAGAAATTGGTAGATAGAATATCACTACATATACTTACTTTTTCTTGACAGTCTAGCTAGGGTTTAGACTCTGGACAAGGCGATCACGAAGAGAGCTTGTCACACAATGCTATTTGGCGCCGTTCTGACCTTATGCGTTTAATCAGTCTCATCAACAGTCTAGCAATATGCCGTTGCCCAGAGTAGATCGCTGCTAAGAAATAGTTCCCATATCACACCAAAACTAAGTCTCACTCTTTTACGTAACACTTCTAATACTTACAATTTATCTTTACTCCAGGCTGGTGCCTCCTCAATGACATAGACACCCTGCTCTATCACATGAACAACGCCCGGTACCTTCGTGAGCTGGACTTCGCCAGGGCTGATTTCTACGAGCGGACTGGGTTATACTCCAATATCAAGGCAGCCGGTGGAGCCGTCGTGCAAGCAGCTTCCACCATCCGCTATAGAAGATTCTTGAAACCTTTTACTAAGTTCACAATTACTTCTAGGGTTAGTGCGATCATTTACCTCGATATAACGTTCATTCGCAAGCTCTTTACGTTCGCCATTGATTAATATACATGGATCAACCCCGTGAATTCTCAAGTTCGCTACGCTCCTCAGTGTGCGAAATGCCCTCAAAATCGGACATGTGTAGCTTTCTTTAGGTTGAGATAGATCTTAGTGCGTAGAGCAAAATTGCCTGAGGAACTAGTTGTCAGTTTCGATTGGATTCTGAGAAAAAAGAGTGTATATTTTTTAATGTTGAATATCACTTAAGTTATTGGTTTCTTGGAAAGTTATATATTAATTGCTGGTTTCAATGCTGGATGACATTGACCTATTTAAGCAGCAAATATAGCACTTTAATGTATTATGAAATAATTACTGTAAACGGGAAGAATATATTTTTTTTTAAATTCATTTTTTTTCCTCGACATGGTGAGGTAGTAGGATCCATTTCATTCTTTAAAATTAAGAACTAAATAATAAGTATCCACAGAAATAAAATCAGCTCCTAACTCCGGGGAACTTCAGAATTACATATTTTTTTCTTCCGAATAAACGCCTGTCATAGTTTTCCTAGCAATTGTGCTGAAAAGCGTTGCTGTTTTTTTCATGAAAGGAGACGTTGTAGTAGGGTGTAATGTTATTGATGTTTCTGCTACGTAACAAGTCCGATTTTGAGGGCATTTCGCACACTGTGCGCTCGCTATTTAGTTGATATATTTATATCAATCACGTGAATTATCGCATCCGATACGCTCTCCACATATAAATTGATGTTCTCTTTACTTTCCAGGCAATATACTGGGACGACAAAACCGTCTTCATGGAGCACGAGTTCGTCGGCCCTGGTGGTTTCGTGCACGCCGTAGCAGTGTGTAGACAGAGGGTGATAGACACTTCAGCGGCAGCCATAGCTGAGTTGCTGATGCAACTGCACTGCGCTGGTGCCTGCAGACCACCGCCCAGCAAGATGCCTCAGGAGGTAATAAAACCATCTTCATAGAGCACGAGAGTTCGTCAGTCCAGGTGGTTTCGTGCACGCAGTACCAGTGTGCTGACAGAGGATGATAGACACTTCAGCAGCGGCCATAGCTGAGCTACTGATGCAAATGCACTGCGCTGGTGCCTGCAGAACACCGCCCAGCAAGATGCCCCAGGAGGTAAAGGCTTTTATATCCTACTACTGCCGTGGTCTCTTCTTCGTGCACGCCGTAGCAGTGTGTAGACAGAGGGTGATAGACACCTAAAGCAGCAGCCATAGCCGAGCTGCTAATTCAACTGCACTGCGCTGGTGCCTGCAGACCACCGCCCAGCAAGATGCCTCAAGAGGTAGGCATTTATTTTCTACTACTGCTGTAGTGGGTCTGTTCTTCGTGTATGTCATAGCGGTGTGTAGTCAGAGGGTGATAGACACCTCAGTAGCAGCCATAGCCGAGCTGCTAATGCAACTGCACTGCGCTGGTGCCTGCAGACCACCACCCAGCAAGATGCCTCAGGAGGTAAAGGCTTTTATTTTCTTTTACTGCTGTACTGGGTCTGTTCTTCGTGTATGCTATAGAGGTGTGTAGACAGAGGGTAATAGACACCTCAGTAGCAGCCATAGCCGAGCTGCTAATGCAACTGCACTGCGCTGGTGCCTGCAGACCACCACCCAGCAAGATGCCTCAGGAGGTAAAGGCTTTTATTTTCTTTTACTGCTGTACTGGGTCTGTTCTTCGTGTATGCTATAGCGGTGTATAGTCAGAGGGTGATAGATATCTCACCGGCAGCCATAGCTGAGCTGCTGATGCAACTGCACTGCGCTGGTGCCTGCAGACCACCGCCCAACAAGATGCCTCAGGAGGTAAAGGCTTTTATTTTCTTTTACTGCTGTACTGGGTCTGTTCTTCGTGTATGCTATAGAGGTGTGTAGACAGAGGGTGATAAACACTTCAGCAGCAGTCATAGCCGAGCTGCTGATGCAACTGTACTGCGCTGGTGCCTGCAGACCACCGCCTAGCAAGATGCCTCAGGAGGTATTAAAGCCTATTATTTGTTACCGCATTTAGAACCCTTGTTCTACGATCGTATATTTTAATGTGGACCTTCGCTTCGGCTGCTTCGTTTTTTAGATTTCTGAACCTTGGGAAAATCTTTGGTGTGAAGATCCCAGAGAGGTTCCTGTAAGATGTTGTGAGCCGATTCTATAAATGTGATTTTATAGTGAATAAGATAAGAGATTCGTTAGGAAGGATCATCTCACCATAGGTTGGACTTCTTAGGGCTGCAATAACATATTTATATAAAAAAAATGAGTCACACTTACAGACACCTTAGTCGTTTCTGTAATCCATCTTACCTTTCCAGTTGGAGCTATGGGTGCAGAGCAACGAGCTGAACTCCGCCCGTCTCCGAGCGCCCCAGATCATGGGCTCCTATGAGCCCCGCAACCTTGGCTGCGGAGAAGTCCTGCCACCGACAGCTTCCTCCACTGAATGAGCCAACCCTCACTGCTCGACCGAGTCCTTGCGATTGCGAAAGTGAAATACGAAAGATAAGGACAGCTGGTAGGACAGTACATTATATTTTTAGACCTGGAATTGATTTGAGAGTCTTAAAAGGAAAATCACATTTGCCAAACAAATAGATAGGTTCTTAATTGTAGTTTATTGCCATATCATGAGGAGGTATACGTCAAGTGTTTCTTGCAAAGAATATTAATTTATTTATTGTGCAGAAATGCATATCTTTAAGGTATAAGTTTCCATCTGACTGCCGAGTCTAAAGTTTGATCCAGTGTACTGTCATATCAAATGTCCTAGAATGAAAGTTAAAGTAAAATTGATCGCTTTATTATAAAACTATCAGTTTAAAAAAGCTATTACCATACCACTATTTTTGTTACGGCAAAATGGACCAACGAAACATAAAATGAACCTTAATCTTTATACCTTCCACTTTAATTCAATTGACAGTTGATTTTTAAATAAAGCGATTAGTTTACCAATGTTAGAGTGAAATAGCATTAGGTGGGACTCACTCGGGCAGTGAGGTTTTGGTCATCCGCATTTTGACCGTCGCCAAGAGCGGACGTGTTCTATAAATCGATGTTTCTAGTAATTTATTTTAAGATATCATTATTATTTATTATCGTGTTATTTGCTATGATAGTTATTGTCGTTATTTTATCCCGATGTGCCTATATTCGACTGTAATCTGTATTATTTAGAATTAGATTGATATTTGTGTATTTCTTCAAGTTTACTAGATGTCTGTATTTCACAAATTTTGACAATGTTCCTCGAATAATTTTTGGTCTTTGACTAAGAAATCCTGTTAGTTAGAATCTTATGAATCAAGATGTGCGTTGATTTCGAAGGACTTACATTTCAAACACTGAGTGTATTAAAAACCGATTTATTATATCATTCACTGCCTTTGAAAGATAAAAAATACTCAAT
Source organism: Scrobipalpa costella (assembly GCA_949820665.1). Classification (NCBI taxonomy): domain Eukaryota; kingdom Metazoa; phylum Arthropoda; class Insecta; order Lepidoptera; family Gelechiidae; genus Scrobipalpa; species Scrobipalpa costella. Next base: position 7,809,877 of record OX463320.1, on the reverse strand, counting down.
GTAAATGTGTTATTTACTTATTTATTGTTACTTAATATGGAAATTGTGATCTTCTAGCCAAGCTAGCTTAGTATTGATCCTATTACCTATCTAAAAGACAACCTGATGATCTCTCATGGTAAACGAAGCTCTAGGAGCTATTTAACTTAATGTAATGGTCTTTGATATGACCTTAACATGTCCAAAATATACATACCGCTGTAAAATGAAAGTTACGGATGATAAAAAGAAATAGATAAATTATGGACATAGTTTTAATTCTGGATAAAATCTCGAACGGTATTCCCTATATCTGTATTTAAAAAAGGTCGCATTTAGACCCGGGAAATATTAGTGGATGAAAAAAAAAACTACAATTGATCGCTTGCGCAGAACTGAAAGGATTGACTTGAAACAGAGGAGGCCGTTGGCCTGCAGTGAGTTACTGATATTGTAAAAAATGCATAAAATATCTATTATTGTACATAATATATCTATTATCATTTATTGTGACACAATAAAGTTCAAATTAGTTACAAACGGATTAATTTATTTTCTATTATAGCCACCTATAGCCACTTACAATACCATACCGTGTGTAAGGGACAGCGTCCCGCTAACTGATAAGGGTTGCTCAGTCAACGAAACTGAACAACTATCACTAGGAAATTCTTTCAGGAGATGAAAGAAAAAATTGATCTGCCATACAAAATTACCACTTTGTTCAGACAATTTGTATGAAAAATTATTATTTTTTTACTTCCGGAAAAAAACCTGCTGATAGTTATTCGGTTCCGTTGACTGAGCAACCCCTTTCAGTTTGCGTATAACGAACGCCTGTCATATAAACTAGAACGATTATTTTCACTCATTGCTATTGTAAAAAAGAAAGAAAGCTCAAACGAAACAATTTTGCGATAAGAAACCGTTAGAATTAATGAAGCAAGCACTTTCTTGGTAACAAAACAAGACATTTGTTTAATAAAATCCAAACAGAGTTATACTTACCCCCGGATGTACCCAACGCATAAAACTGCATGGCTATAATGACGAAACGACATTTGTTTAGGTTGTTTACGCTCTGCCTACCCCATTAGGGATAAAGGCGTGATTATATGTATGTATGACGCATAAAACTGCATGGCTATAATGACGAAACGACATTTGTTTAGGTTGTTTACGCTCTGCCTACCCCATTAGGGATAAAGGCGTGATTGTATGTATTTTTGTATAATGGCCAAATACTACTATACTTCCATGCTGGTCTGGGAGCGGGAGAAAAACATAGAATGTGTCAGCTGCATTTCCTCCCGGGCATGCTGTAAAATCCAGCTAAGGGATCCGAGTGTTTCAGTATATTGTAATTTAGGCGATGGGCTGACAACCTGTCACTACAGCAATATACCTAGAATTCTATCCTAAATAACCCTCACCCTTTGTCAGACGTGGCCGGACGACTTTTGTTTAGGTCGTTTACGCTCTGTCTACCCCATTAGGGATAAAGGCGTGATTATATGTATGTATGTATAATGGCCAAAAAAAACCCCTAGTCTTTTGGATATTATGAAAGATCGCCAGCGCATTTGCAACCTAACAATAGGACCTAAGTAACCTAGGCATAAACAATTAACACAATAGCAGGATAAGACTTTTTGTGAATGAACTCTCTTACAAACTACGCCGTTTAAATGGTTTACATTTCGCGAACAAAAGGAAGAAACTCACTTGAATGCACCTACGTTGTTATATAAAAGTTCTTTGATATTGCTATGTAGTAGGGAAGGACCGTGAAATTAGCAAAAAAAAAACGGTCTTTGTTCATTACATACATCAGCGCCCTAGCCTTATCCCGTATGTTACGGGGTCGGCTACCTAATCTAGGGGATTGAACGAGGGTACTGGTTATTACACAGAGAGACTGCCCTCTGACCTCCGCAACCCAGAAGGGAAACCAGACCCAATCCTAGATTAGGTCAGAGTTTTTAAGCCGCCAATGCTTAGCACTGGCCTCTGACATGGCTTAACGACTAATATCTACGGTATTTAACGATATTAACCGGGACCAACGGCTTAACGTGCCTTCCGAAGCACGGAAAAAGCGCCGAATAAACGTGCATATGAAATTCGAAAACCGAAAAACACATTGGTACGTGGTGGGATTCGAACCACGACTTCTCCGCTCAGGTGGCAGCGGCCCTATCTACTACACCATCGGGCTCTTATATGTTCATTATATACATGTAAGTATACTGTCACGCTTTTATCTCCTACGCAGGTAGAGCGTTAAGGTTAGACCGCACTACGGCGTAGCTGCAGCGGAGCGGAGCAACGCTGCGAGGCACGGCACTGCAGCAGCGCGACAAATTCTGTAAAAATGTATGAACCTGACATTGCAGCGCTGTGAAGTGCCGTGAAGCGTCACGCCCCGCAGAGCTGCAGCGCCAGTGCTGCTTCAGTGCGCTACCTCTCATACATTTTCATACAAAGAATCATTTGACATGCAGTGTCGCGCCGCGTCGTGCCGTGCCGCGCCGCTCCGCTGCAGCTTTGTCCTAGTGCAGTTGAACCTTAAAACGTCTACCGTAAGACGATTTTATCACGTCTTATCAGCCCTCATCTAAAACTGTAGGTGACTGTAATCCTCGAAACGCTTTTCTCGTTTTTTCAGCATGCCCGGGAGAAGCAGCTGGCACATTCTATGTTTTTTTATCGTCCGTCCTCCCGTCCAGCATGGAAGTATTCTCAAACATAACAAAAGGTTTTTAGGGTGGGCTGAGATCTACCTCCTAGTGGTCCGCCCGGGCAAGGGCAACACAGGCTTGCCTGTGAATAAGTCCGGCTGAACGATCCCTACAAAGCGGTGGTAGACTCCGCAAGGGGCCGCCTGGCTCGCAACCACTCTCTCAACGGAGTCCGGTGCCAAACAGCTTGCTGTGTTCCGTCAGTGCGTGAGATTGCCAGTGCCATAACAGGCATCTTCTGGGTGAGCTCGCTCCATCATTGAATCTGTTACGGTCATTACAGATCTAGTGTCTAGAGTCAAGAGCAAACCCATTTCTAATAAATATATTTATATATATAGCAAAAGGTTAGGGAATGTTAGAAAAAGTCGATGTCATCCACAATAAACCAATGTAATCTAAGCTTGTAATTAACAAAGTAGGTACTTTCTTTGTGATGCAATCGCACCTACCTCAACGTGGCTCTAAAACCCAAGTCTTCCAGGTTATTTTATCACCTGCACTGAAAATACCTGCTCAGGAATGGGGTCAGCCGAATGCATTTCGGTACAACGGAATTTTCCGGGCTATTTGGATTTTATTCAAATCTACATCACAGCTATAGCATTTTCAACTCAGTTTTAGAATAAAGGTAAACAAAGTTTCACGTCTTTTAATCGAAGATACATATATATAATCACGCCTTTATCCCTAATGGGGTAGGCAGAGCGTAAACGACCTAAACAAAGGTTTTTCCGCCACATCTGACAGTTTTGAGGGCTATTTAAGAAAGATTTGTAGGTATATTGCTGTAGTGACAGGTTCTCAGCCCATCGCCTAAATTATAATATACTGAAACCCTCGGATCCCTTAGCTGGTTTTTACAGCATGCCCGGGAGGAAATGCAGCTGGCACATTCTATGTTTTTCTTTCGCTCCCAGTCCAGCATGAAAAAATATAATTATGAAGGTCTTGTTTATAAAATACGTTTTAGCTATTAGATACGAGGGGTGGCTGATAAGTAATCTACCTAACTATGAAAGAAAAGACTTTGATGGCTAGTTTATTTTTTATTTTTCTATATAGTCTCCTGCAAGTGAAATACACTTATGACATTTTCAAATATGTGACATCATGCCGTTATAATAGTAATTTTTATTTTGCTCGTCAAAATGGTCAGTCACAGCCTCTTTCATTTCTTCGTCCATCGAAAATCTGCGACCCCTCATTTTTTTCTTTAAATCTTTGAATAAGAAATAGTCACAGGGAGCCAGATCTGGACTATAAGGTGGATGGTTAATTTCTGTGAAGCCGTTTTTGCTCAGGGCTGACCTCGCCGTTAAGGCTGTGTGTACAGGAGCATTGTCTTGTAAAATCAGAACACCTTTGCTGAGTTTGCCTCTCCGCTTTTCTTTGATTTGTTCACGAAGCTGGTCAAGCAAGTTTGCATAATATTCAGCATTCATTGTTGTATTTTTAGGCAAATAATCTATCATCAAAATCCCTTCGACATCCCAAAATACGGTGGCCATTAGTTTTCCAGCCGACGGCCGAACCTTGAACTTCCTTCGCGGCTTTTCTCTTTTAAATTTCCATTGCATTTACTCTTGTTTGCTTTCCGGATCCCACTTTCGAATCCAAGTTTCATCACAGGTCACAATTCGAGAGATAGTCTCTTCTTCTTTACCTTTGACCAGGTCTAGAAATGCCTGACAACATTCTACTCGCCTTTGTTTGTCAAAGGGGGTAAACATTCTAGGGACCCAACACGCGCTCAACAGGACATGCCCAAATGTTCGTGAATAATTTCATGAACTCGTTCCTTGCTAATGCCCACATCTCTGGCTATCTCCCACTGCTTGATTCGCCGATCTGCAAGAATCAGGTTCTTCACCTTTTCAACATTATCTGCGGTAACAGCAGAAATTGGCCTTCCACTACGTGTGTCGTCTTCCAGGCTCTCACGGCCATGTTTAAATTGCTTCCACCAAAACTTTATGACGAATTCAGAAGGACTTGAATCACCAAACACCTTTAACATGCGCTCTCTGATCTACGTAGGCGTATTTCCTTCTGTACTTAGGAATTTAATCACTGCTCGATGCTCAAATTTCATCATTTTGCAATTTTCTTTCGACATGGTGAAATCAAAGCCGCGCCAAAAAAACAAAAGCAAGCGAAAAAAAATAAGCGTCATAATTTTGAAAAAGGATACTATATTTATATATAGAATATGATTTTGCAATGGCCAGTTCGATATTCAAAACTTTCTTTAACAAAGTAGATTTTATATCAGCCGCCCCTCGTATGACAACATAATAAAATAGTTTTTTTTATAGCCTATAGGTCATCTCACTGCTGGGCAAAGCCCTCCCCTTTATCTCTCCATGCCTACTAATGAAATAGTAATTTAACTAATTTGCCAACACGTATCATTTATTTTTGAAATGTGTTTTTGATTAAAAAGACTTTGTTTGTCTTTATTCTAAACCTGAGTTGGAAATACTATAGTAGCTAGTAGCTGTCAGCTACATTGCAAGTATAAACAATATACCTCTTTGCCTCTTCGCCTGCCTGTAAGATGTGTAGAAATCTGGTTTTAGTTACCGCCTGATTTTGTGTAACTAACATAACATAACATAAAAATACTTTATTGCACTTAATAATACAACATACAACACAAAAGATAACAAAAAACAAGTACAACATAGACGGCCTTATTGCTAAGGTAGAAATTTCTTCCAGGCAACCTTTGGGTGAAAGAAAAAGTGTAGCGGTAAGCGGGATAGTGCAAACCTAGTCAAATAGGTATCCTAAATACATTACATAACATATAATACATAAATTAAGTACAAGCTACTACATAGATATTTGTAAAATAAACTAATACATAATATATAATAAACTAATAAACTACCCTTATCAATCAAGAGATACAGCGATGACCGAGATTAGGACCGATGACAGCTTGCACTCCGAAGCACGGAGTCATAAGACAATCAGATTCAGGCTGTATTACGTACATACATACATATATATAATCACGCCTTTCTAATGGGGTAGGCAGAGCGTCAACGACCCAAACAAAGGTCGTTCTGTCACGTCTGGCAAGTTTTGATGATTGTTTAAGATAGATCTGTATATTGCTGTAGTGACAGGTTGGTAAATTACCGTACACTGAAACCCTCGAATCCTTTAGCTGGTTTTTATAGCATGCCCGGGAGGAGATGCAGCTGGCACAATCTATGTTTTTCTATCGCTCCTAGTCCAGCATGGAAGATCTGTTTAGGCTGTATTGTCCTAAATAAAATAGAAAAAATCTTTCAAAGTCATATACACAAATAACTAAGCCTATAGTTAGACCACGAGAACACAGAGGCTTTTTCATTGAGAAATATTTGTTTCCGTTTAGGCTTCCGTTATAAATAAAAAGGTAAAGAAAATATGGCTGTTTGATAAGTGTGTTTGGTTTCAAATTGTTATGTGGTTTTGAAATGACTTATCCGCTTTAACAATGACCGGATGCGCAGGATTCTATGTTCAAAAGCTTGTACAATACAGTCTTAAAACATAGTAGTGCAAATTTAGAATGCTGTATATACGCATACATATGTTTCTTTCATGCTGGACTGGGAGAGATAGAAAAACATAGAATGTTCCAGCTGCCCTTCCTCCCGGGCATGCTGTAGAAGTCAGCAGAAGGGATTCGAGGGTTACAATGTATTGTAATTTAGGCGATGGGCTGACAACCTGTCACTACAGCAATACACATAACAATTTTAAATTTTCCTCAATTTTTGTCAGACGTGGCGAAAGCGCCTTTTACGAGGCGTTTTACGCTCTGCCTACCCCGTATGGGATAAAGGCGTGATTTTATGTATGTATGTATATACGCAATCATGTACAGAACTTAGATAGTTCGAACTTAACTTACTTACTTAAGTAGTATAACACCAAAATTTTCCTATAAAAACAATTCCATATGAGATGCCAAATCTTAAAATTGTCTTGGCGAATATAGTGGCACTCCTATTTATTTACTTTTGTCAATATATGAGTTTTTATTTTAGCCAAGCTATAAATATGACAGCAAACTTTTACGTAAAGAAAAACATCTTTGATTATATTTATTTGTAAAATTTATTTTACCTACCATCTTCCATTACAAAAGAAAAATATTTGATTATATTTCTTTGAATATACTGAAACCCTCCGATCCTTTAGCTGTTTTTACAGCATGCCCGGGAGGAAATACAGCTAGCAAATTCTATGTTTTTCTCTCGCTCCCAGGCCAGCAATATACCTACAAATCTATCTTAAATAACTCTTAAAACTTTGTCAGAAGTGCCTCTGCCTGCCCAATTAGGGATAAAGGCGTGATTATATGTATGTATGTAGTATATATGTAAAAATTGATTGTACTTACCATGTTTAAAAGGCGGTTTACGCTGCATTTTCTGCTGTCGAACTAGATATGCTAACATAATTATATCTAAGTTACTCACCAAAAAATTTCGCGCTTTGGAGGGCACGTTAAGCCGTCGGTTCCGGCCGCTGTCAGTGGTCGTTACTTAAAACCTTGTCAGATACCTATTGCTAGCTGTGCTAAACTCGGAAATCAGCGTTCGTCGGGTCGAAGGACTCGAAACCCGCACGACAGAAAAAACCAACAATTATAGTTTTTTACTTACGTATTTATATACCCAAAGGTTGCCTGTTAGAAATTGCTGCTTTAGCAATAAGGCCGCCTATATTGTACTGTCTCGTTTGTTCCTTTTTATTTCTGTTGTATGTGTTTCTTTGTGCAATAAAGAATTTTGTATTGTATTGTATTGTATTTATTACTTGTCTAGTTAGAAATTGAATTTAGAATCTTCTATCTAATACGTCTATCATTTGCTTCGTTGTCGAAAGATTGATATTGTTAACTGCACGTCTCAGTTTGCGATGTCAGGTTAAATTATATTGTAGGCATCTTCATTATAGAATGTTCGAACTGGCCTATTTTTTTACTTACTTTTCGATAACAAATGTTTCTGATCTTGAATATGCCGCATGCAGCCTACTTGCTAATTTCAAAATGGTTTAGTTTTACACCAGGTGTAAGGGACAGTGTCTCACTGGCAAACTGGTAGGGGTTGCTCAGTCAACGACACTGAACAACTTTCATCAGGAAATTCTTTCAGGAAGAGAAAAAGAATGGCTTTTGCATACAAAATGTTCACTTCGATCTGACAATTTGTATGGAAGAGCCATTTCCTTTTTTCATTTCCTGAAAAAAATCTGCTGATAAATGTTCAGTGTCGTTGACAGAGCAACCCGTATCAGTTTGCGGGACGCTGTCCCTTACACCTTTTATTTCATCAAAGTTAGTTGATGCACCGCTTTTCAATGGCAAATTTCGCTGTTTGTACCTTCTTCTTCGTCGTCGTTTCCTCATGTCTGAGGGTCTTGACCACCAAAAGAAGCTTTGCCGGTCAGAGCTCTCCAGGCACCTCTGCTCTGGGCCTGGTGGATTACCCCCTGGGTGGATACCCCTTGATGGACTGTAGAATGGCATCTGTCCACCGGGTGGGTGCTGTCAGAGTGATAAAATCTATTCTATTCTTCTTCTATCTTTTATTGTTTTTATTTTTTTTATGATAGGGAAACATACTGCAATAATATTGACACTAACATAAACTAATATAAATGACAAGCCAATACAGTTTCCACCAATAAATTATTACTTATGTGTCGATTTTGAAAAAAAAATACATATTATATTCTAAATTTGACAATACATTAGATTTTGATGAATAAAAGCTATGTAATGAAAAGTCTTCCATGCTGGACTGGGAGTGAGAGAAAAACATAGAATGTGCCAGCTGCATTTCCTCCCGAGCATGCTGTAAAAACCAGCTAAGGAATCTGAGGGTTTCAGTATATTGTAATTTAGGCGATGGGCTGACAACCTGTCACTACAGCAATATACTTACAAGTCTATATTAAATAAACCTCAAAACTTTGTCAGACGTGGCGGAACGACCTTTGTTTAGGTCGTTTACGCTCTGCCTACCCCATTAGGGATAAAGGCGTGATTATATGTATGTATGTACATATCCAAGACCTGTCCGGGCCAACAATACCAAAGTCTGTATCGCCTGAAGGCGATACGGTGTACAGCATGCCCGGGAGGAAATGCAGCTGAAACATTCTAAGGTTTTCTTTCGCTCCCAGTCCAGCATGGAAGTCTAATATATATAAGAATAATAATAATAAAATAATAAAAAGCTTTATTTAAGCAAAAAATATAAAAAAAACTTACTGCACTTACATTTAGTTACATAGTTTTTAAAAACATTTAAGGACTAACAAGATCAAGTGACTTTGAAGCTCTGGCTCCCAAACTAGGTTAGAACCTGTATCTTGGGAGACAGGAAACTATTGCTTGAGTCGCGATTACTTATTTCGTGAAGCGCCGATAAACTATCTGAAAGCATCAGCCGCATTGTCGTGGGCCCATTTGACAGCTTGTTCGATTGCTAACAGCTCAGCTTGAAATATTGTGCAGCTGGGATGAAACTTGAATTTTTGTATAATATTACATTACTAGATCCTATTAAAGGGGCTGTGATTAACCGATATTCAAAAATACTTAATCAGCCTCAAGAACAATACTTTAGAACCTAACCTAACCTATTGCGGCTTGAATTTAGTTTTTTGATGGTGATTTAGTATTTTTTTGAGGATCGGTTAATTACTTCCCCTATAAAAGTGCGTTCGAGTTTGTTTAATTTGCTTTTTAGTTAAAATAATGCTTAATACTTAACTCGTAGCCATTTGCTACGTCGTAGAAGCGTAGCCTTTATCCTTTTAACCGCCTTCGTGGTCTAGTGGTCAGAACCATGGGGTCACGATCCGGAGGTCCTGGGTTCGATTCCCAGGGGGAACAGAAAGTAGATATTTGTTAATTTATTACTTTGTGAGATTTTCCCCAGTTGTCTGGAAGAAAAACGATTCCGTGCTACGGAGGGCACGTTAAGCTGTCGGTCCTGGTCGCTGTCTTTGATAGTGCTCGTTATACCCGATGCCAATAAGCATCTGACAAGGTTAGTGTAACGACCACTACCAATTTTGTCATTTCAGTTTGTATGACACTCTTTTAGGTAATTTTATGATTTAATTAATTACTTATATAATATATAATGCATACCCTTTGCTTATATTTTATTTTCTACGTACTGGGAATCGAACCCAAAATTTACATTTGGATATTTTGATACTAGTATGTGCTTCATAGTATCAAATATCTAGTTATGACAGATATGCTGTTACGTATGAGAAGATCTAAGTTTATTAAGAATTTCATAGATTTATTCAAATTGAACATGAAAATAAAGAAATGTTAAATGTTCCACTCAGGCGGGATTTGAACCCACTACCTTCGGCGTACCGTGCTGTTCAAATCAGTCATCACTTGGCATCTAAGCAGATATAAGTTCTATAGTATTTCCAACCCAGTTTTAGAATAAAGGTAAACAAAGTTTAATGTCTAGTGTAGTTTCATGAGAAAGTTATTCAAATTAGTTATATTTCTAAAACACTATGTTGTCATATCTAATAGCTAAAACTTATTTTAGAAACAAGATCTTCGATTAAAAGACATGAAACTTCGTTTATCTTTATTCTAAAACTGAGTTGGAAATACTATAGTTTGTTTTTGTATGTGTATGAAGTGTAGTGTTAACTGTATTTATTTTTTATGAATGTGAGTCCATTGTCTAGATATTTAATTTTCTGGTATTCATTTTGAATTCAAGGATTTATAGGTCAATAAAGGTAATAAAAATACAGTTTTACTTGTAATGTACACAATTTATTTATATCGTATAGAGTTTCTTATACAAAGATAATAAATTGTAAATTCTTTCACGGTCCAAATAAATAAATACTTAGTTTTAACTCCCTTCAGTCCTATCACGAGCCCTTAGGGCAATACTAGGAGTGTATACTTCCTACAGAAATACTTCCAAACTAGCCATTTAAGGATCTGATACAATAACCTTTAGACCCCCGCCATCAGTTACTAAATACACTCGATGTAACGTACAATTTTCAAACTAAGAACACGCCCTGCGCGATTCCAAATTTAAAATTTGAAGCTAATTAGAAGTGCATTCAAAAACTAATAGAGAAGTTTGACTTACATTACATACTTGGTATTCAGAGTGAAATCGCCATTTCTAAGAAATGTACAAAAATATTACTTTAAGAAAGCTATTTATAGGTAGGTATGTATGTAAAAGGCACTGGTATTCTTAATCTGATACTTTCTGTATTACAATAAGGTTGGTTTTACTTTGAAACAGTTTGAGATTTCAAGACAGCTATTCAAGGACGTATCCCTTACAATTTGTTTTGGTTTGGAACTTACAAATATAATTCCGAATGAGAAAGACTATACATTTATTTTATAAATAATTCTATGTTGGACTTAATGCTACTTACATCAATCTTAAGTTACACTTAATAGAACGTAGTCTTTAGCCATCGATTTCTAACTAACGAGTCTTCGAATAGATGAAACAGATCTACTGCACTTATTTTACAATATACATACATAGCTCATCACTAAAAATGCATTTTTTATCCTATCACTGAGTAGACAAGTTTTATCTGCTCGAAAAGTCTGTAAACCGAATATTTAGTCTCGTTTCCATTCAAAAATCCACATACACGCGTCGGCAACGTCTGGCATCTACCCTAATACAACACCGACCACATATAAACTACTAGGAAGGATTAAAAATTAGGCGATGCGGCTTGGCCGCTAACAGCTGCACATATGATACAATAGTCATTTCTTTACAAAGTGGTAACTACTGGGAGGGGTAGCAGACAGTTTGTACGACAGGACTCGTCGCTTGCGCAAATGCGCGCAGTGCTGCGCTGTCAGGCGCGTCAGGAGGCAACCAGGGGCAACCAGAGGGCGCAGCGCTCAGTGCTCATGCGCGCGCGACTTGTTCTGGTGCATCATGTTTTTTAAAGTGGCCACCTCGGTAGCGAGCCGTGCTAGTTCGGCCTTCAAATGCGCATCCTCCTCCTCATTCAGTCGACCTTCTTGCGGCCTGTATTCTGCTCCAAGAGAGATGCCTGAATCTCTTTCGTCGCTGGAACCTTCACCATCCCAAGACGGCGACGATCTCGGCCCAGGCTCCTGCTTAATGTGCTGGAGGGATAGAAGGGCGCTGGCGACGTCTTTGTCTCCGAGATGCGATTTGTGGCGAAGCTTCAGGGGCAGGCCGTTGTTGTGATCGGGCGCGTACTGTTCAGCGGTCTCGTCCCCTGAGCCTGAGAGGGAGGACAGCTCGTAGGGGGAGGGGGCGCGGCGAGATCTGGACAGGTTCAGGACTGAACCGGGGGGCTCGTAGTGAGCGGGGTGAGGGTAATACGCCTCAGGAGCTGGAAGCCTTTCCTGGTACGGCTCGGGAGCTCTTTGCGGTGGCGGTGATGGCGGAGACGCTGGTGGTGCCGGTGGCGGCGGTGGCGGTGCCGGCGGGAAGAGCGCGGTACCAGACAGTTTACTTCTCTTCGTCACGCATAAGACTTGATCGCACGTCGGTAAAGTGGCTAGGACTTGATCGATGCTGATTAGAGTCTCGCCACAGATTCCGTACTTCTCCTTGATAGCATCGAGTTGCGCTTTCAGGACGTGGTTCTCCTTGGACAGTTCGACGACGCGTTGCTCCAAGACCATGTCATTGAAGCGGCGTTTTTCACGGGAGCGCTTAGCGGCTTCATTGTTGCGCCTTCTGCGGTCCCAGTAACCATCGTCCTTTTTGTTGTCAGGGATGAATTCACGCTGCTTGCGCTGTCCGAAAAAGTCCTTGCGTTGTTTGTTGAAGTCGTAGTTGGAAGGGTAGTCATGGTGGTCCATGCTGTTGGGCGACTGGGATTGTTCCATCTGGAAGTGTGGGGGGGAGACGGACAGGCGCGGGCGGGGTGGGGGCGGCGCGCGGGCGGGTTGAGGAGGTTGAAGTCCTCCTCCTCCAGCCAGCAGTTGCTGCTGACTCAGTATAAACTCAGCAACCATGTTTCGGCGGACGAGAGACGGTCCGCACGAATCCTCACCGTAGGTCTGCAACAAAAGAAACATTCCGTTAGTATTGCATTAGCGAAAAACATGCAAACCTGTGCAATTGTTGTCTAAATTATGTCGCTTACAAAACAGCTGGTTGCAAAAAAATAACGTGTCGCAAGATACCGCGCAACTACACGTGGCTCTTTATGAAATAACGTTGTTGAAATAACGCTTTTTTCGGTTCATATCAACATCATTAATAAATTGTTTCTTAACTGTAACGCAAATCGAAGGTTACACTTACATTACACCGGATTACGTTACAAAACTTCCCGATTTGTTGCTAAGCGATTTGTTTACGTGGTTAGCTAAAATTGATTTTATAATTGGATTCGGAAACAGTTTTTTTTTATTTAGCGCGATGGTTGTTGCACACCGGCCAGCACGCTTGAAACATATGAGTGAGAAAACGATAATATTTAGGTTTTTAAAAGTGCTCACGTTGAGATGAGCGTGCACACGAGTCATCAATACACCTAGCAACGGCATTTTTTTATAATATCGATTGATTTTGTGTCATTTTCCTACAACGTAGCAGATAAAGGCACACGCTAACATTATTAGGTATCGATTTATGTAAACCATCACCTGTAATCGACAATTATGTAGCTGAAACAACGACAGGAAGTCTAAAAATCGTGATCTAAAAAAACAATGGCAGAATCATTAATGAAATCCATTGTGACGAGACGATAAAAACCTTTCTTTTTTGTGGATTTTTAAAACAATGCACTCTAAAAAGACCTAATCCGCGCACGTTGTACCACACGCGGCTAAAGCAACCTGCGAAGTCTCTTTGAATACATAATTCGAAATTTGAAATGCTATTGGAAAGCTATTTGCATGTATCCCGATCGAAATACACGTGAGATGCACATTATACGGGATTATTCACATTATAACCGTTATTGAATATCGAGAAAGATCGTTAGAGCGTCACTTAGAGACTTTTTTGCTTTCCGAAGTTTTATTTACGTCTGAACTTTTATATGTATAAGGGGTTCATTGCTCATGAATGAGAATTTCGATGTTAATCCAAGAGGTTACCGTATAAGTGTCTACTTTGGGTTCATAAAAGTTTAGTGCTTTTTTAAACATCAAAAATAAACCTGTGGTTTAAATTAACCTATGGTTAAAAGCTTCAACTTTTTGCCCCTTTTACGTAGATGACACGCTATCCACGCGCGCGAAACGCGTCGCAATAATCGATGTCAGTAGTGCGACCCAGATGTTCATTCCGTTATAGCTAACTGTGCTCGCAACTTTATAATTGGCCCCCATTGTACTGGCAAATGTCAGTTGCGCGAATCGGAACGTAATTTTTAGGTTTGTAGGTTATATCAAGTTCTTCTCTTTGCCAAGTTCAAGCTTTTAAATTACTGATCAATGAGTTACATAGTATTACGCAGAAGTACGGTTCGCATAACATTACATTTTATAACAGTTAAATAAATAATGCATCGGCTCAACCGTCCATGCTAACTAACAGTTAATTTTCTGATTTATTTTTAAATCCGTTATAAGCTACTCTAGATTTACAGTTAGAAATTTATGATTCGTCTAAAGTTTTTTTTAAAAGATAAAGTCAGTTGAAGTGTTTAGCTGTTTATTAAACAAACATTAGTGGTAAAAAATTGTGGAGATAAATATGTTTTTGCGGAAAATACCTCAGTGTCCTATATGTCATCATGTTAAAATAACATTGAGTAATACCATAATCAATTGTTTAAACACCAAAACATAACTGATATCATAGAAGTCAGTTTTTTAAATAGGTTTTTAATTTTTAATATTTTTGTCCAGTGAATAAAAAAATAAAAACCTTTTCAGTATTATATTATTTTAACCCTTTTTTAGTATGTATAACCGTTTTTATCGCAATAAAACTAATGATCAATCAATACAATGTAACTGGCTGGTCGATAGCATGACGTAGGTGCTAAAATACAGAAAAAAAACCCCGTTAACAGTTGACGCTCGGACGCAGACAGTTAAACAGCGGATCTGTAACCACCGTTTTACTATTTAACACAGTTTTTGAAACCGGACCTGTTAGAAAAAAACATTCAGGTTTTTAAAAACAACAGTATTTGTATTTCTTCCATGCTGGTCTGGGAGCGAGAGAAAAACATAGAATGTGCCAGCTGCATTTCCTCCCGGGCATGCTGTAAAATCCAGCTAAGGGATCCGAGGGTTTCAGTATATTGTAATTTAGGCGATGGGCTGACAACCTGTCACTACAGCAATATACCTAGAATTCTATCTTAAATAACCCTCAAAACTTTGTCAGACGTGGCGGGACGACCTTTGTTTGGGTCGTTTACGCTCTGCCTACCCCGTTGGGGATGGAGGCGTGATTATATGTATGTATGTATGTAGTATTTGAATAAAGTTGTATATTCTGCTAAGTTAGGAATTTTAGTTGCAAAATTGCCGATAAAAGTAGTTTGATTTTTATGTTTCCTTCCAATAAAACTATTATCAAAGAAACGTGTTGTATGTATTGGTTTTCTCACGTGCTATATAAAACTATAAATTCTTTGCTACTCAGGCGGCTATATCTTAATCACAACAGGAAATCTAAAATAGTTTTTTTATAAGTGACGTGAGTTTTTTTACATTTAAATTCCGCTATTGATATCGCAATCGTATATTTCTTATTACAATTAACTGTCATTGTAACTACCTACAAACAAAATGGCGGACAAGTATTTCACTTAATAATTTGCATAATTCTGATTTTCATTTAACAAAAGTTGCCTGAATGAGATCGCCTAAAGCTTATGGTCCCCTTTGCTCACTTTCAGTCCTAATTTTTTGTAATTTATGAGTGCAATAAAGTGTAGGTATATCTATCTATCTAATGGCAAACAGCTACCGTAAATTTTTCAATAAGAACAAATTTGACTAATCGAGCCAGCCACAATGAGACCAAAATTTACCATCTCATAAATCGCTTACTATGAATACTTATGCCCAAATTAATAATCAGCTTTTGAGAGACAGCGAGTTTGAGTTTGTATCAGAAATGTCATTACACTTCTTCCTGTCAAATCCTTACTTAATATTGCTCTCAATATTGAGATCGCTTTATAAATACAGGCCTTAGTACCAATGATGCAACACCAATCCATGTAACGGTGGTCAAACACACAGAGCGTTTTGACAACGGTAGTGTGGGAGCTTGAAGCTAATCAACTAGGTACTCTCTGGTCCGACCGTTAGCCGAAAAGTGGGGCCGAACGGTACACCGAAACGGTTTTTCGGCGTTAGAGTAGCATCACTGCTCTTTGGGAGTTTAGTCCAGTCATTTAATGCAATTTTTTAAAGTAAATTTAAATTGTTCCATGCTGGACTGGGAACGAAAGAAAACATAGAATGTGCCAGCACGCTCTGCCTACCCCATTAGGGATAAAGGAAGATCATACATAAATACAATCACGCCTTTATCCCTAATGGAGTAGGCAGAGTGCTAACGACCTAAACAAAGGCCAATCCGACACGTCTGACAAAGTTTTGAGGGTTATTTAAGATAGATTTGTAGGTATTCGCCCATCAGGTTGTCAGCAGTCATCAGGCACGACAGGTTGTCAGCCCATCGCCTAAATTACAACATATACTGAAACCCTCGGAACCCTTAGCTGATTTTTACAGCATGCCCGGGAGGAGATGCAGCTGGCACATTCTATGTTTTTCTCTCGCTCCCAGGCCAGCATGGAAGATTAAAGATCAAATCTGGTTTTAATTATGAAACAACGATTATGGTTTCGTCATATCGTTGTTTAACTTCACCACTTTCAAGGTGATATTAAGCAATTATTGTGATAGTTGCATTTAATGGGTTTGAGAAATAGTTTGTGATATTACGATCTGTCTGATGAATTTACTAGTAACACTTTTGTAAGAAGACCTTGGTAATAAGTTACGATAGTTTCGATGTAATAATTTCATTGTTAATGGTTTTGTGATTTATAAGTAAATGTGTGGTTAAGTATTATATAATTGTCATTGATTTTCTTTAAAGGTTATCTATATTGATTTATATGATCATTTGTTTATGATGTGATGACATAACGGTTAAATCAATAGGTACCTAACTCGAGATTAATTTGAATGATTCAGTCATTTGTAAGTTGATAAAGAACAGAGAACTACCGATAAGAACGATTAGATTAGATTGTGCACGCCTAATCTGCCTCTTAAGTTAAGTCTCACTTTCGTAGGTCAGCTGGAAGAAATTTCTTTGTAGGAATAAGCTGTACCTGTTGTGTCGGTATTCCTTGTGTATTGTCTTTCTCATGTTACTTGTGTACAATAAACAGTAAATAAATAAATTGGATTGACTGAATTGAAAATCGATTGGTCAGCATGATGCGCTTGCGCATTCTTAAACAATGACGTAAGATCATAGTCCAGTCAAGTGGCAAATCTACAAGCAATTAATAGATACTTGTAAAATTACAAGAATTTATTAGATTAAGTGATTTCGTAACAAGGACAGGTGGTTTTTGACTCAGACCTGATAATGCTATATCATAATGATAGCAGGTTGTAAATACTGATACGTTATCAAAGTTTGTTTAAAACATTTTTAGACTATTACTCAACATTTGACTTATTTGTGTCAGAACGCAATTTTTTGTATTAAATTTTATATAGTTTCCAGATAAAAGTAGTTTTATAGCTTTCACAGTAAACTAGTAGAATCTACCAACCTGATAAATTAATGATTAGAATTACAATGTAACATTATCAGTTCTATTTATCAGTGACAAACGGAATTCTAGGATCATGTTTACAGTTAGTTGCATAACCAGCTTAGTTCAATTGCATTACATATATTGTTTGCGTCAGTGGTCGCGTGCAAGAGCACGAGGATATTTTAAGCTTAGTCTATTAGGGCTGGCTGGAAAGACAATGAAAAAGAAACAAATATTTTTTCATGGGAAACACTTCTGCATTACAAAAGACTCGGCTGCATGGAATGTGGTCGTTTTGCATCTTTTGAGGGAATAATTTAAAAAGAAAAGAGTTTTGACAGCCCTGCCTTTATAGTCTAGTGAATTCATTCACCTTTCGTAAAGTGACCTTGCTGAAAATAAATATTGCGCAATCGTATTAATTATCTGCAGTTTGACGAATTTATATTGATTGATGCGATTTGATAAAAATACTTTTTTTAGTTTTTTTTTGTAACAAAATTTTTTTATTTACAGCATTATCAACAGTGCTGTGTATCATAACAGCAATAACAAAAAAATACGTAAACCTCGTAATTTTTTCAAAGAACGTCGCCCACGTTCTTTTGTTCTAGAGTATAAGAAGAAATGTCAAAATTCCATGATGGCGGCGTTAGTTCCTTTTTTCGCCACGTTCATTTAGAGCGCCACCTTCCATAAAGTACAACTCAATAAAGTCCCAGTTAACCCACACGCTGAAACTAATCTACCTATCATACGCAATAATAGACCAGTTGTCCAACTGATATACCCTAGCTATAATCTATCAACTTATTCGCAATAATAGACCAGTCGTCCGACTGATCCACCCTAGTTCACGTGGTGAGCTCACGCGGCCCATCACACTACACGTGCGGCGCTCTTGAACCTCACGCTTCACGGTTTACATATACAGGGTCTTGCAAATGGCTCCAAGCTTTCTCGAGGGATAACACTGCCCTTGTATCGTTTAACAACTCTTCTTGTAAGACAGACTTTTGAAAATTATTAAAAATTATTGGTTACTTTTAACGTGAAATAAAAACAAGAATTATAGAACAAAAGTTGTTCAGAAACATGGGCTGCGGGTAACGCATGAGAGATTTGCAGTCATCAACAAAAGGCCCTGTATAACCGCGCAGCCCGCTAGTTGCGCAACAAATTCCCTGCCGTTATATAAACTGCAACGTGATGCCGCCAACGTGAACTCAGGCCTTGACCGATAGACACATAGATAGCTAGTTAGTTTAATTATACCTATATGACTGGAAATGGACTACGTTTGTATGTTTGTTAGTATGGAGTGCAACGTGATTTCAGTCATGAACTTGAAGAACATCAATGTTAATAATGTAATAAACAAAATGGTTGCGCAATATTTTCTACGAATTATTAGTAATACAGCACTGCCAAATACTCAAATGACTTTGCACCTATTCTAGAAATCACCGGAACATTTTATTGGACGAGGATCAAAAACACCATTCGCAAATTAAAGTGTTTCTTTGAACAACTCATTATGAGATGGAACATCTAAAAATATTATATTTTTCATCTTCCAAGAAGTCCTGTTTGTCAATGGAAAATATTTCAAAAAGTTAGCATCCACAGCTACACCAAATGTTTTCAAAGAATAGCATTGTGCTAAATTTTTAAAGTAATTTAAATGCAAAATGGCGTCGCTCTTGACCTTCTAAGCATACTAGATAACGGCAGCCATCTTGGAAAAAGTAGAGAAAGTAGTACAAGAGTAACTTTCTACTTGCACGGCAAAGTAGGCCATGCGCCGGCGACAATTTGCCATTTGAAATGCTCTGTTTAGACATTTAAAAACAATCATCTTCTGTGCCTGGTCTAGGTTACAAAGATTGCTGGAGAGTACGGTGATTGTTTATATTAAAACCAAAGCTTTGTTTAGTCTAAAAGAAATTTAAGAGATAACTATTTTCTTTTCGCGTGAGAAAGTTGACTCATTAGCTCGACTGTTTTCTGTTAAGTTAAACCAATTTAGCATACAAGATCATGTTTCTGCGTAGCTTCTGGTTAGTACTTTCTGTTATGATATTATGTAGGTTAGGTCGGCGCTACGGTGCATTGTCTACTGTAATCGATTATGTCAAGATGTCTGTTTTGAAAACTTCATCGCCGGTAGAATGTTTTGTCTTACATGTTACGTGCTCTTCCTTCTGTACTTTTTATTTAGTCTCGGCCTTTATTGTCTTAGACTATTAATGTGGACAAGGATTCGCGAAATCTCCGCGTTCGTGACCGATTTTTCGCAGCAGACGGCCTAATTTCAAGTGATGCAGGGGTTATTTTGGGGGCGGCCTCTATCGGTCGGCGCGATAATGTTTGGTGTCAAGGTTCTGTTTCGTAACACCGTCTTGCGTCGTATCAAATGTGTCAAGGTCCTCGGATACTTCCTTACTTCCGCGTGATTCTATTCTTTAATTATTTTCTTCGTCTGTTTCCACGTTTTCAGATTTAGAACACCTACTGCGCCGGCCTTGCTCTAGACTGTCTAATTGTCGAATTATTAAGAAACACTTAACCCATTTTCAGTGCGCCAGTTCTTGGTTACATAACCTTCAGTTTTTAAGAAGGTGTGATCCTAATGAGTTGTAATTACTTTTGTAATGAGTCACGTGTGATTGTTTTTGGTTTTTAGTCTTCATCATTAGTCAACTAGATCAGTAGGTTATGACTCACCGGGAATACCTTTGGTTTATTATTAACCTCAGGTTAAAAGAGCAGTTTTGTGGAACCGACCGCAAAAATTGCTTTGTCATGCCAGTATTGTATCATGATTTTGTCGCAATTTAGAGCTGTTCAGAGCCATCATCAATCGTCGAATTCAGTCGAAGGATGTCATAATCGTAGCTGTAACAGTTTGTCGCAATTGGTCCACGTGTGTAAGTAGGTTACTGCGCGAGCAAGATAAAAAAAATAGGTCAAGTTATCTTTGTTCGTCCTCGCCGCGATGAATTTATCGGTGTGTATTGCGCGTGAAAAATTTACGTAACAGTCTTCATACACACGTGTTTGTACTATAGAGGTAGATTCAGCTTCAGACGTTTATAGTCTTCGTTACAAGAAGTACTTTTTTATCAAGTAGTTTTTTTCTTTGGCCTCGTTTTTAATCCCGCCGAGGTCTCGGAATTTCGGTTATCATTGCTTCTTCCGTAGTTATTTATTAAAACAAATTATAACTTCTTTATCGTGACCTCTTTTGGTTACATTAAAATGAGCGATAAGACTTTATGGTGCCATTGGCTTGAGCTGCGCAGTTAATGTATGGGTCAGTTTCATTTGTTATTTATATATACTTTTGTTGTTGTTACATTTTGTATAGCAACATTTTACAACATTCCAAGCATAGTGACTTGACTTTACTATTTCAATATACATCGCATGCTCCGAATCAGGGTCGCCACGATCGTACTATATACGAGTAATGAGCATTAAAATTCATAGACTTGCATGATCAGCTAAATGCATGCGGTCGACCTTATCTTGTACCTTCCGGACAGCCTTGCATATAGTTCCTGCATTACGTCATGATGCATTTTCGTATTACAATTCGTTACAAGTTACAATTTTACAACCCTTTGTTCAGTTTTGCGGAACTTTGTTGTGGCCTTTGGTTTTATTATTATCTGTGAGTCATGGAGCTTCTTGATAAACGTGCTATTCATGTTCATACTCGTCAACACAACTGGCATTGTGTGGTACTTGCTCGATATTGCGCAATGTACCCTGCAAACGTTGCGTCACACATGACATAGTAAACTGACCTTAACTAAGCGATCGATTCTGCAGCTATGTCTGCTTGTATGCGG
Organism: Scrobipalpa costella; assembly: GCA_949820665.1. Taxonomy (NCBI): domain Eukaryota; kingdom Metazoa; phylum Arthropoda; class Insecta; order Lepidoptera; family Gelechiidae; genus Scrobipalpa; species Scrobipalpa costella. Next base: position 7,788,498 of record OX463320.1, on the reverse strand, counting down.
TATATCTTTCAATGTGTATCTTTTGTTATGTATTCAAGTCCTTTGTTTTTGCATGTTGCGTCACTGGAAACTACGGATTATATCTATTAGCGATTCTCGGAAAATATAGTGTTTGATATTGATATATTGATATGCTTGTAAATTTCCTATTGCTGTTCCCAATGTCGCACTGCTTGTTTCTTTATTTAACTTGACAGTATCATTGATATTCACAGCTATTATATCATCACCTAGATAGCCGGTTCATTCATGTTTCGTCTGGTTCCCGCCGGATTGTATCTTATCGTCAGGATATTTAATTAATTATATTATACCAGTATCTATCCTATCTATAATAGATTGCATATTTCGTTGTTCCGGACGAAGTGAGGCCAAGGGCGGTCCGAGGGCTGTCCCGTATGTACACAGATAAAGTTATATATCGATTGAGGCCTTTGCCTTGAGCCGATAAAAGCGAAGATAAAATCGGGACAATTTGGACCGAGGTCAAACATAATCATTTGTTACTGTTCCAAATTTTTCCGCATTGTGAAAATATTTGGAGAAGAATTTTGTTTCCATTTCGTTGATGGACTGTTAACAAATGTTAATCTAAGATGAACGTAGAAAATTTATTTCGATTAAAAATTGTCGCAAAATTTAATCGATTATAAAGATTACAAAGATTTTTACTAATAGATTTTGTAATTTACCTCCTTCCTTGAATTTTTCCTACTAAATCTAAAAAAAAACCACAAAACTCAAAGAAACACATCTCACAAAAATCTAAAGAAGACTAACAAACACAACGCAAGTGTTACAGTTTCCGCAGATCCAAACGCACGGCATCGAACCTTGAGCCAGTTGGGTAAGCACACCAACAATGGGTTACACCGTTTCAACAGCCGGTGCCAGCGATTACAAAACACTGGTTTGCTGCAACCCGCCAATTAAATGAAATTCACAATTCGATTTTGCCAATACGAATTGCAAGCCATGTTGCGAAGTTTGAAGTTTCGGTTACACACCGGATAGTTGGGAAAAGGGCGAATATTCATGAATTTATGGAAAGGCAAGGAAAAAATTACGAATGAAATCAAATAGAGCCATTATAATGAAAAATAAAAAACAAAAAGTTAAGGCTATGAAACGATTTGAATAATTTGAATTATGTACCGAAACACAAAGTTTTGATTTTATGGATGAAAACAATAGAACTAAAGATCGAATAAATGACAAAGAAATTGCGCAGACCGACGAAGTTAAAATAAAACGCAAAAAAGTAATCAGGAAAAACTGGGACTACTCTGATAAGAATAAAACATACCGGTGCGATTCGCAAATGGCGAAATGTAAACAGTTGCAGACGTAGATAATAAAGTCAAGGAAGTAAAAGACAAACAAAGATGCAAAACAAGGCAAAGACATTATCATTGAGACGTCCTAACATGGGTTATGTGCGGGCAAATAGGTTAGGTTAATCAACTTAACAAATATTTTTGGCACGGTCGGTGCGGTGGTGATGGGTAAACAAATTTTTAGGAGTCATTGACTTGACGCGGGAAAAACATCTACGCAACGATGATCATCAGGAAATTCTCGAAACGGTTCGTCATTTGGAAGATGATTTAATTTGTGAAATATTTTGTAAGTCTACAAGTTTTTTGTTTTTAAATTAATGTAATTTAGCAATGCAGTTAGGCATTTTTGAAACAAGCCTTTCAGGTTTGTAACGCCTTTTGTTTAATTTTATTTGTATTTAAAAAATAAAGATTGGATTTAAAATAGATTTTCGTTAAAATCCATTAACTTTATGTTGCGGGTACTTACTTCGATCGTTTTGAATTATACATTTGCAACCAACTGTTTTATTATTTTTAAAGCATTTAATATGATTTGAAATTAACGAAAGAAAAAATATTTCTGAAATTGAAAGAAACATAAGAAATTGGTACTTACGAAAATATTTGCGGTGTTCAAGAACTCCTTGTGGTTAAATTATCCAAATGTGGCATAAATGTCAAAATATCACTAAAACAGCAATGCACAGGTTCAGGTGCTTAGTTCACAGTTTCAGGGTTAATTAAGATCCAAGTGCACTCCCACTTTTCACGTCCTCAAAAATCTTTGTCACTATCACAATGTTGTTATGACGAAATATCCAATGAATGGCGTAGAACTGTTGTGTTGTGGACACGTCTGTTCTCAGCGAAGTCAACGGTGCGACTGAATCCTGTAGTGGGGTCGAGCGACTCGGTGGGCCTGCAATACTCACACTAACACAACTATTCAGCTGTGTGCGTGAGTTGTCGATGTGTGCGCGCTTTTGTGTTTATGTGTGGGTATTTTATTTACGTAACTCCAACTTACCCCGCGTCTGTGTAATCATTCGCGTATTGAGTCAATGTAGTGTCAATGTTTTTTAGCTAATTTTTCGATTGAGTCATATGTTTTCGGTACGTTTTCGGCGAAGTCTGTAATCGTTTGATAAACTAGTTATTTTTGGTTGCTTTTTGTTGATGCAATATTATTGATATCTGTATCATGTTCCGTGTCTTGTTAATTTAGTCTATAGCTTTAGATATGGCAATTCATATAATAATCAATTGTTTTGTATTTCCTAATTCTATTACTTTTTCGTGATATCGATATACATATTGAACAATAACTATAACTGTGAGGAAACTAATATAAGTTTTTTTATTATTATTATTATTACTAGCCTGCTGTGTCCCACTGCTGGGCAATATAAGTTAAATTGAAAATATATTAAAAATAAAATAAATAAACGTTATTAAAATTTACCGTTACTGTTTAATTGATATATGAATGACTAAATATAGCAATAATTACTTTCCAAAAAATTACAATAATATTAAATTTGTGTGAAAATGTTTCACAAGTCAATTTCAACTTCTAAATATAGGTACATACGAAAAATTTCGAACGGGAGGGATTCGAAACCACAACCTATGTATATTTAGAGGTTTAAAAGCATTAACACTTTAAATCATCATCTCCCTATCGCCTTATCCCGTATTTCACGGAGTCGGCTACCTAATCTAGGGGATTGAACGAGGGCACTGGTTTTTACACAGAGCGACTGCCATCTGACCTCCGCAACCCAGAAGGGAAACCAGACCCAATCCTAGATTAGCTCAGAGTTTTCAAGCCGCCAATGCTTAGCACTGGTCTCTGACATGGCTTAACGACTAATATCTACGGTATTAAACGATATTAACCGGGACCAACGGCTTAACGTGCCTTCCGAAGCACGGAAAAAGCGCCGAATAAACGTACATATGAAATTCGAAAACCGAAAAACACATTGGTACGTGGCGGGATTCGAACCACGACCTCCCCGCTCAGGAGGCAGCAGCCCTATCCACTACACCATCGGGCTCTCTTAAATATCAAATATTAAAGTAAAAAGATAAGTCAATTTTAACCATTCAAAGAATAATAGGAACAGTAAATATATGTGAAATAACCTATTATTCTAAAGTAAAAACATCTTACAACTAACAATGTTAAAAAAACTTAAACTATCAGTTTGTTATGTCTATGTGACCGAGTTACTGGAAGCTAACTACTTCATGAGGTCATTATAATTTATAACATAAATAATTATGATACAATTTATACACTATTCTTTGTTCACGGAATTGCATAACAGGAGTGTGAAGTCACTATTATAATATAATACATACATATAATCACGCCATTATCCCTAATGGGGTAGGCAGAGCGTAAACGACATAAAAAAGGTCTTTCGCCACATCTGACAAAGTTTTGAGGGTAATTTAAGATAGATTTGTAGGTATAGATATTGCTGTAGTGACATTTGTTGTAAGCCCATCGCCTAAATTGTAATATACAGAATCCCTCGGATCCCTTAGGTGGTTTCTACAGCATGCCCGGGAGGACATGCAGCTGGCACATTCTACGTTTTTCTCTCGCTCCCAGTCCAGCATGTCCTTTTTTTTATAATACAACTATTATAATATTATAATGATGAGTCTATTGTATGTTACATAACTTGGTTGGCGCAGGGCGCCATAATTGCTATCATAAGTAAGTGGGTAGAGTTCTAAGGAAGTAGGTAGGTAGATTAGATAATAATATGCTTTAGTTCCTTAACACGAGCGTATAGGCAATTGCAAACAAATAAAAGTAATTATGTTTGGGTTCAGCTAAAAAAATTGTTTTAGATGCTTGGACTATAATTTCTTTAATGATTATTAAAAATCTATACATATAATAAATCTCTAGAAGGGTCGTGTCTGTACATTGAATATTTTTACAAAGAAATAATTGCAGCAGGCATAATAAATATATTTTTCATATTATTATGATAAAACCATTAGACAAAAATTATATCTACCGCTTCGATTTAGTAAAAATAAAAGTATTACGAAGTATAAAATTACAACAAAATTAACTTTTAGCTCGTATAAGATTAAGTCATACAAATACAGATTAGTGATGTCAGTGCACAGTAAATCCATGTTTCAGAATATATTTAAAAGGACTTATCTAGTTAAAATACTTAAATACGTTTACTCTAATAGGATTTGCAAGTGAAGTCCGATGCATACGATTAGTATAATTACATTGTAAAATTGTTATGCATGCTAATATTCATGTCTGTTGTGTACTTTATACTGTCACTAGCGACCCGCCCCGGCTTCACACGGAAAACATCAGTGTTTCTCTACTATATTATGCATGTATTATACATATAAACCTTCCTCCTGAATCACTATATCCATTAAAAGAAACCGCAACAAAATCCGTTGCGTAGTTTTAGAGATCTAAGCATACATAGGGATATAGGGACAGAGAAAGCGACTTTGTTTTATACTATGTAGTGATTATTACCCGACTGTCAAAGAAGGGTTATGTTTTTCGTGCGTATCTTGTGTGTATGTATGTACTGATATTTTTTTATTACCTCCGAAACGGCTGGATGGAATTCGACAATTAGGATATCATTTGATGTCTCAAACACCCGAGTGTTCTTAGGTAGGTGTAATTTTTCAAAATGGCGGATTTTAGGCGCTAAATTGTAAGTCTTCAAATATATATTTTTGTGTATCAAAATAGTGGGGTATCAAAATAAAGGTAATTCAAAGGAGATTACAAAAAGATATATGTTACATATGGTAAAGCTCATTTTTAAAACATGCATTAAATATTTTTTTATAGGTACTACAGTCGGGTCCTTTGAATTTCTTTTTTTAAAGACTTGTTGCTAATATTATTCAACTTGCACTTAAATTATCTATAGAAGTAAAATTGTTCTAAAAATTGGTGCAAAATATCAAGATATGAATCTATCCATGAAATTAAAAACAACTTTTCTCTATAAAATAAATTTGATGTCCTATACTCAGTGTCGTGTCAGTTCGATGACGACCCGCGCAGCCTAGTTGGCAGAGTACCTGCCTGCTACGCAGAGGGTCCCGGGTTCGATTCTCGGCCAGGGCAGACATTTGAATGATGAGTTTAAATGTCTGTTTCTGTGTCTGCGTGTTCTTTGTGGTTGTTTCTGTGTATGTCCATGGCACCCCGATACAGGGAATCCTAGTGGGGGCTATGAGAGTGTATATTGTGTGTTTAAATATATTTTTTTTTCAATATCATTAATTACATTCGTGTAGATCGAAACAAATGGATCTCTCAGGATATCTAATATTCATTAAATCCACTGACCATACTTTTGTAAAAGAAAAACAGGCAACGTAACTCTACATATATGAAAATATTTATTTTTACTCAACAACTGACAAACAATAGTCTATTTGACAAACATAGACAACGACCTCCACGCTAAATTTAAATATAGTTAGTATATAAAAAACTAACTATAATCTGGTTTTACCACTTAAAAATTCACAAATGTTTCTGTTCAATGGTTACGCAATGGTCACGTTTTGTATAATGGATGATATAATAACTATTTGTATATTAATACCTATATTTTATACATACACATAATTACGCTTTTATCCCTAATGGGGTAGGCAGAGCGTAAACGACCTAAGCAAAGGTCGTTCCGCCACATCTGACAAAGGTTTCAGGGTTATTTAAAATAGATTTGTAGGTATATTGCTGTGGTGACAGGTTGTCAGTCTATCGCCCAAATTTCAATATACTGAAGCCCTCGGATCCCTTATGCTCCATGCTGGACTGGGAGCGAAAGAAAAACATAGAATGAGCCTGATGCATTACCTCCCGGGCATGCTGTAAAAACCAGCGAAGGGATTCGAGGGTTACTGTATATTGCAATTTACGCGATCGGCTGACAACCTGTCACCACAGCAAAATACCTATAAATCTATCTTAAGTATCCCTCAAAGATTAGTCAGACGTGGCTGAACGACCCCTGTTTAGGACTGTTTACGCTCTGCGTACCCCATTAGGGATAAAGGCGTTATTATATGTATGTATGTATGATGTATACCTAGATATTATGCATAATACAAGTATACTACAGGCAAAGCAGCGGGTGGACAGCTACCCACAACTATACCTGGTGTAAGGGACAGCGTCCCGCAAACTGATACGGGTTGCTCAGTCAATGACACTGAAAAATTATCAGCAAGATTTTTTTAAGGAAATGGTAAAAGCCATATCAGAGGCCAGTGCTAAGCATTGGCGGCTTGAAAACTCTGACCTAATCTAGGATTGGGTCTGGTTTCCCTTCTGGGTTGCGGAGGTCAGATGGCAGTCGCTCTGTGTAAAAACCAGTACCCTCGTTCAATCCCCTAGATTAGGAAGCCGACCCCGTGAGATACGGGATAAGGCTAGGGAGATGATGATGATGGTAAAAAGGCTTTTCCATACAAAATGTTCACCTCAATCACACAATTTGTATGGAAAAGCCAATTTTTCTTTTCACTTCCTGAAAAAAAAGGTCGTTGTCGTTGACTGAGCAACCCCTATCAGTTTGCGGGACGCTGTCCCTTACACCTTTTATGCTCCAAACGTGAGTGCATCCGTAATGAGATAACCTATTAGATTCAACACGTGATAAATAGACAGACATTAACATAAGTTCTATAATAGGTATTCTACTTGATTGTGTAATAGGTGGGTGGCAATTCTCGATAACTCATATATAATCTTACTTCAATTAATTTTCTGTTATTTTATTTAATTAGAAATGTGCCGATGGTGTAGTGGATAGGGCCACTGCCTCCTGGTCTCCTGGAGGTTGTGGTTCGAATCCCACCATGTACCAATGTGTTTTGGGTTTTAGAATTTCATATGTACGTTTATTTGGAGCTTTTTCGGTGCTTCGGAAGGCACGTTAAGCCGTTGGTCCCGGTTAATATCGTTTAACACCGTAGATAAGCCATATCAGAGGTCAGTGCTAAGAAAACTCTGACCTAATCTAGGATTGGGTCCCCTTCTGGGTTGCGAAGGTCAGATGGCAGTCGCTCTGTGTAAAAACCAGTACGCTCGTTCAATCCCCTAGATTAGGGAGCTGACCCGTGAGATACGAGATAAGGCTAGGGAGATGATGACTAATGGTGTGTAAAAACCAGCACCCTCGTTCAATCCCCTGAATTAGGTAACCAACCCCGTGAGATACGGGGCAAGGCTAGGGAGATAATGAGACATGGAATAAAGGTTACTGTTTAAAGTCAAAGAACTATTAATATTCTAACTCTTTTCTTTTCCTATATTTATAAAGTGTCAGAAATAAGTTAGCTTAGCCAGTCTTCCATCCTGGACTGGGAGCGAGAAAAATATAGAATTTGTAAGCTGCATTTCCTCCCGGGCATGCTGTTAAAACCAGCTAAGCGATCCGAGGGTTTCAGTATATTGTAATTTAGGCGACGGGCTGACAACCTGTCACTACAGAAATATACCTACAAATCTATCTTAAGTAACCCTCAAAGCTGTGTCAGATGTGGCAGAACGACCTTTGTTTAGGTCGTTTACGCTCTGCCTACCCCATTAGGGATAGAGGCGTGATTATACGTATGTATGTATAACATCACGCAGACAGAGCGTAAACGACCTAAATTAAGGTAGTTCCGCCACGTTTGACAAAGTTATGAGGGTTATTTAAGATCGATTTGTAGGTATATTGCTGTAGTGACAGTTTGTCAGCCCATCGCCTAAATTACATTATACAGAAACCCTCGGATCCCTTAGTTGGTTTTAACAGCATGCCTGGGAGGAAATGCAGCTGACACATTCTATGTTTTTCTCTTCCTCATAGGCCAGTATGGAAGAATAAAATTAAGATAAATAAAACACAGTAGGTAATTACAATACGCCCTTACAGGGCTTGTATAACATACTACCACTTAACCTAGTACAACAATACTAGTCTAGATTTCTAGACAATGGATTGCAACTATTTGCAACTAGTATTCAACTGCGTGTTCACAAAGAAGCATTGATATACATTGAGTAAATAATACGATTGTCGAGGTGTTTGCATGCCATAGCTATGATTTTTGTTTAGACTCTCTTTTACAGAGGTTGTCAAACTGGGATACGCAATTGACACCAGGGCCCCGAATCTGCTATTAAAATGAAGTCATAATGCCATTTCGATGTCGTGTCAGTAGTACAATTTTGAGTTTGTAATAATTATGAATGCAGATATTTTTTTAGTAGGTAAAAGTATAACTCTAAGGCTCGTATTCATAAAGTCATCTTAAGATTGGAAGCAATATTAAGACTTAATGTTAAAATGTCCTGAAATGTAATTTCTGATTCAAACTCAAAACTACTGCCAGTCTCAAGCTCGTATTTATAAAGTGATATCATGATTGAGAGCAATATTAAGTATGGGTTTGACAGGTGGTTTTGTACTGAAATAACATTTGTGATACGTACTCAAACTCGCTGTCACTCTCGAGAGATGATTATAAATACAGGCCTCAGTCTGATTACAAATACTTAGAAAAAAGATGAAGTCTATGAATGCACAATTTATGAGAATTTCTGTTATTGTGTTTATTAGAAGAACGTCGTATCCTATCAAACCTATAACGTAGAATGTTTGAGAGCCTCTGGTCCGTCAGCTACAGGTCGGACACTGTAACCCCTGTTGTTTAGAATTCCTAACGTATTGTTGTGTAGATATTAGAATCGGTTTGTCTAATCTGTGAACAATTGGTAAAGAATTTAAAGATCTCATACGAGTCATAAATATAAGAGTCATCTATTTCGGGAGTTGAATCTTTCATCTTTTAGAATTCATCGGTAATTACGGACATAATTATGATAGATAGTGCTTCCATGCTGGCCTGGGAGCGAGAGAGAAACATAGAATGTGCCAGCTGGAATTCCTCCCGGACATGCTATAAAAACCAGCTAAGGGATCAGAGGGTTTTGGTATATTGTAATTTAGACGATGGACAGAACATGTCACTACAGCAGTATACCTGCCAATCTGTCTTAAATGATCCTCAAAAGTTTGTCAGACGTGGCGGACCGGCTTTTGTTTAGGTCGTTTACGCTCTACCTACCCCATTAGGGATAAAGGCATGATTATATGTATGTATGTATCATCATATCTTCCATGCTGGACTGGGAGTGAGAGAAAAACAGAATGTGCCCGCTGCATTTCCTCCGGGCATGCTGTAAAAACCAGCTAAGGGATCAGAGGGTTTTGGTATATTGTAATTTAGACGATGGGCTGAGAACATGTCACTACAGCAGTACACCTGCCAATCTGACCGACTTTTGTTTAGGTCGTTTACGCTCTGCCTACCCCATTAGGGATTAAGGCGTCAATATATGTATGTATCATGATAGAAACTTTCCCAGAAATATGGGTCAATTACCAACACTTTTACTCTTTAATTAGTCATCTATGATTAGTTATCTTCAAATTGTAGCTTGGAGGTCAGCAGGTGGAAACCAGCCTGGTCTTGAATTGCCAAGAATCTTGCCTTCGAGGATCAATCTTGTAAAATAACAATGAAGCTGACGCCCGTTCTACGACGTTCCTGGACCCTGGTACAACGCATCTCTTTAACCGTCCATTCCATAAGAAGAAAATAGATATATGTTTTCATCTAAGCTTAAGAAGTACCTACTTAACAGTTTAAATTAAATAACATAGTTATACATGTATTAAATTTCATATACGAATAGTGTATCTATAAATGAGGCTCATCGATCCTGCAGACAAACTGTGTAAGCAGTTTTGTGGGACTTTTGTAATAGATATAAGTTTATTGTAATAATGATAATAACTAAATACAATACAATACAAACCCAAAGGGGCAATGCTGCCAGCGTAATGGAACGGGATGGAATTTTCGACTGTGTTTTTAGTATTAAGTTTAATGTGACATTGAATAAAGGTTATAAATAGATGATAAACTCGTTACAATTACAATCTAAAATTGCCCTCAATTTTTGTCAGACGCGGCGAAAGCGCCTTTTACGAGGCGTTTAACGCTCTGCCTACCCCGTAAGGGATAAAGGCGTGATTTTATGTATGTATGTATGCATACATACATACATACATATAATCACGCCTCTTTCCCGGAGGGGTAGGCAGAGACCACATCTTTCCACTTGCTACGATCCTTACATACTTCTTTCGCTTCATCCACATTCATTAATCTTTTCATACATGCTCGTCGGTTTAGGGTACTCTTGACCTGACCTTTCTTTAGGACGTCCCCGATTTGATCCAAGTACGTGCGTCGAGGCCTTCCCCTCCCAACATTCCCATCCATACTCGCCATATATATCTGTTTGGTCAACCTGCTTTCACTCATTCTCTCAACATGTCCAAACCATTTAAGCATTCCCTTGTCAATACCTGTCACTATATCTTCTTTCACACCACAACGTTCCCTAATCACACTATTTCGTATCCTGTCACTCAGTTTGACTCCAATCATACTTCTTAACGCTCTCATTTCTACTGCATTTATTCTGCTTTCATGCTTCTTCTGCCATACCCAACTTTCACTCCCATACATCAGTGTTGGAACCAACACCCCTCTATGCACAGCCAGACGGGCCTTATCGGACACCTTCTGACTGCTCATAAAGGCGTGCAACGCTCCATTCACCATGTTACCGGCATTCACTCTTCTTTCAATATCACTATCATTCTTTCCATCTGCTGTAAACATTGATCCTAAATACACAAACTCTTTCACTTGCTCCACTTTTTCATTCCCTATCAAGATATTACACTCTGTCATATTCTCCTTTTCAAAAACCATTGCTTTCGTCTTACTAACATTTACTTTCATTCCTTTCTTGTTCAAAGCTTCATTCATAATATTTACCATCTCCTGCAACTCTTCTGCCGATGATGCAAGTACGACTTGATCGTCAGCATAGAGTAGACATTTGACGAGTAAATCATTCATTCGTAATCCCCGTTCACTTTCTTTTAAATCTTCCAAGCAACTATCCATGAATAGGTTAAAAAGCCATGGCGACGCTACACATCCCTGTCTAACACCTTTTTCGATGCTAAACAATTCAGTATACGCCCCGTTGATCCTGACACAAGCACTAGAATCCCTGTATAAGGATTTTAGTGCTTGTATCAAAATACTGCTTACCCCATGCATGGATAGTGCTGACCACAATTCATTCCTCACCACTCTATCATAGGCCTTTTCCAAATCCACGAATGCGCAATAGACTTTTTGGTTTTTAGCCAAAGATTTTTCAGCTATGCACCGCAAGGAAAATACCTGATCCGTACATCCCATTCCCTTTCGAAATCCTGCCTGAGCATCCCATACCTTCTCATCAGTTTCTTTCGTCACTCTTTCAATCAATATCTTTGCATACAGTTTGCCGACAACGCTGAGTAGGCTTATACCGCGGTAATTTTTGCAGTCTAGCTGTGACCCTTTTCCCTTATACAGCGGAACTATAACAGCCTTGCACCAATCACTTGGTACTCGGCCGCTTCTCCAACACAAGTTGAAAAGGCAGTACAGCTGACTAGCCACTACGCCTTCGCCAGCCTTCAGCATCTCGACTGATACCCTATCATACCCTGCAGCCTTACCCGACTTCATACTATTCAACGCTTTCAAAATCTCATCCATTTCAATCTCACTGTCTATCACACTTACATCCACTTCTGGAATATTAACCTCTTGCGCTGATTCCTCTTTTTCAAACAAACTTTCAAAATATTCCTTCCATCTTTTCAACACGCATTCCTCACCTTTTACGATACTACCATCCTGGCTTTGAATCCTAATCAACTCGGATGATGCGGTTTTACCTCGAGCTGTCCTTATGGATTTCCAGAAAACTTTCAAGTTCGAACGAAAGTTCTCTGTTAGCCTCTTGTCAAACTCATCCTTATTTTCATCTTTCTTTCGAGACACAGTTTTCTTCACTTCATCCTTCAAACTTTTATACTCCTTTCGTGCTCTCTCTACATCCTCATCTGTCGCTTTTTGATTTCTTTGGTTAGCTTTAGTAGCCAACCAATCCAACCATGCTTTCTTCTTTTTCTCAACAACTTCTTGTACATCTTTACTCATCCATACACTCTTTTGTTTATTCCCTTTCGTGCGTCTAGAAATTCCACATACTTCTGTAGCAACTTTCAAAATTCCTTCCTTAAATCCCTTCCAACCTTCTTCAATATCAGCCATCTCATCTAAGCCACAAAAATCATCCTTCAGTCTTTTAACATATTCTTTTCTTACATCCTGGTCTTGCAAATTTTCTACTTTCACTCTTTCCATGACACTGGTAGGCTCGGTTTTCCTATGGCGCCACCGACTGAACAGACCACTTATTCGGGACATCACCAGGAAGTGGTCTGAGTGGATTCCGGCACCACGATAAGCGCGAGTGTCCATGACTTTTGTCTTCAATCTTCCATCCACAATCACAAAATCTATCATAGTTCTACTAGAACCTTCTTCTCTTGTATATGTGTGAATCTTTTTATGTCGAAACATTGTATTCGACACAAAAAGACCCCACTCCGAACAAATCTCTAACAGACTCTTTCCATTCTCATTTATTCTTTCATCACCAAATGCACCTAAAACCTTATCATACCCATCTCGCTTCACCCCAACCCATCCATTAAAATCTCCAAGCATGATAATCTTTTCATTCGCCTTGCAGATTTTCAGTACATCTCTCATACTATCCCAGAACTCCTCATTTTCCCTTTTAGCTTTTGTGGAACCACCCGAACCTCCATCTGTCGGTGCGTAGACACCTAGGACAAAGATTCGAGTAATTCCGACCTTCAGCCTAATCCAAAGAAGTCGTGGGCTTACACACTCAAACTCAGTCACACATTCAGCCATTCGCGCCGAAAGGAAAACACCGACTCCCTTGCTTGCTCGATCAGTACTGGGTACCCCAGACCAATAAGCAACATAGGGTCCATGTTTGGTCGTGTCGCATCCTTTCCGCTTTGTTTCATTCACACACAATACATCTATATGCCTGTCATCCATCATCTGGCATACTTCATCAATTTTATCTACCATTCCTCCTCTAACATTCATCGCAGCAAAGCGGCTTTCCGAAGCCCGCGTTCCGCTCCCGCCAGGAACGAGACGTGATGTGTCGCGATCCACATCGCCGCCATATTGATTTGCATTGTTTTTTAAAATCATTGCGTTCCCACGAGTAGCAAGGGTCAATATATGTCCCTCCTGGCAGAGCCCCGCTTACCAGGATAAGGTTAGCCATGATCTGGGGTCACCGGGTCCCAGGGCAATCGGCACGCTCAAAACTAGGCTCGCCCCTAGCCATGCATCCATCGGCGCGGCAGACCTTAGATTGGCGGAGAGGGAAGGATAAAGGAGGGTGGAAGGAAAAGGTGTGTAGGAGGGGACAGTTAAGGTTTGTGGTAGGAAACTAGGTGTAAGGTTACTACTGCCTCGGAAAACTGGGTTTGTGGCTGTAGTAGCTCGGGAAGCCGGGGTCGCATACCCGTATACAACACCAAACTACCGGACAGGCAGCTTGGTTGTGTATCCCCTGACGTATGTATGTATGTATGATAAACTCGTATTGGGAACCTCTTTGTATATGGCCAAGAAAGCAACTTTTCTGTTCATTATGGTTGACATCAGTTCACATTTACATCTTGGCTAAATGCCTTATCTAAAGAAAAGATTGAAGACCTGGCTTAATGCCTTATTAAATATTATTTTTGAAATTTTAAATAAACTAGCAACCCGCCCCCTTTCGCACTGAAATTATCAGTGTTTCTCTACTATATTATGCATGTATTATACATGTAAACTTTCCTCTTGAATCACTCTATCCATTAAAAGAACCGCATCAAAATCCGTTGCGTAGTATTAAAGATTTATGCATACGTAGGGATATAGGGACAGAGAAAATGGCTTTGTTTTATACTATGTAGTGATAAAAGTTTAGGCTCTATGTATTTGTGCCGTTGCCTATCCGATAAGGATAAAATTAAAAACAACAAAATAGTGCTTTTATATGACAATAAGTGCTTTAAAAATATTTTGAAATACTATCCAAAACGTGTAATTTAAGCCCTGTGCGTGCTGACCATTCAACCAGGACAAAGTCTTTTATTAACTTATTTGAATCTAGCCTACCTACTTTTTTTCTGAAAATCCCACCGCTGTTATATACCAAAAATATGTGGTTTCATTAACGCACATAGTAAAATGTTTCCTGGAATATTAACCAGGAAGTTGAAATACATTACCTTCTAATTTGTATTTGGGGAAATTCTAAATTTTCTGTTTGTAGGCATATATCATGACCGATACCAAAACTAGGTACAGTTTTACGTATGTACATTGTACGTATTACATAATACTTTCTTCCATGTTGTACTGGATTCTTTCATGCTGGACTGGGAGAGATAGAAAAACATAGAATGTTCCAGCTGCCCTTCCTCCCGGGCATGCTGTTGAAGTCAGCAAAAGGGACTCGAGGGTTACAGTGTATTGTAATTTAGGCGATGGGCTGACAACCTGTCACTAAAGCAATACATATTACAATCTAAAATTGCTCTCAATTTCTGTCTGACGTGGCGAAAGCGCCTTTTACGAGGCGTTAAACGCTCAGCCTACCCCGTAAGGGATAAAGGCGTGATTTATGTATGTATGTATGTATGGACTGGAAGTGAAAGAAAAACATAGTATGTGCCAGCTGTATTTCCTCCCGGGCATGCTGTAAAAACTAGCTAACGGATCCGAGGGTTTCAGTATATTGCAATTTTGAGCGATGGGATGACAACCTGTCAACAGCAATATACCTACAAATCTATCTTAAATAACCCTCAAAACTTTGTCAGACGTGGCGGAACGACCTTTTATTTAGGTAGTTTACGCTCTGCCTTCCCCATAGTATATATGTCTGTATGACATAGTAAAATTGGTTAGTTTTTAAAAAAAAAACCAGACATTCAAGGAACAAAAAAAAAAACTCGTTTAAATTGAGCAGTGACGTATTTTGTAACTTATCAATACGTATCGTATCATAAAAACACACCCGCGGTAATAATTTATTTCTGTGGTAATTAGATGACGTCACAATTTAGTGATAAACTGTCTGGAAACCCATACACTTATCGCTTCTGGGTATAAGCTCGAACCATAATCCACCAGACGAATAAAATAAAACATGTTTAATTAATTTTGATATAAATATAATATGACGTTTATTGTATGAGTCATATGTAATTATTTCCATCTGAACTGATATGTCAAAATTAATTTGTAGAGATATACTTTATTTTTATTTACTTCCATGCTGGACTGGGAGAGATAGAAAAACATAGAATGTTCCAGCTGCCCTTCCTCCCGGGCATGCTGTTGAAGTCAGCAAAAGGGACTCGAGGGTTACAGTGTATTGTAATTTAGGCGATGGGCTGACAACCTGTCACTATAGCAATACATTTTTCAATCTAAAATTGCCCTCAATTTTTGTCAGACGTGGCGAAAGCGCCTTTTACGAGGCGTTAAACGCTCTGCCTACCCCGTAAGGGATAAAGGCGTGATTTATGTATGTATGTATGTAGAGATACGTAAAATGACTATTATTTACCTATAATAATGAGTCACAATTATTTATTTGCGGAGGTCAGATGGCAATCGCTCTGTGTAAAAACCTGTACCCTCGTTCAATCCTCTAGATTAAGTAGCCGACCCCATGAGATACGGGATAAGGCTAGGGAGCTGATAATGATGTGAATTAATTACATATCCAATGTCTGTTTAATTTATCAGTGTGATAAGTTTCTTCCATGCTGGACTGGGAGCGAAAGAAAAACATAGAATGTGCCAGCTGCATTTCCTCCCGGGCATGCTGTAAAAACCAGCTAAGGGATCCGAGGGATTCAGTATATTGTAATTTAGGCGATGGGCTGACAACCTGTCACTACAGCAATATACCTACAGATCTATCTTGGATGACCCTCTAAACTTTGTCAGACGTGGCGGTACGACCTTTGTTTAGGTCGTTTATGCTTTGCCTACCCCATTAGGGATAAAGGCGTGATTATATGTATGTACGTATGATAAGTACCTGCAATGCCTATGTTTATTTAATTTATCTTTTACAATAGCCATAAGTGACTACAACCTGCAAAGTTCGTGATAAAAGCATGTATAAACATAAAAGAACTTCGGTAAGTAACATACAACACGCATCGAACCGCTGTTTAATCTATTTCCCCAATGTAATCTCTTTAAATAAACAATATACTGTCTAAACAAAAGAAACCATATTATTATTATACAATAACGCTACTCACATGACCAATGATTATCATGTTATTATGTAATGGATATTATCACTGCCTCCGTGGTCTAGCGGTCTGAGCCATGGGCTCTCGACCCGGAGGTCCCGGGTTCGATTGTTGTTTCTAGTTCGGTTAGGACATTGCAGGCTGATCACCTGATTGTCCGAAAAGTAAGATGATCCATGCTGTCGGATGGGCATGAATGTCTGTCCTGCGCCTGATTTCTCTTTGGTCGTGTCAGCCTGTCCCATCAAAGAGATTGAAGGAATAGAGATAGAGAGTGTACTTGTTTGTGTGTTGCGAAAATACTAGGGCACTAAAAACCAGTCCTGCGCTGTTGGCCGATCTCTGGGAGATTGGCCGCCACCACCGAAAATCGGTGGGAGGACTATTATTGGCAGTCAAAATAAAATAGTTTTGTTTTTACATCAAACAATGTCAAAGTTTATGCCAATACAAAACTATATTCATTGGAACCCAAACATCGTTTTGTTTTAAACATATTTTTATTATTTGTATGATAAATGTTTGCTTTTTTATTAATTGTTGGCCGTTATCGAATGCTTCGTGTCATCGAAAGTTTTTAAAGAAAATAAATTAAATAATTCTTTGACAATGTACTCTACAAATTGAATCTATTCTATTAAGTTACCACAAAATCCCAAAACGACGCGGTAAATCCCCTTCCATAAATCAATAATATAATACAAACAAAAAACAATTCGTCGTATTATATCGATTACGTAAAACGGAAGAATCCATTCTAAATAATCGATTATATAACTGGCATAATAAACCCACTGGCATTGACATTCGAAGTTCGAAAAAGCAATATGGCGCGACTCGAGTTGGCGCCAACGACACAGAGTGAGTCATAAAAATCGCGGGAAACGGAAGTGTTCGGGTGAATCAATACAAAGAATGTGTAATGTATTACCTACATACTTTATTCTAATATTTTGGCGTCTGGATTCTCCGTAATTTTACGAGATTTCTCGTTATCAGTCAGTGACTCATGCTCATCTTATGATACAATGATTATGATTCAGATAGGACTTACAATTCTAGCACAGAAGTTGTTTTATAAAATAAATATAAGGACTTATTAGACTTTCGAGTTAAAGACTACCTAGTTATTATTTAATTGTTAAACCAGGAATTATTACCTTGATGTATCATAAAATAATAACTCTATCTGAGTTAAGAAGTTCTATCTACGCAGTTATGTTTTCTTGTGTTATTTCGAAACCTTAAATATTGAGCAATAGAAAATGTTGACTGATATATTTATCATAGGTGTACCTAATCTTTAACAATATAATTTTATTTATGTGTTACAAATTCCTTACAAAGTCCTTTCATGCTGGCCTGGGAGCGAGAGAAAAGCATAGAATGCGCCAGTGCCCATAATACTCGCCGCATTTCCGCGTTTTATAGCCATGGACAGTCTTCATCATTTAGAATAAATTCTGTTAGGACTAAGATAATTACAGTGGTATATCCAGGTTTAAAGAGATTTTAGAAGTTTCTAATATTCGAATATTTTCATTGATATAGAAGAATATTTCTTCAAATATTTTACCTAATACATAATGTGATGTTGGATTATTTTTGTGACGACCTGCTTACACATTTTTAAATAGTGACCCGACTAATATTACATTGACAATATTCGTCAAGAAATTTGGCACATTACAAAATATTCGGCAACTCACTAGTGGGTTTGATAGAGGTATTCACGTCGACGTTTCGACCCTATACGAGGATCTTCTTCAGTCAAAAGTAGCACTTGACGCGCGGAGGAGTGTGACTCGTATAGAGTCGAAACGTCGAGGTGAATACCTCTATCACACCCGCACGTGAGTTGGCGAATATTTTATAAATATGACACTTGTTCATCGTTTAGTGATAAAATTTGGCACAGAATTTAAGATTTGATGATAGACTGTGTTGAATCAGGTCTATATAATTTTTTACTAGAAGATATTAGGTGAATCATAATATAACAAAACATAAAAATACTTTATTGCACGTAAGAATACAAATCATACACAACAGATAATAAAAAAAAAAGACAAGTACAACATTTCTTCCATGCTGGACTGGGAGCGAGACAAAAACATAGAATGCGCCAGCTGCATTTCCTCCTGGGCATGCTGTAAAAGTCAGCTAAGGGATCCGAGGGTTTCGGTATATTGTAATTTAGGCGATGGGCTTACAACCTGTCACTACAGCAATATACCTACAAATCTAACTTAAATAACCCTCAAAACTTTGTCAGACGCGGCGGGACGACCTTTGTTTTGGTCGTTTACGCTCTGCCTACCCCATTAGGGATAAAGGCGTGACTATATGTATGTACAACATAGATGGCCTTATTGGTAAGGAATCAGTCTAGATCTTGACTTGAATACAGTACGCATCAAAGATTTTAATGACATACTATTATGATGCCATTATGATTCTATTAAACCAAATTGTCATTTTATTGCTGTTGAAGTCAGCAAAAGGGACTCGAGGGTTACAGTGTATTGTAATTTAGGCGATGGGTTGACAACCTGTCACTAAAGCAATACATATTACAATCTAAAATTGCTCTCAATTTTTGTCAGACGTGGGGAAAGCGCCTTTTACGAGGCGTTAAACGCTCTGCCTACCCCGTAAGGGATAAAGGCGTGATTTATGTATGTATGTGTCATTTTATTGAAATGTAAAACGTAATGTACCAATAGTATTTCCAACTCAGTTTTAGAATAAAGATAAACAAAGTTTCATGTCTTTTTATTCAAAAACATATTTCAAAAATATATGATACGTGTGGGCAAATAAGTTAAATTACTAAAACTATTTCATTATGTTGTCATATCTAATAGCTAAAACTTATTTTAGAAATCAGATCTTCGATTAAAAGACATGAAACTTCGTTTTCCTTTATTCTAAAACTATTAATGAAAAAACCGGAGAGAATAGATCTCCTGTCCTTTTCCAATGTTTTTAGTCTGAAAGTGACAAAAAGATTTTAATTTTAGTTTTAGCCGGAAAATCTAGAATCGAGCCCAATAAATAAAAAAAATATTGTGAAATTGTATCTCAAAGTACTTAGATTTCTTTGTAAAAATATTGCGCATGCGACTAACCTACTTAGATTACTCATACATAGTTAATCTGGCATATTGCGCATTATGTTTTATACAACACAACACATTATGCGTCGTGCCTTTCACAAGGACAAAATATCCTTCCGTAGAACAATATTAATACCAGGTGTAAGGGACAGCGTCCCGCAAACTGATAGGGGTAGCTCAGTCAACGAAATTGAACAACATTCAACAGGAAATTCTTTGAGACGATAAAAACAAGACCTCTCCATACAAAATGACCACCTCAATCAGAAAAAAAATATGGAAAAGCAAAATATTTCTTTAGTTACTGAAAAATATTCTACTAAAAGTTGTTCAGTTTCCTTGACTGAGCAACCCCTATCAGTTTGCGGGACGCTATCCCTTACACCCCGTATATAATAGAGTAATTTATTCAGGCTGCCTTATAGTTGACAGCAGTCTCTTCCAGACAACCTTTGGGTAGAGAGGAGTAGCATAAGACAACACAGTGTGTTTTACCATTGTGGAAAAAGAAAATATTGTAAGTATGAATCTGCTTGCCTCTGTTGTTCGGTTCAGTTGTAATAGATCCTAGGGTCTTTTGATCGTATGATTGTTCTCAGTTTGATTAAGATAATACAGGCTAATTCTCTGATTATTTGACATGTAATAATACTTACAGAACAACAATAAAAAGAGGACAGAGAATTTTCTTTATTTTTCCTCAATTCCAACCTACCAGGAATTCATAACCATTAGCATATATACCTCTCTTAACCCACGTCGTCACAGGATGCGCTAGTTCTATGACATTCCCACGCCCTTAACTACAGGTCTCGTGCATGCAACACGTGCGGGGGGAGTCACGTGAGCAGTGTGAGGGTTACGCAATGTCGCGGCTAAGGTCGGGCTTATGTAACTCCTATCGCCTATGCGCGCCTAGTACTTCTAGTGTGATTGTTGTTTAGGAAAATGCCACTCTGAATTTGATACTTACCGGATGTTTTTGTCTTGATGTATGTAGTAATGCGATATTTTTTAACAATAATATTGTTTATTCTTCCATGCTGGCTTGGGAGCGAGAGAAAAACATAGAACGTGCCAGCTGCATTTCCTCCCGAGCATGCTGTAAAACCTAGCTAAGGGATCCGAGGGTTCCAGTATATTGCAATTTAGGCGTAGGGTTGACAACCTGTCACTACAGTGATATACCTACAAATCTATCTTAAATAACCCTCAAAACTTTGTCAGACGTGGCGAAACGACCTTTATTTAGGTAGTTTACGTTCTGCCTACCCCATTGGAGATAAAGGCGTGATTATATTTATGTATATATATATGTATGTATGCATGTAGGTATGTATTTACAAAGTAATGAAATAATAGTTACACATTGTTAATATTTTAATACGTACCTTCACAATATTAAAAATCTTTCAAGAACAATAAAATTTATTAAGAGTTTTTCGGGCTCGATAGATAGATAGATATATTCTTTATTGCACATAAAACAAAAACAACAGGAATTGAGAACAAATTAAATAAAAATTAAAGTACAATAAACGCGGCCTTATTGCTATGGTAGCAGTTTCTATCAGGCAACCTTGGGTATAGGAAATTAAATGTAGATAATGCGGGATAGTGCAGCTCCTTTATTAAATAATAATAATTTTATATTTTGTATTTATTTTCTAGTCAATGTAACTTTTCCATCTCTATGTAGAACAATCTACACATACATACATAAAATCACGCCTTTATCCCCATACGGGGTAGGCAGAGCGTTTAACGCCTCGTAAAAGGCGCTTTCGCCACGTCTGACAAAAATTGGGGCAATTTTAGATTGTAATGTGTGTTTATAGTGACAGGTTGTCAGCCCATCGCCTAAATTACAATACACTGTAACCCTCGAGTCCCTTTTGCTGACTTTAACAGCATGCCCGGGAGGAAGGGCAGCTGGAACATTCTATGTTTTTCTATCTCTCCCAGTCCAGCATGGAAGAAACAATCAAAAACAATAATAATATAAGAAGTAGAACAATCTAAAACAATACTATATGTTTTTCAAGTATTGCTATTGACATTATAAAGGACCAGGTGTTTGCAGCAATAATAAAAACATAGCATTACGTAATGCAATGATACTATTGTTTTGTTCATAATAATAGTACGGCGCCGATGTACTTGGTATGGTCGAACAACATAACTGAACATGAACATACATACATAAACATAAAATTACGCCTTTATCCCTTACGGGGTAGGCAGAGCGTTAAACGCCTCGTAAAAGGCGCTTTCGCCACGTCTGACAAAAATTGAGGGCAATTTTAGATTGAAATGTGTATCCCTATAGTGACAGGTTGTCAGCCCATCGCCTAAATTACAATACACTGTAACCCTCGAGTCCCTTTTTTACTAAACATGTCTCATATTTTATACATTACTAGCGACCCGCCCCGGCTTCGCACGGAAATTATCAGTGTTTCTCTACTATATTATGCATGTATTATACATGTAAACTTTCCTCTTGAATTACTCTATCTATTAAAAGAAACCGCATCAAAATCCGTTGCGCAGTTTTAAAGATTTATGCATACATAGGGATATAGGGACAGAGAAAGCGACTTTGTTTTATACTATGTAGTGATACAAATTAGGTAAATACTTGTTTACTTAACTACAGAAAGAATTATGAAATTAAACTAAGTAAAATGAATCTATTTAATTTTTACTTGTATAGTGAGCTCGATTCTAGATTTGCCGGCTAATAATTAAAATCTATTTGTCACTTTCAGACTAAAAACATTGGAAAAGGGCAGAACTATTCTCTCCGTTTTTTTTTATTTATAGTTGGTGGTCTTATGCGTTATCTGTCAATTTTATCCTCCGTCATATGATATTGTGGATAAAGTTGACATAAATACTGGGGAAACGTACAAAACCGCGTCAAAATCTAGCGGGCAAAGTGTAAACATACATACATATATTCACGCCTTTATCCCTAATAGGGTAGGCAGAGCATAAACGTTCTAACCAAAGGTCGTTCCGCCACGTCTGACACAGTTTTATTTAATATAGATTTGTAGGTGTATATTTCTGTAGTGACAGGTTTTCAGCCCATCGCCTAAATTTCAATATACAGAAACCCTCGGATCTCTTAACTGGTTTTTACAGCTTGCGCGGGAGGAAATGCAGCTGGTACATTCTATGTTTTTCTCTTGCTCCCAGTCCAGCATGGAAGAAGTGTAAAACCACATAATAACATAATAATAAACCATAGAGTATAAATCGCCTGTCCCTTTTTAATTTTATTATTTTAAAAGTTACAGATATAGAAAGGTCCTAAAGAAAGGTCAGGTCAAGAGTACCCTAAACCGACGAGCATGTATGAAAAGATTAATGAATGTGGATGAAGCGAAAGAAGTATGTAAGGATCGTAGCAAGTGGAAAGATGTGGTCTCTGCCTACCCCTCCGGGAAAGAGGCGTGATTATATGTATATGTATGTATGTATGTTACAGATATACTTTAATTTTAGTTTTAGCCGGTGGAATATAGAATCAAGCCGAGTATAAATTCCGTGAAAATAAAAAAGAATAAAAATATGTGTGTGTATTGTTATAGAAATGTTAATACAAAAATACCGGATGATTTAGAAGAAATATTAATTGATAGTTACATATACCTACATAATAAAAATAACCGGTAAATCCTATTGTTTTGCAGAGGCGCCATGTTTCACGGGGAATTTTAAAGGAATTATATAAATCGGTATTTTGTATGTACGACGATTCGATAATGTGGAATATGAGGAAATAATATGCATTTTCTGAGTAAAACTGAATAAACATGTTTGTTTTGATTTATCATTCATTGACGGGATATTGCCACAATTCGGTACAGCGGTAAGGTAGAGCGTTCATGCGTCTGTAAAATTCCAAGGCTCGTATCTATAAAGCGATATCAAGATTGAGAGCAATATCAAGTAAAGAAATACCTACTTAACAGTTTAAATTAAATAACATAATTATGCATGTATTAAATATTATATACTAATAGTGTACCTATAAATGAGACTCATCGATCCTGCAGACAAACTGCGTAAGCAGTTTTGTGGGACTATTGTAATAGTTATAAGTTTATTGTAAAAAAGATAATAAATAAATAAATACAAAAAAAGTATGGTTTTGACAGGTCGTTTTGTACTGTAACCCCCAACATTTCAAAGTTAGAGTGAACAGGCATCTTCTGGGTGAGCTCGCACCATCGTCGACTCCGTGTCAGTCGTTCCCGACCTAGACTGGAGTCAAGAGCAAACCCGTCATTAATAAAAAAAAAAAAAACGAAAATTTCTGATACGAACTCAAACTGTCTGTCAATCTTGAGACCGCTTTTTAAATACGAGTCTTAAAGTTATATCAGATAGGATTGTGTATTTATGTCTCAGATTACTGGATTTCGTTGGTGGCGGGTTGTCAGCCCATCGCTTAGACAGGAGTTAAACATAGGTTTTATAAAGTCCTATCACTTTGGCAATCTGGTGATGATTTTTTATGGCATATGGTACGGGACTTCAAACTTCAGATAATGATGGTAGCCAAGTAGCACCCCTATTAGTAATAAAATATAATTCACTAAAAACGAAGTTAATCGAAAAACCGGTCCAACAGAATCAAAGTATAGTAATAAGGATAATTTAGAACCTTATGAATTAGCGATTCATAGCTCGTTGTGGTAACAGCAAGAAAAATTGCGATTAACAGCCACCAGCGGCAGTTTTTCATCCTGTTACTACAACGAGCTAGAAATATCCAAATATAAAATATCAAACGTGACGTCAAGACTAATAATCATGTTGAAACCAAAGTTGCAAATTTGCAATCGCTCGAAACGTTTCTAAACCCCAACTTTATGCGTCCAATGCGTACTTCTTTATAAACAATCTTGAACAACTGAACAACTAAAAGTTAGAACGAGCCCCCATCAATGTATTAATACATGTTATTATTCAACAATTAGTTCGTGCATAAGAAATGTGTTAATAGAATCGTTCTTAGAAACTTATGAACGTTTTCATCACGTTATTTCGATATTCTCTTGTTTAACCACATTTTCGGTCTTGTAACTTAAATTTGACGTTGGATTTTCAGTTTATAGCTGCTTCTATGTTTCCTCGATGGATCGGGTGTGATAGAATTACATAGAATGTACCAGCTACTTCTCTTCCCAAGTATGCCATAGAAATAATTGTTTTTTTTTATGAATATGATCTTTGACTCTTTTGCCTAAAAAATGAAATTTAGGTTGCTTTGTAATTTTTTTTAACTGTTACGTAAGTACTTCTACTACGTAAAAGGTACTTCAAGTTTATGTATCTACTAGTCACGTTGCTTGCTTGGTCAACACAAAAAAAACTTCTCTAGCAAGGAACCTTACAAATCTGAAGTTTCTAGTATTCAATTGGCCAAGTAATTTACAAAGCACTTGCTCTTTGTATATCAAAAGGAACTTTCCAACATTTTTTGTCCACGTGCCAGCCTGTCACATGGCCATAAAATCTAACAAAATGAAAAGACTTGCAAAAATTCTTTGCACAACATGAAAAGTCTAACAAATTGATAATAGAAACTTGTTTCTTTAAATACAGAATTAGATCTTTTTATTTGTGTAACGGGAAGGTTATATAAGGTTAGTGATGGGAACATTTCATGTTACGGAATTTTCTGCGGCTTGGCTATGGAATAATCTTTTGGGGACGTTGCCTCAACGTTTTATCGTATTCCAGTTTCGTATTATTGTCGTGTATTATTTTATATTTTTTTATCGCCATGTTATTAAAAGTAGGTACCGTTTTATTTGACAACATCAAGCATAATTAGGTCAACCGTGCGTGCTTATCTCTTTTTTAATTACATGTATTATTACATTAGAGTTGGTAACATTGTGGTAGGGCTGATGTATTTTTTTTAAATTATATACTTGTTTAAATAATTTTTATAAATTCCTGCATTTTCGGATGAAAAAAATAAAATTTTAGTTTTAAATTAAAAAACCTATTTATATTTTTTAATATAGAGAATTTGAGATACTTTGACAGATACAGAGTCGCCTATAGATCTAAAAAAATAAGCAGTAATTGGCCTTTCAAGGCTTATTTACAAAATAATATGTCTTTTTTAACCGCCTATTATACCAGGTGTAAGGGACAGCGTCCCGCAAACTGATAGGGGTTGCTCAGTCAACGACACTGAACAGCTATCAGAATGTTTTATTTTCAGGAAGTGACAATAAAAATTGGATTTCCATACAAAATGTCCACCTCGATCAGACAATTTGTATGAAAAATCCATTTTAATTTTTCACTTCCTGAAAGAATTTGCTGTGAAAGTGGTTCAGTGTCGTTGACTGAGCAACCCCTATCAGTTTGCGGGACGCTGTCCCTTACACCCCGTATAGTCTCTGACATAGTTTATGCATCAGAGAAAGGCTCAGACTCATCAGCCTGACATTGACGAGAATGCCCATCATTGTCGAGAAAATTCTTTCACTCTTTGACACAATTTCATCTCTCATTTGGCTAACCCTCGATTGTAGTTTTAATATAAAACTTATCTTCAACAAACTAGGTTACTGGCAAACGAAATATGTCGTTATCACTGTTTGATTAACCGAATTACATCACAATTTTGTGATAAAACAACGGTATCGCTGTATGTCGGTCAGGTTACACAATTTCACGATAAAAATGTACTATATTATTACATACGTACATATATATATATATGTAATAATATATACACATTGAGTAGCTTCTCCTGTCATATAATTTACGCAAGTAGCTAACCCTATAGATCTGTTCTCGGTCTTTTTTGAGTTGCTACTGGAACATCTGATTAGGCGCTTACCTGTGTCATCTTGATTTTTTAAGGTGTAAACTGTCATATTATTATAGTTATAAATTAATAAAATAAATATGAACACGCCTTTATCAATGATGGGGTAAGCAGAGCGTAAACGACCTAAACGAAGGTCGTCCCGCCACGTCTGACAAAGTTTAGACGGTTAATTTGGAAAAAATTTAGGCATATTTTGTAGCTGTCACTACAAAGTTGTCATGTCCCATCGCCTAAATTGCAATATACTAAAACTATCGAATCCCTTAGCTTGTTTTTACTGCATGCCCAGGAGGAAATGCAGCTGGCACATTCTATGTTTTTCTCTCGCTCCCATTCCAGCATGGAAGTTTATTATTGTAGGTTAGATTCTACAATACTGGGATTCGAACATGATTGGCTAGCATAGCACTACAGTAAATAGTGATTTGATAGAGAGGTATGTTATTGAATCATTTGGGATTTAGCCCTAGGAATAGAAAGTAAGACCACAAGAGATTTGGCAGTTATTTTGAGTTAAAATACTTTCAGATTTCAGTCAAACTGAATGGATCAAAGTTTGCTCAATCATAGAGTTGGTAAATCATAGATAACCTTTTTATCCCGACGCTTCGATTTGCTTGAACGAGCCAGAACAGTCCCAATTTTTTTACGATTGCGTCCTGAATTCTGATATTTCGGACATTGCATTCCGAATGTTCCTGTTCCTGTCCCAGCCCTACCTTACATAACCAGTCGAAATCCTGCCTCCATTTCAGGAACCTCAACGATTTACACCATCAAAACCAGTCCCAAAATTTCGGTCTTCGCGTCCCGAAAGTCCCAAATGTCGAATGTTCCAGTCCCAACACTACCTTACATAACCAGTCGAAATCCTGCCTCCATCTCAGGATCCTCAACGATTTGCACCATCAAAACCAGTCCCAAAATTTTGGCCTTCGCGTCCCGAAAGTCCCAAATGCCGAATGTTCCAGTCCCAACACTACCTTACATAACCAGTCGAAATCCTGCCTCCATCTCAGGATCCTCAACGATTTGCACCATCAAAACCAGTCCCAAAATTTTGGCCTTCGCGTCCCGAAAGTCCCAAATGCCGAATGTTCCAGTCCCAACACTACCTTACATAACCAGTCGAAATCCCGCTTCTCTCACGTGTACAGTCGGCCACGTGAGACCCTGTCTCGTTGCGCTTTTGTTGTTCAATTTGTTGCTTTGTTGCCTATTGTACCCCCTTCTTTTATTAAACTACTCTGAAGCCGACATCACAGACTTATCTTGAAGCTTCTAGAATCGTTTTGAGTTATTGATTACGTCTAGTTCTGTTGTGTGGGTATCGTGTCAATTGACCCGATGTTCCCTGGTGTCAGAGTTTTTAAACCGCCTAATAGCACAGCTAGCAGGCCTCTGACATGGTTTGTGTAACGACCACTATCAATAACAGCGAGCTAACCGGGACCGACGGCTGAACGTGCCCTCCGAAGCACGGAATCTTTTTTGTTACAGACAATCAAGTGATTCAGCCTGCATTGTTCTAACCAAACTGGGAAAAAACCCACAAAGTGATAAATTCTCAAATATCAACTTTGTGTTTCCCCCCTGGGAAACGAACCCAGGACATCCGGATCGTCTGCTTCGATTTTATACATGCGTATTTTTTCTATATCGTGTGGGTGGTCACGTCGACAAACGACGCATTTGACACTGTTTCAAAGTATTATAATACGGGGTGTTCGTATCGTTCGCAAACTGATAGGGGTTACTCAGTCAACGAAACTGAACAACTATCAGCAGGAACATTTTACAGCAAATTAAAATTATTTGATTTTCCATACAAATTTTCTGATCGAGGTGGCCATTTTGTATGTTTTTTTTTTCATCTTCTGAAAGAATTTCCTGGTGATAGTTGTTCAGTTTCGTTGACTGAGCAACCTCTATCAATTTGCGGGACGCTGTCCCTTACATCCGGTATTTGTTAGATCGTACATCTATTAGGTAATAGGTAATCACTACATAGTATAAAACAAAGTCACTTTATCTGTCCCTATATCCCTATGTATGCATACATCTTTAAAACTACGCAACATATTTTGATGCAGTTTCTTTTAATGGATAGAATGATTCAAGAGGAAGGTTTATATGTATAATACATGCATAATATAGAAGAGAAACACTTATAATTTCCGTGCGAAGCCGGGGCGGGTCGCTAGTTATGTATTAAATAAAATAGGTTGCTTTCGCATAAACTTAGGCTCGTATTCATAAAGTTATCTCAAGATTGAGAGCAATATTAAGTTTGAATTTGACAGGTCATATTGTACTGAAATTACATTTCTGATACGAACTCAAACTAGCTCTCAGGCTCAAGTGCAGTTTATCAATACGGGCCTAAGTCCATAATTAGAAACAGCACTTGAGACTGACAGATCCGCTTTAGTTTGTTCCGTATCAGAAATGTAATTTCAGTACAAAAGGGCCTGTCAAATAATAAGTTAATATTACTCATAATCTTGAAATCGCTTTATAAATACGAACTTAAATAACTTTCTGTGGCATATGTTTTACCTAGTTGACTATACAAGGCTTCAAAACCTTGTATTTCAAAAATAACTTCCAATTATTACAGAATATTTGTTGTTATTGTATTTCATTGAAAGCCAAGTCCCACGATTTTGAAACAATTACTAGGAATGGTGTTTCTTTACGAGTGTAAGGTTTCCTTTGAATTGTATGGTTACCTAATAAGTTCTCCCAACTACGCTAGTTCATATTAAAAGTTGGAAAACTAATAGGTAAACTAGCTTTCTTCCATGCTGGACTGGAAGCGACAGAAAAACATAGAATATGCCTCCTGGGCACGCTGTAAAAACCGGCTAAGGGATCCGAACGTTTCAGTATATTGCAATTTAGGCGATGGGTTGACAACCTGTCACTACAGCAAAATACCTACAAATCTATAATCTATAACTTTATCAGACGTGGCGGAACGACCTTTGTTTAGTTCGTTTACGCTCTGCCTACCCTATTAGGGATAAACGCGTGATTATATGTATGTATGTAAAACTATCATTCGACTTCAATCGCCCTCATAACGATTGCGTCACCTGCCTCCTTTAAAAAACGGCGGGAAAGAAAACCTTTATAGGATTTTGCTTTAGTAGAAAAATAGAATCCCTCTATTTAGCCTTTTTTCTATATCTACGTATATATTATCTATACTTAATATTATAAAGAGAAAATATTTGAATTTTTGTGTGTATGTTTATAATGAATAAACTCAAAAACTACTGGACCGATTTAAAAAAATCTTTCATTATTAGAAAGCTACGATCACCTTAGGTAACATATGCTACGTTATTGCAGGAAAATATCTGATTCCCTCGGGAAAACTCATTAGGTAAGCCGCGGGTGAAACGGCAGCGTAAAATGTTAGTCATTGATAAAATTGGCTCTTTATATACCTGTAAGGAAAGTTGCTCAGTCAACGAAACTGAACAACTTTCGCCAGGAAATTCTTTCAGGCGTTGAAAATAAAAATTAACCTTTCCATACAAAAGGACCACCTCGATCAGACAATTTGTATGGGAAAAATTTCGCTGATAGTTGTTCAGTTTCGTTGACTGAGCAACCCCTATCAGTTTGCGGGAATGTATTCGAGTTATTCTACTATGTAACCAACGTGACTATAGACACACGAGTCTGTAGTACACATCTGAGGAGCAGACACTGGTCTCAACCCTAGATTCTCCGGCTAAAACTAAACTTAAAATCTGTTTGTCACTTTCAAACTAAAAACATTGTAAGAGGACAGGAGATCTTTGGCGAGAATGGCGTGCGGTTGATGGTGGTGAAGTAAAACTGCTGCGTGCTATTTACAGGTGTATATTTACAGAATGTACAGGTTGGTCAATGCGATAAAATATATAAATATTACTATCACTAAATACATACATACATACATAAAATCACGCCCTTATCCCTTACGGGGTAGGCAGAGCGTTAAACGCCTCGTAAAAGGCGCTTTCGCCGCGTCTGACAAAAATTGAGGGCAATTTTAGATTGTATTAAATTGTATTGTATCACTAAATCAAAAGAAATAACCAAGTAACAAAAGCTACAGCGTCTGTACAAGAATGACAGTTTGACAATCTGTCAGAAATTAAAAATATATTTACACCACGGAGAGAGACAAACAAGTCTCTGAATATATTCAAGTAAATAGCACACACACACACATACGCCTTTATCCCGAATGGGGTAGGCAGAGCGTAAACGACCCAAGAAAAGATCATTCCGCCACGTCTGACAAGTTTTGAGGGCTATTTTAGACTGAAATGTGTATAGCACGCAGCAGTTTTACTTCACCACCATCAACCGCACGCCCTTCTCGCCAAATATAATTACGAAGAGTAATATCAAAGGATTAACCTACCGAGCCTAAGAGGAAACCATCTCTACTTATACCGGGTGTAAGGGACAGCGTCCCGCAAACTGATAGGGGTTGCTCAGTCAACGAAACTGAACAAATGTCACTAGGATTTTTTATAGAAAAATTAAAATAATATTTGGCGTCTCACAAAATGTCCACCTCAATCAGACAATTTGTATGGAAAGCCAACTTTTTTTACTTCCCGGATAGAATTTCCTAGTAAAAGTTGTTCAATGTCGTTGACTGAGCAACCCCTATCAGTTTGCGGGACGCTGTCCCTTACACCCCGTAGGAATAATCAATAATTGAATATGAAGACATAACAAGATTGCCAAAACCACACCATTACATAAAAATATTGGTCACAACATTCGCAAGTCAGTCACGTTTTGAAAAACATTGTAATACAATGCAATACATGTAATACCTACACGTTTACATTGATGGCTCTCACGTGTCTCTGGTTCATGTAAAAAACAAACACGAGACATGGTAAATAGATGTCATACTGTGTTTTCATAATCTAGATTAAAAAAATTCTTCCATGCTGGACTGGGAGAGATAGAAAAATATAGAATGTTCCAGCTGCCCTTCCTCCCGGGCATGCTGTTGAAGTCAGCAAAAGGGACTCGAGGGTTACAGTGTATTGTAATTTAGGCGATGGGCTGACAACCTGTCACTAAAGCAATACATATTACAATCTAAAATTGCCCTCAATTTTTGTCAGACGTGGCGAAAGCGCCTTTCAAGAGGCATTAAACGCTCTGCCTACCCCGTAAGGGATAAAGGAGTGATTTATATATACTAGCAAGGTCTGCAAAGTCTACAACCACGTATGTCCAACTGCAATTAAAATTATAATATAAAACAAAAACTGTTTTTTCCTTTTTAGTTGCCATTTTTACTTAATTTGAAATTAAATACGTTTCCAATCGCCTAATTTCTATGCGTGGGACAAATGAGATATTGAATTAAGATCATTATTTAATTTGCAGAATGTATGTAAGAATTTTAAGGACCATAGCAGCAACAAATAAATAATGCGTCAGCGTCAGGTTATAATATTATAATTATTATAGCTAGCCTACTAGATATATACAAGAAAAATATCATGAAATATTATTATATTAATATGTCTGTAATATCGATTTGGGTTTCTATGATATCATTTTATTGGGTTTACAATAACCAAGGTACTGAGAGCTCGATTGTGGTAGTGGATAGGGCCGCTGCCCCTGAGCGGGAGATCGGGGGTCGAATCCCATCGCGTACTAATGTGTTTTTCGGTTTTGGAATTTCATATGTACGTTTATTCGACGCGTTTACCGTGTTTTGGAAGGCACGTTAAGCCGTTGGTCCTGGTTAATGTCTTTTAATGCCGTATATATTAGTCGCTAAGTATTGGCGGCTTTAAAACTCTGACCTAATCTAGGATTAGGCCTGGTTTCCTATCAGGGTTGCGGAGGTCAGATGGCAGTCGCTCTGTGTAAAATCCAGTACCCTCGTTCAATAACCTAGGTTAGGTACCCGACCCCGTAAGATACGGGATAAGGCTAGAAAGATGAATAAACATGGTATTCTAAAAATACTACGGCTCTAACTAAATCGAAAAACGGCATAGCGAGGACGTAGTACATCTGATGATCGCTTTACTGCGCACAAAGGGTATTTCTAAATGCGCATAATTGCATTAGTTGGAACGTATTGTCAGTTTTTATGGGCACGTGGACGGCTGTTATGAAATACTGTATCAGTAGTAAACAAACACAACGTGCTAGAGAATTAGAGTGGGGGGTTTCGTGTTTTTTGCAAAATATATGAAAAAATATGTCGACGACTCAAAATTTTATTCTAGAGTTATCTATGAAATTGATTCGATGTAAATTTAAAATGATAAAAGTGATATAATGTGATAGAAAGAAAATAATAAATTCGTTTCTGGCAGGACTCGAACCTGCGTCTCTAGAAACCCGGTCCATCACTCTACCAACTGAGCTACAGAAACGGTAGCGGGAGACGCAGGTTTAAGTCCTGCCAGAAACGAATTTATTATTATCTTTCTTTAAAATTGCATTGTAAGTGCTAAAAATCCTCAAAATATGATAAAAGAAATTTCACATCCAATGTTTTAAAATTGGAAATATTTTAGCCTTATTTTTGGCATCACAGTGTCAGTAATGTGTGAGTAACTTCACAGCATACAGGGCCACTTGCCTTGTGACCACTGTATGGGAAGTCCAATAGCAAGCCGCTTGCTCAGTCTTCTACTGTCTCGATGATCTCTGGAAATTCATCACATGATAATAGTACTCCCACCGATTTTCGGTGATGGCGACCAATCTCCCAGAGATCGGCCAACTGCGCAGGACTCGTTTTATTGCCCAAGTGTTTGCGCTGCACACAGGTACACTATCTATTCCTTCAATCTCTTATTCTGATAGGACAGATTGACTGACATGACCAGAGAGAAATCGGGCGCAGGACCAACTATGCCTATATATACATGCCTATCCGGCAGCATGGATCATCTTACTTTTCGGACAATAAGGTGAGCTTGCAATGACCAAACTAGAAACATCAACACAAAACTATTGTCCCCCCGCCGGGAATCAAACCCAGGACTTCCAGGTAGAGTGCCCATGGCTCAGACCGCTAGACCACGGAGGCAGTTCATCACATACGATTTGAGGCTATTGGACGAGCTTGTTTCTTCGTCTCCTATGTCTCGGTCATCACTGAACTAAAACCATGAGCAATACATACATACATATAATCACGCCTTTATCCCTAATGGGGTAGGCAGAGCGTAAACGACCCAAACAAAGGTCGTTCCGCCACGTCTGACAAAGTTTTGGGGGTTATTTAAGATAGATTTGTAAGTATATTGCTGTAGTGACAGGTTGTCAGCCCATCGCCTAAATTACAATATACTGAAACCCTCGGATCCCTTAGCTGGTTTTTACAGCATGCCCGGGAGGAAATGCAGCTGGCACATTCTATGTTTTTCTCTCGCTCCCAGGCCAGCATGAACCATGAGCAAATCTATCGTAAAACGAAGTTGCCAGTTGTTGACGAACCCTACCTCTAAATATAGCTTCATCTAATGAAATAGCTAAAGTAGTTTCACGCGTCTAGCACAGTTCGTTATCACTACAATATATGCGCACGCGCCGACGGTGTGTCACGTTCCTGCAACACTTCCACGGTTGTCACTGGTCACGGCTGTCTATTGTAACAAGTGTGACTGTCAATTATTATAAAATACTTGCTTTTCGCCACGCGAATTTATCCTTGCCTTTATATTTATTAATGAGGATCTTCGTCAAACCTACAAATTAATTAAATAGCAATAAATACCAACATTACGTGTCCGTGGAATCGAATCCACGTTCTAGAATACAGATTAGCGCGTCTCTTAATTATGCATCTTACTCTAGGGCTGTATTTATAATCGACACTTGAGATAGACAGCTAGTTTGAGTTCGTATCACAAATGTCACTTCAGTACAATATGGCCTGTCAAATCCCTACTTGATATCGCTCTCAATCTTGAGATCGCTTTATAAATGCGAGCCCTAGTCTCATCCGCCTGCTGAGAGCCTTGTTTATTTAACAAAAGGAGGATTCTTTGCCTTTCCCATATATCTAAAAGAATATTCTAACTAATAGTAGTAGGGCCCAACAATCGGTCAGCTATCAAACTAATAGCACAGGCGGAATACACTTCCCCGCAGCCGACAAACTCAACCTGATGAAGGGACTCCGAATGTCCCGAAACATGTCGTGAAGTACGCGACTTATTTTCCAAAGTGAGTGCCCGTTATTAAAAAAAATACATACATACATACATAAAATCACGCCTTTATCCCTTACGGGGTAGGCAGAGCGTTAAACGCCTCGTAAAGGCGCTTTCGCCGCGTCTGACAATAATTGAGGGTAATTTTAGATTGTAATGTGTATTGCCATAGTGACAGGTTGTCAGCCCATCGCCTAAATTACAATACACTGTAACCCTCGAGTCCCTTTTGCTGTCTTCTACAGCATGCCCGGGAGGAAGGGCAGCTGGAACATTCTATGTTTTTCTATCTCTCCCAGTCCAGCATGGAAGTAAATAAAAAGTAGTAGTAAATTAAAAAAAAATATCGGTCAGCTATCTACGGTAGTTATGTACAGTCGGAACGTGATGCACGGTACAAGGTCACGGTCTCGTGTACAGGCAAGCCTTCACGTGCTAAGCCGATCTACGGTTATCGCAGACTTAGGGTAAAGCTAGACCAGACAACTCCTTCGAATTACATGGAGAATTTTTTATTCTTTTCAAAACTAAAGTAAAGTCCTTCCATGCTGGCCTGGGAGTGAGCGAAAAACATAGAATGTACCAGCTGCATTTACCAAGCATGCTGTAAAAAATCAGCTAAGGGATCCGAGGATGTCAGTATATTGTAATTTAGGCGATGGGATGACAACCTGTCACTACAGCAATATACCTACAAATCTATCTTAAATAACCCTCAAAACTTTGTCAGTAGTGGTAGATCGACCTTTGTTTAGATCGTTAACGCTCTGCCTATTCGGGATAGAGGCGTGATTGTATGTATGTTAAAACTAAAGTAAGATAAAGTGCCCATACATGAAACTGAAAAAAAAACGCATGGAACTTCCTCTGCGGTCTAGTGCTCTGATTGGGTTCGTGAGATTTTGGCCAGTTTGGTAAGACAGAAAATGCAGATCTGATTGTCTGTATAGAAAAGGGATTGGAGGGCACGTTAAGCCGGTAGTAGTCTTTTATTGGCGTCGTACCTAACATTAACCATGCCAGCTATGCTATTAGACGGATTAAATTTTTAAATTTAGGGTTAATCGGAATCCTTCTCTATAGAAAGTAGAACATACGTAGAATAATGGTTTGTAGGAGTTGCGATATCTACTCTTATCTAGGTCTGTGGCTGTCACCTACACGTTGTATTATGTCTTCACTCTTGACAATGGCCTGAACTTTAACCTCGTCTTTCAGCTGTGGGTTTCATAATAGCTGCCGTTCTTCAGACAGGTCCTAATAGGATGTGAAGGTTTCCACAATTGTCAAATATCAATTAAAAGTAGGGTTGTTCCAACTTCTATGCTGGTCTCGGAGCGATAGGAAAACATAGAATGTACCAGCTGCATCTCCCGGGCATGCTGTAAAAATCAGCTAAGGGATCCGAGGGTTTCAGTATATTGTAATTTAGGCGATGGGCTGACAACCTGTCACAATAGCAATAAAGGTACATAATCATCTGTAATAAAATAACCCTCAAAACTTGTCAGACGTGGCGGAACGACCTTTGTGCAGGTCGTTTTTGCTCTGCCTACCCCATTAGGGATAAAGGCGTGATTTTATGTATGTATGTATGTATGCATGTATGTTATTCCAACTGTGTTTAGAAGGAACTGCTGCTCTCGTATTGGCTTATACAGCCATAAAAAAAGATGCATCCCAGCCACTGTTTAAACCGTCTGACATAGACGTATAGGCCTATGAATTGCATCGGTTTGCACTTTTGCAGCCCAATAATTGACTTTCCAATTGGAGTATCTCTTTTGGGGTGGGAATCTATGAAACGTATCTATTGTCTGACTAGTTCGGGCAATAATATGGGCTTGTCTTTGGACAATCTATACTGAACAATTCCACAGAAGCAGTGCTTGGTAGGATCCAAATTTGGCTGGAACGGTGGTGGTGTTATTCCTATGGACACACACTTCCTTTAAAACCTCTGGATCATCTCTGGATGAGATCCATAGTTGTATATCTTGACGACATTGCTGTCCTGGCAAAAACGGAGAAATACGTTACATTACAAAAATATTAAATTATACAAACACCTCTTCAGTGTTTCCACGAGTGTTTCAAAATTCGTACCAACGCAATTTTTCTATTTCATTATGTTTATACAAATACTCTAGTATTAATGTGTGTGTTTCAGCAATTATAATTAGACCTCTCGTGTCTCTTCAACCTCCTATTAGCGAAGGTTTTGTCTCAGGCTTGCCGGGTCAACTTAGTCTGGTCAGGTTTGTATAGGCAACGTGATAGAGCTTATGTAAGGAACAACGTGATAACATTTTTACTGGAAAAATGTCTGCCAACGTGACCCTATGAATGTTAAGGTCAAGATTAATAACTATAGTATTCAAGTTTAAGGGTAATCAATAAAAGATTTTCTATTAACAGAATGCATTAAAATCGCGTAAATACTTTTCAAAATTTAAACGAAAGGAAATCTTAAAATTTGGAATCCGAATTCTTCCATGCTGGACTGGGAGAGATAGAAAAACATAGAATGTTCCAGCTGCCCTTCCTCCCGGGCATGCTGTAGAAGTCAGCAAAAGGGACTCGAGGGTTACAGTGTATTGTAATTTAGGCGATGGGCTGACAACCTGTCACTATAGCAATACACATTACAATCTAAAATTGCCCTCAATTTTTGTCAGACGTGGCGAAAGCGCCTTTTACGAGGAGTTTGACGCTCTGCCTACCCCGTAAGGGATAAAGGCGTGATTTTATGTATGTATGTATGGAATCCGAGTTATACTTTCCTTTTTAGCCATTTCCTTATTATTTCCGTGTTACCTTGGCTCGTATTTGTAGAACTATTTCAAGATTGAGAGCAATATTAAGTACGGAATTGACAATCCATTTTGTACTGATATGATATTTCTGATACGGACTCAAACAAGCTGTCAGTCTCAAGTGCTGTTTATAATTATTGGCCTTAATATTTGAGTGAAGTTTTTTTCATAAAATAATTATTTTTCACCTGCATATTGATGAGTTTTCTAGTAGCAATATAAGATAGATACTGTAGTTTCGATTTTAAATGGTTTAAAGATTTATAGTGAAGGTCACGCGCGCCACTCTGTACTTAAAGAAGAGCGTAAACGACCTAAATAATGGGCGTTCCAGCACGTCTGATAGTTTTGAGGGTTATTTAAGATATATTTGTAGGTATATTGCTGTAGCGATAGGTTGTCAGCCCATCGCCAAAATTGTAATATACTGAAACCCTCGAAACCCTCAGTTTTTACAGCATGACCAGGAGGATATGCCGCTGGCAAATTCTATGTTTTTTCTCTCTCTCCCAGTCCAGCATGGAAGACTCTGTACTCAGTTAGCTGAAATCTGAACACCCTATTATGAATTCTACAATATAGTGATAGTATTAATGGAACTCACAAAAATATTTATTAAATATATCTACATAAGTAAAATATTTACTTCGATAATAAAGTTTTAAGCAGAATCCGTTGTTTTACTGTTAGTATTTATATTCTGAGAATACGGCTCCTCGGTAATTTCCATGATATTTTTAATTTTCCTGCAAAAATTTAAACAAAAATAAACACTGAAATGAAAAGCAACTGAAGTATTAGTCGGAATTGAATGTAAATCACACCAAAAAGCAGGTGATTTGGGTATATATATCTAGGATCTAGGCGATACCCTTGCATGACCTCGAAATACAGCTTTCTAATGAAAAATAAGGTTTATAAATAAACAAACAAAGGTTGTTCCGCCACGTCGGACAAAGTTTTGAGGGTTATTTAAGATAGATTTGTAGGTACATTGCTGTAGTGACAGGTTGTCGTATCTTCGCCTAAATTACAATATACGTGGGACACTCAGAAAGTTTTGCGACACTAAAAAAAATTGTTCTACAGGTACATATATTTTTATTAAATCTTTTCAAAGTACTCTCCACCAGCCTCTATACAAAGATTCATGCGTCTGAACCAGTTTTCAAAACACTTTTTCCAGTCCGCCGTAGACACCTCGTTTACAGCCTGCTCGAACGCAGCCAGCGCATCTTCCGGCGACGAAAATTGTATCCCCTTGAACTGATTTTTTATTTTTGGAAATAAAAAGAAGTCACACGGTGCTAGATCAGGGCTGTAAGGAGGGTGACCCAGGAGTTTGACTGGTGTGTTGTCCAGGCAGTCCCTCGCTCAAAAGAGCGCGGTGTGTGCAGGCGCATTGTCGTGGTGGAGCAGTAGTCCGCGGAGCCCTGTGTTTGGTCGCTTGTTGCTCACAACAGAAAAAAATTCTGGTAAACATTTGGTAGTATACCATTTGGCGTTAATGCTTCTTTGATCTCGTAAGGGAATTGAGGCTAAGTGGCCAGTCAAATTAAAAAAGCTGGCGATCAAAATCTTCCCCCCGCTTCGAGATCGCTTCACTTTGGTAGGCGTTGGTTCATTTTGAAACACCCAAACTGTCGACTCGCGCTTGGTTTCTGGATCGTATTGATAAATCCAGGACTCATCACCTGTTACGATGTCGTAAACACGCCGAGACGAGCCTGCTTCAAAGTTGTTCAGTATATCACGGCACCATTCCACCCGGGCCTGCTTCTGAGCGTCGGTGAGGTAGTGCGGCACCCAACGCGATACTATCCTCCTTACGCGAACATGCCTTTGTAGAATCTCGTAAACGCTTCCCGATCCAATCTTTAATATGTGCTGAATCTCCTGATATGTAATTCGCCTATTATCTTGGATAAATTTTTTCACTGCTAGCACGTTTTCTTCCGTAATAGCCGTCAAAGGGCGACCGCTTCTTTCTTCATCCCCCAAGGTTGGTCGACCGCGCCTAAATTCGTTATACCAACGATACACGGTTGCCTTGGAGGGGCTTTCATCCATAAATGCCATTTGAAGTCTATCGAACGATTCATCCGGTTTCAGGCGACACTTGAAATCGTAAAAAATCATAGCTCTAAAATGTTCCCGGCGCAGATCCATTTTTCAGTAAGACACGTTACTTTGAATTGGCTCGCAAAAAATGTGGAGGGAAATTTTGAAAATGGAACACACATATTTTTACTTACAAGTAATCATATTTTCAAAAAAGATTCTAACCGGCCAGTCTGCCATATATAAAAACTATTTATCGCAATACTTTCTGAGTGGCCTGGTACTGAAACCCTCCGATCCCTTAGCTGGTTTTTACAGCATGCCGCATGGAAATGCGACTGGCACAATCTATGTTTTTCTCTCGCTCCCAGGCCAGCATCTAAGATTATAAATATATTTTTTAAATTGATCACTTCCCTCTATTTAAGCGGCCTACTTGTCAATTTTATCGCGTTTTATCTAATCTCCTATATACAATATGTTCGTGACATAATAAAGGCGTGGATGCTACGTTCAGCACGTACTTACATAACTGAATGAGGTCACATTCTCAGCCAGATAGCTGGATGATAAGCCACGGAGTTATCTTTAGAATCTGCACCTTGATTCTTGGAAGCGATAGGTATGCGGGGAAATAAGGCGGCGTGATTTACACTGGATGTAAGTAAATTTTCTAAGCTGGACTGGGAGCGAAAGAAAAACATTGAATGTGCCAGCTGCAGTTCCTCCCGGTCATGCTGTAAAAACCGCGTTTTTGTATATTGCAATTTAGGTGATGGGCTAACAACCTGTCACTACAGCAATATACCTAAAAATCTGTATTAAATAACCCTCAAAACTTTGTCAGATGTGGCGGAATGACCTTTGTTTAGAACGTCTATGCTCTGCCTACCCCATTAGGGATAAAGGCGTGATTATATATATGTAAGTAAACTGGAAAGCGTTGCTTAGTCAACAAAACTGGAAAATGTTCACTATGAAATTCTTTCAGATGTTCACTATGAAGTTCTTCAAACAGCAGGCAAGGTTGGACGAGAACGGCTGAAGACTGAGTTAAGGCTCGTATTTATGAAGCCAACTCAAACTTGAGAGCAGTATTAAGTATGTATTTGACTGGCCACTTTGTACTGAAATTACATTTCTGATACGAACTCAAACTCGCTGTCACTCACGAGAGCTCATTACAAATACGGCCCTTAGTGGCGTGGCAAGAGTTCTCCTATGTCTAAAACTCCTATGTCTACCAGTGGTCTGACGCGGGCGGAAGATGTTATGAATGTAGACTCTAACGACCCCAATCAGTACTACATCATTTCGAACTCAAACAACCTGAAGTATAGGCCAAACACTTGTTAGTTGTTATCAGCAAACTATGTAAGGTAACCGTACCAGTCATTGCTCATTGGCGAAAGAACGTGAGGTATCTCAGTTGGTAGTTGGGTAAGAAGGGCACGTGGCCACCAAACGTGACTTTTACCCTCGTAATATGATCTTAGGGTAGGCGAGGTATTTTTAAAGGCAGCTACGTAATAAATTTTCGTTATATAAGGTGGATTTGAGGAAAATTGGTGTAGGAGGCGGGATAGATGATGAAATCTGGAAAAATGGTCGCCTTATGACGAACAAATGACTTGTAGTTGAATTTATCTGGTAATTAAGAAACTATATAGTGCAAGAACAATCGACCAAGTGCAGTAACACACAGGCGTCACTAAGGCTCGTATTTATGAAGCGGTCGCATGTGTGTTATAGGCAAAATAAAAGCATTGACAGCATGTTGAGCGCAACCTAGTGACGCCTGTGTGATGATACCTTTAGTAAAAAAAAAACCAAATTGTAAAGAGCTACACTAAACGGAGGCAAAGGAAAGGAGAAAAAGAAGTGTAAAATTAGATGTATTTTTCAAAATCGAATAAACGACATTAAGATGAAAAACTAAATAGATAGGTATAATATAAGGCCTAGGAATTCATAATATTTGCGTCTATTTTCAGAGCCGCC
Source organism: Scrobipalpa costella (assembly GCA_949820665.1). Classification (NCBI taxonomy): domain Eukaryota; kingdom Metazoa; phylum Arthropoda; class Insecta; order Lepidoptera; family Gelechiidae; genus Scrobipalpa; species Scrobipalpa costella. Next base: position 7,746,694 of record OX463320.1, on the reverse strand, counting down.
TAAGAAAACCTCTGACGAAGAAAGGGGAACTCAAAAGCCTTGAAGGAAATGGATTCTTCCACATCATTCCTGACTATTTGTAAGCTATGTTTAGCAGTAGGCTTTCCACGTTTTGCAGATCACGTGAAACACAAATCAATACGAAACTTGAGTGGAAAGAAAGTGTTGTGGAATTGGCACGTAAGGGGATTCGTGGACTGGTCGACTTTGTCGCAAGTTAAGGGGTTAAAATATGTTCCTTAGTATTGTATTGTATTGTATTTATTTATTATCTTTTTTTACAATAAACTTAGTGTTTCTGGGTGAGCTCGCTCAATCTTCGTCTCTGTTTTTATTCTGGAAGAGAGGCTAGAACTTAACGAACCCCTCCCATGCTGGCCTGGGAGCAAGAGTAAAACATAGAATGTGCCACCTGCATTTCCTCCAGGGCATGCTTTAAAAGCCAGCTGAGGGATCCGAGGGTTTCAGTATATTATAATTTAGGCGATGGGATGACAACCTGACACTACAGCAATATACCAACAAAACTATCTTAAATAACCTTTGTCAGACGTGGCGGAACGCCCTTTGTTTAGGTCGTTTACACTCTGCCGA